>CM042255.1:13866549-14466549 GCA_023566225.1 Romanogobio albipinnatus | reverse complement strand
ATCTCATAGTACATTATTTGAATCCACTTGACACTTGTTCTGAACACAGTCAGTGTGTGATCTCATAGTACATTATTTGAATCCACTTGACACTTGTTCTGAACACAGTCAGTGTGATCTCATAGTACATTATTTGAATCCACTTGACACTTATTCTGAACACACAGTCAGTGTGATCTCATAGTACATTATTTTAATCCACTTAACACTTGTTCTGAACACAGTCAGTGTGTGATCTCATAGTACATTATTTGAATCCACTTGACACTTGTTCTGAACACACAGTCAGTGTGATATCATAGTACATTATTTGAATCCACTTGACACTTGTTCTGAACACACAGTCAGTGTGATCTCATAGTACATTATTTGAATCCACTTAACACTTGTTCTGAACACAGTCAGTGTGTGATCTCATAGTACATTATTTGAATCCACTTAACAATTATTCTGTACACACAGTCAGTGTGAGATCTCATAGTACATTATTTGAATCCACTTAACACTTGTTCTGAACACACAGTCAGTGTGAGATCTCATAGTGCATTATTTGAATCCACTTTACACTTGTTCTGAACACACAGTCAGTGTGAGATCTCATAGTGCATTATTTTAATCCACTTAACAATTATTCTGAACACACAGTCAGTGTGAGATCTCATTGAACATTATATTAATCCATTTAACAATTATTCTGAACACACAATCAGTGTGAGATCTCATAGTACATTATTTGAATCCACTTAACACTTGTTCTGAACACACAGTCAGTGTGAGATCTCATAGTACATTATTTTAATCCACTTAACAATTATTCTGTACACACAGTCAGTGTGAGATCTCATAGTGCATTATTTGAATCCATTTAACAATTATTCTGAACACACAGTCAGTGTGTGATCTCATAGTGCATTATTTGAATCCATTTAACAATTATTCTGAACACACAGTCAGTGTGTGATCTCATAGTACATTATTTGAATCCACTTGACACTTGTTCTGAACACACAGTCAGTGTGATCTCATAGTACATTATTTGAATCCACTTGACACTTGTTCTGAACACACAGTCAGTGTGATCTCATAGTACATTATTTGAATCCACTTAACACTTGTTCTGAACACAGTCAGTGTGTGATCTCATAGTACATTATTTGAATCCACTTAACACTTGTTCTGAACACAGTCAGTGTGTGATCTCATAGTACATTATTTGAATCCACTTGACTCTTGTTCTGAACACACAGTCAGTGTGATCTCATAGTACATTATTTGTATCCACTTAACACTTGTTCTGAACACAGTCAGTGTGTGATCTCATAGTACATTATTTGAATCCACTTGACACTTGTTCTGAACACACAGTCAGTGTGATCTCATAGTACATTATTTGAATCCACTTAACACTTGTTCTGAACACACAGTCAGTGTGAGATCTCATTGTACATTATTTTAATCCACTTAACAATTATTCTGTACACACAGTCAGTGTGAGATCTCATAGTACATTATTTGAATCCACTTAACACTTGTTCTGAACACACAGTCAGTGTGAGATCTCATAGTGCATTATTTGAATCCACTTAACACTTGTTCTGTACACACAGTCAGTGTGAGATCTCATAGTGCATTATTTGAATCCACTTAACACTTGTTCTGTACACACAGTCAGTGTGATCTCATAGTACATTATTTTAATCCACTAAACAATTATTCTGTACACACAGTCAGTGTGAGATCTCATAGTACATTATTTGAATCCACTTAACACTTGTTCTGTACACACAGTCAGTGTGATCTCATAGTACATTATTTTAATCCACTTAACAATTATTCTGTACACACAGTCAGTGTGAGATCTCATAGTACATTATTTGAATCCACTTAACACTTGTTCTGAACACACAGTCAGTGTGAGATCTCATAGTGCATTATTTGAATCCACTTGACACTTGTTCTTTACACACAGTCAGTGTGAGATCTCATAGTGCATTATTTGAATCCACTTGACACTTGTTCTGTACACACAGTCAATGTGAGATCTCATAGTGCATTATTTGAATCCACTTTACACTTGTTCTGAACACACAGTCAGTGTGATCTCATAGTACATTATTTTAATCCACTTAACAATTATTCTGAACACACAGTCAGTGTGAGATCTCATTGAACATTATATTAATCCATTTAACAATTATTCTGAACACACAGTCAGTGTGATCTCATAGTACATTATTTGAATCCACTTAACACTTGTTCTGAACACACAGTCAGTGTGTGATCTCATAGTACATTATTTGAATCCACTTGACACTTGTTCTGAACACAGTCAGTGTGTGATCTCATAGTACATTATTTGAATCCACTTGACACTTGTTCTGAACACAGTCAGTGTGATCTCATAGTACATTATTTGAATCCACTTGACACTTATTCTGAACACACAGTCAGTGTGATCTCATAGTACATTATTTTAATCCACTTAACACTTGTTCTGAACACAGTCAGTGTGTGATCTCATAGTACATTATTTGAATCCACTTGACACTTGTTCTGAACACACAGTCAGTGTGATATCATAGTACATTATTTGAATCCACTTGACACTTGTTCTGAACACACAGTCAGTGTGATCTCATAGTACATTATTTGAATCCACTTAACACTTGTTCTGAACACAGTCAGTGTGTGATCTCATAGTACATTATTTGAATCCACTTAACAATTATTCTGTACACACAGTCAGTGTGAGATCTCATAGTACATTATTTGAATCCACTTAACACTTGTTCTGAACACACAGTCAGTGTGAGATCTCATAGTGCATTATTTGAATCCACTTAACACTTGTTCTGAACACACAGTCAGTGTGAGATCTCATAGTGCATTATTTTAATCCACTTAACAATTATTCTGAACACACAGTCAGTGTGAGATCTCATTGAACATTATATTAATCCATTTAACAATTATTCTGAACACACAATCAGTGTGAGATCTCATAGTACATTATTTGAATCCACTTAACACTTGTTCTGAACACACAGTCAGTGTGAGATCTCATAGTACATTATTTTAATCCACTTAACAATTATTCTGTACACACAGTCAGTGTGAGATCTCATAGTGCATTATTTGAATCCATTTAACAATTATTCTGAACACACAGTCAGTGTGTGATCTCATAGTGCATTATTTGAATCCATTTAACAATTATTCTGAACACACAGTCAGTGTGTGATCTCATAGTACATTATTTGAATCCACTTGACACTTGTTCTGAACACACAGTCAGTGTGATCTCATAGTACATTATTTGAATCCACTTGACACTTGTTCTGAACACACAGTCAGTGTGATCTCATAGTACATTATTTGAATCCACTTAACACTTGTTCTGAACACAGTCAGTGTGTGATCTCATAGTACATTATTTGAATCCACTTAACACTTGTTCTGAACACAGTCAGTGTGTGATCTCATAGTACATTATTTGAATCCACTTGACTCTTGTTCTGAACACACAGTCAGTGTGATCTCATAGTACATTATTTGTATCCACTTAACACTTGTTCTGAACACAGTCAGTGTGTGATCTCATAGTACATTATTTGAATCCACTTGACACTTGTTCTGAACACACAGTCAGTGTGATCTCATAGTACATTATTTGAATCCACTTAACACTTGTTCTGAACACACAGTCAGTGTGAGATCTCATTGTACATTATTTTAATCCACTTAACAATTATTCTGTACACACAGTCAGTGTGAGATCTCATAGTACATTATTTGAATCCACTTAACACTTGTTCTGAACACACAGTCAGTGTGAGATCTCATAGTGCATTATTTGAATCCACTTAACACTTGTTCTGTACACACAGTCAGTGTGAGATCTCATAGTGCATTATTTGAATCCACTTAACACTTGTTCTGTACACACAGTCAGTGTGATCTCATAGTACATTATTTTAATCCACTAAACAATTATTCTGTACACACAGTCAGTGTGAGATCTCATAGTACATTATTTGAATCCACTTAACACTTGTTCTGTACACACAGTCAGTGTGATCTCATAGTACATTATTTTAATCCACTTAACAATTATTCTGTACACACAGTCAGTGTGAGATCTCATAGTACATTATTTGAATCCACTTAACACTTGTTCTGAACACACAGTCAGTGTGAGATCTCATAGTGCATTATTTGAATCCACTTGACACTTGTTCTTTACACACAGTCAGTGTGAGATCTCATAGTGCATTATTTGAATCCACTTGACACTTGTTCTGTACACACAGTCAATGTGAGATCTCATAGTGCATTATTTGAATCCACTTTACACTTGTTCTGAACACACAGTCAGTGTGATCTCATAGTACATTATTTTAATCCACTTAACAATTATTCTGAACACACAGTCAGTGTGAGATCTCATTGAACATTATATTAATCCATTTAACAATTATTCTGAACACACAGTCAGTGTGATCTCATAGTACATTATTTGAATCCACTTAACACTTGTTCTGAACACACAGTCAGTGTGTGATCTCATAGTACATTATTTGAATCCACTTGACACTTGTTCTGAACACAGTCAGTGTGTGATCTCATAGTACATTATTTGAATCCACTTGACACTTGTTCTGAACACAGTCAGTGTGATCTCATAGTACATTATTTGAATCCACTTGACACTTATTCTGAACACACAGTCAGTGTGATCTCATAGTACATTATTTTAATCCACTTAACACTTGTTCTGAACACAGTCAGTGTGTGATCTCATAGTACATTATTTGAATCCACTTGACACTTGTTCTGAACACACAGTCAGTGTGATATCATAGTACATTATTTGAATCCACTTGACACTTGTTCTGAACACACAGTCAGTGTGATCTCATAGTACATTATTTGAATCCACTTAACACTTGTTCTGAACACAGTCAGTGTGTGATCTCATAGTACATTATTTGAATCCACTTAACAATTATTCTGTACACACAGTCAGTGTGAGATCTCATAGTACATTATTTGAATCCACTTAACACTTGTTCTGAACACACAGTCAGTGTGAGATCTCATAGTGCATTATTTGAATCCACTTTACACTTGTTCTGAACACACAGTCAGTGTGAGATCTCATAGTGCATTATTTTAATCCACTTAACAATTATTCTGAACACACAGTCAGTGTGAGATCTCATTGAACATTATATTAATCCATTTAACAATTATTCTGAACACACAATCAGTGTGAGATCTCATAGTACATTATTTGAATCCACTTAACACTTGTTCTGAACACACAGTCAGTGTGAGATCTCATAGTACATTATTTTAATCCACTTAACAATTATTCTGTACACACAGTCAGTGTGAGATCTCATAGTGCATTATTTGAATCCATTTAACAATTATTCTGAACACACAGTCAGTGTGTGATCTCATAGTGCATTATTTGAATCCATTTAACAATTATTCTGAACACACAGTCAGTGTGTGATCTCATAGTACATTATTTGAATCCACTTGACACTTGTTCTGAACACACAGTCAGTGTGATCTCATAGTACATTATTTGAATCCACTTGACACTTGTTCTGAACACACAGTCAGTGTGATCTCATAGTACATTATTTGAATCCACTTAACACTTGTTCTGAACACAGTCAGTGTGTGATCTCATAGTACATTATTTGAATCCACTTGACACTTGTTCTGAACACAGTCAGTGTGTGTGATCTCATAGTACATTATTTGAATCCACTTGACACTTGTTCTGAACACACAGTCAGTGTGTGATCTCATAGTACATTATTTGAATCCACTTAACAATTATTCTGAACACATAGTCAGTGTGTGATCTCATAGTACATTATTTGAATCCACTTAACAATTATTCTGTACACACAGTCAGTGTGAGATCTCATAGTACATTATTTGAATCCACTTAACACTTGTTCTGAACACACAGTCAGTGTGAGATCTCATAGTGCATTATTTGAATCCACTTTACACTTGTTCTGAACACACAGTCAGTGTGAGATCTCATAGTACATTATTTTAATCCACTTAACAATTATTCTGAACACACAGTCAGTGTGAGATCTCATTGAACATTATATTAATCCATTTAACAATTATTCTGAACACAGTCAGTGTGTGATATCATAGTACATTATTTTAATCCACTTAACAATTATTCTGTACACACAGTCAGTGTGAGATCTCATAGTACATTATTTTAATCCACTTAACAATTATTCTGTACACACAGTCAGTGTGAGATCTCATAGTGCATTATTTGAATCCACTTGACACTTGTTCTGAACACAGTCAGTGTGAGATCTCATAGTGCATTATTTGAATCCATTTATCTCATAGTACATTATTTGAATCCACTTGACACTTGTTCTGAACACACAGTCAGTGTGAGATCTCATAGTGCATTATTTGAATCCATTTAACAATTATTCTGAACACACAGTCAGTGTGTGATCTCATAGTACATTATTTGAATCCACTTAACACTTGTTCTGAACACACAGTCAGTGTGTGATCTCATAGTACATTATTTGAATCCACTTAACACTTGTTCTGAACACACAATCAGTGTGAGATCTCATTGTACATTATATTAATCCATTTAACAATTATTCTGAACACACAGTCAGTGTGTGATCTCATAGTACATTATTTGAATCCATTTAACAATTATTCTGAACACACAGTCAGTGCGAGATCTCATAGTACATTATTTGAATCCACTTAACACTTGTTCTGAACACACAATCAGTGTGAGATCTCATTGTACATTATATTAATCCATTTAACAATTATTCTGAACACACAGTCAGTGTGTGATCTCATTGTACATTATATGAATCCATTTAACAATTATTCTGAACACAGTCAGTGTGTGATCTCATAGTACATTATTTGAATCCACTTAACACTTGTTCTGAACACACAGTCAGTGTGAGATCTGAGTCAGACAGGTCAAAAAGTGATTCACTTTATAAATTTGTGGATTAGTGCTTACTAGAGATGCAAACTGTTTCGAACGATTCAGTCCGATTTGGTGAACTGGTTCGACCGTTTTTTTTTGTGGGCAAAAGTGAATTTGCCCACAGTGCTTTGAGTTTTTGAACATTTTCAAATGATTTTCCCAAAATATGTGTCCTAAAAATCATTCCATTTGCTGAAACACAGAGAAAGTTGTGGCCAAATCAAGACTCAACAGCAGCCCAAAGTGGACGAAAACTAAACATAAGGGTTACAAGAATTTAAAAAAAGTTAAGTTGAAAGTGAAAGTGGCATCCCCACCCGAGGCTCAGCCACACAAAGTCAATCCCCTTAATTTACATGTCATCCCCCTCAGCCTCATCTCTTTCCTCTCCTCGTGCTGACATTCACCCAAAATCTATATGGGTTAATGTGAACAAGTACTGTACAGTATTATACATGTTTGGAATCATTTGAAACGTCTCAGTGCGACTGGTACAAAGGTTTGATCCCCACAGAAGTAAAGCCAAAGGTAACAAAGGTTTGAAGAGTTGAAGTGCAGCAAAATTGTGTAGTATGTGTAATTTGATGTATCCGTTTTCAGCTTTAACTGGAAGATTTGCCAAGAGATCTCAGCCAGCTGTGCCAGTGCCTGTAGAATCCTCTAGTGTGGCCTCATTTGCGTCATCTGAGCAGGATGACCATGAACTGGTTGAACAGGCAGACTTGCTGGAATCGCAAGTGTCCCGTAAGTCCCTGAACATCTGAAAGCTTTTTTGTTTAATTTTGTATGGTTACGTATTAAATGTAAATTTAAATTAGGTCACCTGATGGGGTTTTGGTTTCCTTGTCACTGTCGCCTTTGGCTTGGACAATAAATTGTTCAAGTAAATATCCAAATAAAACTAATTAGTAAACTAAATTAACCATATAAACTTAATTACTTATCTAATGCCCACATTTTCACTGTATGATAATTTAAATGCGCTAGATGACATGACCATCACCATTTTCTCCAGAGCGGCTGTACGGCCGAATAAAATTCTGTTGCATTTTCCTGTTTAACACTGTGAAGCTGCTTTGAAACAATCTGCATTGTTAAAAAGCGCTATATAAATAAAGTTGACTTGACTTAAATGCTTCTTCTGTTCATTTTGCAAAGGTAAACAAATTTGCCTTCCAGTGGGCTGGACTTGCACATTGCCACCTGCTGATCAGCGGTGGATATCAAAGGCTTTGTTTAAGTAATTCATCCCACAACCAACCAGAAATGGACTTCACCAGAGTGGACAGGATGTGGTGGTACCCTCCACATGAAGTAGGACGTTAAGACGTCCTACTTCATGGCATCCGAGTATCTGTCATGTAGGAAAGGCAAGAGGAAAGTGATCAGCTGGAGCTTCGACATCATATCACAGCTTGACATCAGTCATAGACTTTACTTTCCTTGCATTCTTACCTCAAAGCTGGCATGTGACATGGCAGTTGTCCTTCTTCTGCGTCAGAGAGGTCTGGGAAACAGCAGCAGTCAAGTCCAGAAGAAACTAGAGGAGCAGCACTCTGATATCTGGCTAGAGAAGGTTGTGCAGTTTCTGACAGAATGCCAGAGTTTCCGCAATGGGGTCACCGCCGGTCTTGTTATGCCTGTGACTTTTGAACACCCACCTGCTATGCTCCCTGTACCCAAGCACCAGTGGCTGATGCAGGTGTATGCTCCGAATGTCCTTCAAAGACTGGAGGAGATCAAAGCCAGTATAACCTCACTGTTTGGACGAGTGCTGAAAATGGATTCCACCAAGAAGGTTGCACGCAAGCTTGCTGGTCACAGTGCTGGAACAGCCACCTGGGTAACAAATGTCGGAAATGAACATGGTCGGGTCATCCTGTCAGTTCTTACAGCAAGTGAAGGCTTTGGATTGGCGCAGATGGTTGCTGGCATCATTAAAAGGTACAGGGATGCTGCAGTGCCTCCGCCTGTACTGCTGTATTGTCAACAGAGACTGCTGTGGGGCTACTTACCTCAAAAAGATGTCTGCGGAATGGAGGGACATGGAAATCAGACTCGACATATGGCATTTCATGGGCAGGATTTCTGTGGGGTGCACAACAGATTCACATCAGCTGTATTCAAGCTTCATGGCTCAACTAAGCCGCTGTATTTTCTCCTGGGACCAGGAGGACATGGACAGGCTTATAGCAGCAAAGCGTTCAGAGTTGGAAGCACAGCTCATGCAACCATCAAATGCTGATGTTTTGCGTCGCCTCAGCAAGAGTGAACTGGCCCTTCACTGGCAAAAGAACCACCATTGGCACAAAGGAGACTGTGGACCTCATCACCCAGATGATCCAGTCCTTTGAAGGGGAGAGGGGACGCGACACTTTGGGTGTGCCTCTCATCAATTCAGCTCGAACGGCTGAGATATGGAAGTCTCAGAGGAAACGCGTGGCCTGCATTCAAGATCCCCCTGATGTACAGCTCTATGTGCAGACAGGAACCCTGAAAAAGGGAGGGCACACTCTGCCAACATTTAGGTGTGCCAGAGGTTCGACTTCATTAGAATCTTTCCACCTGCATCTAAACAGATTCATTCCAGGTAAAGTAACTGTCCAGGTAAAGTCTTTTTAAGTAAATGTATTATGGTTGTAAGTAACGTAATATTAAAGTGTTCTTTCCTTTACATTTTAGGGACGTTGGCCAGTGATACATTTTTCCAAGCCTACCTGTTGGATGGATTAGCCCGGTGGAATGAGGACGGAGCAGATGCTGCAACCTCTCAGAGCTCGCAAAAGCACCATTCATACAGTGGCCTCCTTCGTCATACTGCTAATGTGCTGGGAGAAGATGTCCTTGGAAAGAAGATGGTGTCGCATGTTAGTCCACATCAGTACAATGGTACGTGCATTACAGTTGTCTGTCAAAGTTAATTAAAGATTAATCTTTAATTAAAATATATATATTTTTTAATTGTATTGTATTGCCAACTGAACAGGGTTCCTAAGCAGTTTGAAAAAGTGTGTGATTTTGGAATAGAAAATGTGTAGGAACTTTTTTTCCCTCTTGTTGTGTTTTAGGTGAGCTGCTTGGAGTAGAATATGAGGTTCCCACAGGCTACAAGTCTGCAATTCAGGAATCGGAGACTGCTGATGTGTGTATTGCAGAAGATGAGGGCTATGTGGAACATGTGGACTTTGAGGATTTGACTCTCACTGCCTTGGATGAAGAAAAACCTCCTTGTGTGTTACCCTCTACATGATGTGCTGTCCCATCAGAGGTCCCACACCTGTTTCACTCTACACCATCTACAGCATCCTCAGAGGATCCTTGTGTGTTGCCCTCTACACCTTGTGCAGTCACCTCACCTTCTTTTGGTTCCTTGCCAACTCCACCTGCCACACAGTCTGCACCGGCTTTACAATGGACACACAGAAACGTGTCCAGTGAGGTGCCTTCCTGTGCAATGCCATCTGCTTTTCCTGATGTAAGAAAAATACTTTTCATACATTTAATGTACTGGGTTGTTTAAACAAATGTACAATTGAAGACTTCAAGTCCGTCTGACATTTTTCATCTAAAATGAGCATTTTGATCAGGCTCTAATGTTTATGTTCAGTTATTCTACTTTAATGGCAATGAAAAGGTCATTTTTATTGCCATTTAAAGTGAAATAACTGAACCTAAACATAAGAGCCTGAAAAAAACTGCTCATTTTAGATGAAAAATGTCAGACAGACTTGGAGGCTTTTGCATCTGAAGTCTTCATTTGTCCCCGTCTATTTGTTTATTTATTTATTTGTTAATTCATTTATAAATTCCATGTACATACAGTGTAAGATGCCTGCATTTAATTACTCAAAAATACGGTACAAAAATAAAGCATTTATTTTAAAAGTGTAAAATCTTTTCAAGCGTAAAATGAAAAAAGAAAAAATAGCCACTCCCATCTTCTGTGTCACATGATTCACATCTTACAATTCAAAACAATTATATTTTTTTTTATGTAGGATTTGGTTGGACCTGACAACATCAAAGGTTTTGCAGCAGTCCAGAACTTAGCAGAGACATTGGTTGGACTCATTTCATATTTCCGGCGTTAAATAGGGGTGTAATGATTCACTCATTTTCTTGATGCATGGATTACAACAGAGCAAAAACAAAATGCAGAAATTACTCACCACTGTGTGAGTGTAGCTGCATTGACCTCAGGTAACTGGAGGGTGGTCTGCTGCATCACTTCCGCATTGCTCAAGATGCACTCTCTGATGTGCTTGTAAGTACGGGCAATCAAGTTAAATCGTGAGATTTTAACTCCTTCTTGACGCACGGGGTTAGGATAAAGAGCGCACAGTTTCACAAAAACTGCCTCGACAATTCTGTTGCAGTCAGGCCACGGTGCAGGACTGTTTGCGCTAGTGATGTGTCGTTCATGAACGATTCGTTCATTTTGAACGAATCCTTAATATGACTTGGGAACGACGAGTCGTCTCAGAGAGCGATTCGTTCATTTTGTATTGACATGAACTCGCATGCGCATTGCGCAACATCTTAGGCTATTTTTCAGATGTTTGTTGCAGATATCTTTTGATAATTGTATGAGAATTCCTAAACAAAAAATAATATACAGTCAATAATACGACTGTAATGTTGTATATGTTGCGAGACACTGAAACCGGGAAGCGGTCACGTGACAAAAGAACGAGACTAGGACCCAAAGACTGACTCGAGAGATGAACTGATCATTTTTGTTTCTGCATTCAGCCTATGGGGACTAGAAGGAACGACTCAAAGACTCGAAATGAACTGTTCAAGGCTGCATTTCCCGAAACCTTCTTAACACTACGTCGTTCTTAAGTTATACCTTAAGGTGTACCTTAACGTTAATACGTGTTTCCCGAAACTATCTTAGTTAAGAATACCTTCTGTAAGTATTACTTTCGTAAGGTTGGTCTGGACCACTCTTAGCTATACCTTATCACTATTGACAGTTCATTCCACTAGTGGCCACCACTGTGCAAAAAGCGTCTTTACATGTCAGTCTATACGAATATAATTCTGAAGTTGTAATATACACCCAATGTTCAATCAGGCTATTTTTTTTAATGAAAGGATTACAATTGTCATTACACTAATGGTTGTTAGATTTTTAATTATATTATCCAAAGGTACATCAGCTGGCAAACCATTAGACAGGAAAAGCTTAGGAGCCTATTTAAAGGGAATGATTGTTGAGGGGAGTTTGGTCAAACTATGGCAGCGAGACAGCGAATAGTTGTGCTAAATCAAAGACGGCGCCATCCGCGGAGCCATTTCTATGAGCACCATTTAATCCGTGAAAACTTTAGTCCCCTGGCTACCATGTCAGAAGCCGCTATTCAAAATAAAATTTGCCTGCCACGACAGCAAATTGAGCAGCTTTTAGATCTTGTTGGTCCAACTTTGTCGAGACAAACTGGACGGAGCTACCCTCTCAGCCCTGAAATCCATCTGCTGGCGGCTCTCTGTTTTTATGCCGTGGGGAGTTTTCTGGAGGTGGTTGGGGATGGATATGGGCTGAGTAACACCTCGGGGTGGCGGTGCGTTCATTCAGTAACAGAAATTTGTTATTTACACAATAATGTAATGCAGCTGCTGGGCAATCATCCCTGATTGTGGAGTAAATTAACACACTATGGAAAATATATTGTAATAATATAAATGACTCTTTCAAATGCCAGTGAAGGCATACTGCCAGTTAGTGTAGCGGGTTGACGCATGATGCGGTTGAGCATGAAATTGCTGGTTCGCGTAGGCTACTCATGTCAGAATTATATAAAATTGAGTTTGCAAGTTCAACTATTTCTGAAGTGCTTCTTTTATAAAAAATAAATAAATACAAAAATTCGCATAAAGCAGTGAAACAGCCCCTGCATAGAGTAAATAATCGATTCTTGAGCTATCGATATAAGCCACTTCAGCACCGCCGCCACGGACAGCTCCTGCTAACGTCGCACTTAAGAAGGTTTACCTTAAGTAACCTCCTAAGGTATAGTTCGAGGAACACACCTAGAAATGGTATACCTTTAGTTAAGTTATACCTTTAGAGTCTTCGTAGCGCGCTAAGAGACAACGTTATCGGGAAATGCAGCCCAAATCTGTTTCCGGTGACTGGGACTTGTGACTGGGACTTGATGAACGAATGACTCAATATGAACTGTTCAAATCTGTTTCCGGTGACTGGGACTTGTGACTGGGACTTGATGAACGAATGACTCAATATGAACTGTTCAAATCTGTTTCCGGTGACTGGGACTTGTGACTGGGACTTGATGAACGAATGACTTAAACCCGAGACTCGAGATGAACTGATCAACTGATCTGTTTCAGGACGCATATGTATTACACGGCTGTCATGGCCAGATCAGAGCAATGAGAGCATCAGACATGACGGAACTAACGGCTCGAACCTGAAGACAGACACGAGAGGTAAACGATTTGAAAAAAAAAAAAAGAAGAACGATTTGGATCGGGAGGTGAGGTGAACTAACAGACTGCATACATAGACTAAATCAAGCTAAGCAATTAATTAATAATTTATTTCTCAAAGTTTGGCCATGGCTGCATTAGCTTATAGTTCATTTTTTTATTCCAAAAGTACTAAATGTGCTGAAAAATGAAAAATGTAATATTTTAATTAGATTCTGCTGAAATGAACGAAATGACTTGAAAAAAGATTCGTTAATTTTGCTGAACGAGATTCAAAGATCCGAGTCCGTAAAATGATCCGAACTTCCCAACGGAAGTGCCAACAAAACATCTGAAAATGTGGAGAGAGAATACAAACTTGTTGCTATTTATTCATACTACTCAAGGAACAGCCAGGCAGGGGGAAATACGATGAAAAAGATCTTACCTCCTGGTACTCTCTACACAATTTTTTTGGTTGCCCTAAACCGGCCTTTCTTCAGAGAAGATGGGTGCCGTGGAGAGTACACAGTCTTCTCTTTGTCATAATCTGCTAGTCCTTTGCTAATCATGTGACACAGAAGATGGGAGTGGGTATTTTTTCTTTTTTAATTTTACGCTTGAAAAGATTTTACACTTTTAAAAAAAATAAATGCTTTATTTTTGTACCGTATTTTTGAGTAATTAAATGCAGGCATCTTACACTGTATGTACATGGAATTTATAAATGAATTACCAAATAAATAAATAATTCTTGTAACCCTTATGTTTCGTTTTCGTCCACTTTGGGCTGCTGTTGAGTCTTGATTTGGCCACAACTTTCTCTGTGTTTCAGCAAATGGAATGATTTTTAGGACACATATTTTGGGAAAATGCTTTGAAAATGTTCAAAAACTCAAAGCACTGTGGGCAAATTCACTTCCCTTTCGTTATGTTCGGGATGAAAACATCCAGTAAATTAAACTGCTGTAAAAATGTATCAGATAATTTTTTTTTTTTTTTAAATCCCAATTTTTATTTGCATAAATCTATTAATCAACCTCAGTCCTGATCAAAACTACTAAATGTGTGTGGTTTTTTTTCTTTAAATCCAGGATTTGTTCTCTTTAAATGCCAGTGATTTGGGGAAGAAGAAAAACCCACACATAATCACTTATTTTCAATATAAAAAGTGATTTTGTGGACTGGATTTTTTTTTATCACAGTCTTGGGTATGTCCAAGATTCGTAACAACATTGGCTTTGATGCATTATTAGGTTTTGTGCAGCATCAGATTTTAATTTTTTCTCCCTCATTTACTGTTTGTGGCCTTTTTTGGCCCTATTGACTTCCGTTATAACGACATTTTTTGATTGCAAAGCCACGACACCATATAATCATGCATTCTGGTTGTTGGTGGTTTTCCCTGTTGGGCGGAGGTCAAATTTGTCCTTTTTACGGTTGATCACCAGGTGGCACCATTAACCCTTTAGATAGGCCTGTGCAACAAAAAAGAAGCTTAGTTTCTGGCTTTTATATGGAGTATAACAGCATATAAATGAGGGAGAGAAAAAATGTAATTTTATGCTGCACAAAAACTAACAATGCATCAAAGCCAATGTTGTTACTAATCTTTGACATGTCCAAGCCTGTGATGAAAGGGGGGGGGGGGGTAATTTTGTGTGTCCCCCCCCGAATCAGTGACATCATTTGTGAATTTGGCAATTAAAGAGTAAAAAAAATCCAGAATTTTTTGAAACATTTAGTAGTTTTGATCAGGATTGAGGTTGATTAACAGATTTATGCAAATAAAGAAAAAGAAGAAAAGTAAACAGTGAAAAAAATAATTTATCCGATACATTTTTACAGCAGTTTAATTTAGCGGACGTTTTCATCCCAAACATAACGATAGGGTGGTGAATTTGAACAATGCACAAAGGTTAATGGTTATTGTTTTTAGTTACTTTTAATAGTTGTTTATTTTGTTTAATAAAAATATATGTATGTCCATATAGCTTTTCTAAATTGTATTTTAATGCATCAAGTTGAACTGCTTAACAATGAGAAATGTTGCTTTGGTAACAAGTTAATACACTGCATTTGTTTATGAGTTAATATTTTAAAATGTAGTTAGATTTAATAAAATATATATGAATGTACAGCACATTCAGGCATAAATATTTGTAAGGAGGTAGGCCAGTAGGGGGCACCCGTCGAGCCAGCCAGTTCATCCGTATGCAAGCAAGGCGATCAATGGGGTCCGGATGCCACAGCCTATAGGCTACGTGCACAAGCGTAGTGATGAACTTCCGCTATTGTCCAGAAGTCGACAAATCTGTTTCCGGTTTACTTCACCGCTATAAACAGACAAGATGAGCGCTGCTGCAGTTGTAAGAAAAAAAGAAATATAATGTGCGTGACACATCGAAGTTTCTAAGAGCTGTCGGTGGATCTAAGGAGCACTGCTGTGTGCCACTTTGCTCTGCTTTAAGTCGGTATAATAGTAATTTGAGCTTCCACTGCTTCCCGAAGGACACCAACCTTCGTGCGCAGTGGCTGCACAAAATAAGGAGGGCACGATTTTCGGTGACCACCCATACTAAGGTATGCAGCCGACATTTCCACGATAATGAAATTCACACTACTGCTAAGGGTAGACGGGTTTTAGCATTAGGCTCAGTTCCATCGTTATTCGAGTGGAATAACTACACTACGGTGTCACAGGCCGGTGTTTGGGAGCGCCGATCTCGACCACCAAGTCCAGAACCTGCCCCGCCGGGGCCTGATGAAGACATTGAGCAACCTGTCATGGTCCCGATGGTCGTGGACCACGACTACGTAGCCAGTCGTACTGTGTGTGTGGACCGGGAGCGGTATGAAAGTGCGTTGAATGAAATCGAGGCGCTGAGAGAGCAGCTCCAAACATGTCATCTTCATCACTCCTTTGGACTTAAAAGGTTTGCTTCTTCGCCTGAAGACATCAGATTTTACACCAGGTAAGATAGTTAATATCACCATCTTCTCATAACTGTTTACTGAATGACTGACTGACCAAGTAATTATTTTTTCTCTGTCTTCTTAATCATATTCTTAAGCACGTATGGCAAATCAACTAATTTTAATTGCAATACTGTATTTTAGATTCCCCTCATACGAGCATCTGATGGCGTTCTGGAACCTGATCGAGGCAGCAACAGCAAAAATGGTTAGGGTCACCAGGGCAAAGAAAAACAATGCTACTACAACAACTGAAAGCCCTTTAACCAGACCAACTGTAAGTTTTCTTTTCTCTCTCACACACACACATACCGAAGCATGAAAAGGATGGTTTTAAACTGACTCTCATTAATCGTTTCATGATTTAATACATAGATTTATTTTACACGAATATGCTTGCGCACTGTCACATTTGGCATTATGAGGACCCTCTAAATATTCCCCCATTGCATTATTATACATTATATGATTTAACAAATGAATGAAAATTACTGTGATTGTAAACTGATTTTTTTAGTTTTAGTGTCAGTACATTGAAACTACAATATATATATATATATATATATATATATATATATATATATATATATATATATATATATATATATATATATATATATATATATATATATATATATATATATATATAGTAGTTTTAATGTACTGACACTAAAACAAAAATCCAGTTTACAATCACAGTAATTTTCATTTTGAGTGAACTATGAACTATACACAAAACAGATATTCACTATCCACAATACATATTGTTGTTGCATTTTTGTATTGCGATATATTGGTACACCCCTACTCAAACTCATCTCCCCCCAGAAACTGCTGCCGATCGATGAGCTCTTCCTCACATACCTGTCCACTGGCTGTACCCAGAGAGAGTTGAGTCATAGATTCAACATCCACAGAGCAACAGTCAGCCGAATCATTGTGACCTGGGCCAACTTCCTCTACAGCTTACTGGGCTCGGTCTGTATATGGATGTCTCCTGCAGCTGTGAAGGCCAATCTTCCACCCGACTTTGATGGCAGCTACAGCGACACACAAGTAGTGCTTGATTGTACAGAGCTACGGTGTCAAACACCTTCATCCCTTCTCCTTCAGAGTGAAGTTTTTTCCAACTACAAGTCCCACTGCACCTTTAAGGCTATGGTGGGCATGTCCCCTCACGGAGCCCTGACTTTTGTGTCAGCACTCTTTGAGGGTTCCATGAGTGACAGGGAGGTGTTTCGTCAGTCAGGGATTACATCACTCTTAACACCTGACATGGCCATAATGGTGGACAAGGGATTCTTGGTGGATGACCTTGTACCTGGGCCTGTTCATCGTCCTGCCTTCCACTCCAAGAGGGCCCAAATGTCAGAGGTGGATGTTCTGAAGACGCAGTCCATTGCCCGTTTGAGGGTACACATTGAAAGGTTAATCAGAAGAGAAATTAAACTGTTTGATACCACTATCCCTCGCTCCATTGCAGGGAGCATAAACCAAATCTTTACAGTCGCTTGTCTCCTCTCAAACTATCAAAATGGACCTCTGGTCAAGAAATGGAGATTATGAAGTGAGATACTGTAACTGTAGCCATATCTTCTGCCAAAGAGATCAATATTAACTATTTTTGTGTTCAACATACAGTATAAAAAAAAAACACTTTGTAAATTGTCTCTGATATAATTTGTAAATATCTTTATAAATTGTGAGAACTTGAAGGTGCAACAATAAAAAACACCTAAAAATCACAGACATGGTCATGTAATATTTTGCAGTTTATAGTTGTTTAAGAGGCAGAGATGTCTACCTTCTCTTGAGTACAATGGTAATAAATGACTGGTCTTTTTCTTGCGGTGCACAGTGTTAAAATACTTTTATTGTGCTTAATCATAAAAATATATTTCATTTTCACATTTAATGGTAACAGAAGAACATACAATATTTATTTGGAAACACTACTGCACTACACCTACTCCTGAAGCATTAGACATTTCTGTATATAGACAGAGAAATAAAACCTGTCTACTTTTTCTTTGATTGTATCCAAAACATCCCTGTCTCTGTAAACTCTTTGGATGAGTATGTCTTCCTCAGCTGAAACTACAAAATCACACCAATCCATTCCTGTAATTAGCATCTGCCCCTGTATTTGCCAGTAGTAAGCATGGTTTTTTTTTTTTAGCTCTAATGTGCCTGACTCCATTTTCAGATATGGGCAGTCAACGTAGCTTTTAACATTAGGGCATTTTATCTCAATCAGCCCAAACGGACATGGCTCTGAAGGGTCAAAGATGATCCCGTCTGGAGACGCCCCCAGCCAAGGAGCGTCAGGGTGAATGACCAAACCACAGGGGAAGTGGTTGATCCTTTTTATTTGACAGTATTCACAGATGGCATCTGCCTCTAATTCAAGCCCCCTCTTCATAGCCGCTGTCTGATGGGTTCCTTGCAGTATCCGGTTAGCCAGACCTTCTTCTGTCTTCTCTTTAACCTGGCAGATCTCTCTGAATCGTGAGGCAGTCAGTCTATGCCTCCTTAGTTGATGCCATTCAGTACACAAACTTTGGTCTCTAGTAGCACATTCATATTTGTGTGCCATGTTCCAGGTGACCTCCAGACTCCTAAGGTGAAGCTGTTGTGGTTCAGTGCAGACAAACATGCAACTGGATGGCTGTAGGCGGTAATTCTGAAGAGGCACAGATGGTTGTGGTGGGGCAGCATGGAAGGACAGGTTTCGCTTTTCTATTGCAGGTTGTTGGTAGGACAAGGGACTACCGGCTTGAACCTTGCCCAGGGCAGAGTCGACCAGGGGAATTTCACAGCTGATGCCCATGCTGCAGATCATCGGTGCCTCAGCTTTAGAGAAATCTTTATAAACCTCTGTCACCTGGAAAGTAACAATTAGCATACCAGTAACTTTCCCTGTAATTTCTATCCACAGTATGTTATGCATGGCATACAAGTTCATTATGAAGGAACCTTATGAGAACATTATCCTATTGATTTCAATTCAATTTCAGGTTTTTTTTCTTTGAAGCACAATTTGTGTTTGTATAATTGATGGGCCGTAGTACATTTAATTAAAAGGAAATATTCATGAAATGCGTGTGAAAAGAAAGAAAGAAAATTATGAAATATTGGTATACAGATTTTGGTTGATATATCGCACTGTACAGTGAAATTTGCTATTGTTATATCCCTACTGACCTGAAGGACGGACAGATCAGGCAAATCTCCGGTCAGGCCTTTGTAGAGTGTGCTCCTGTGTAGAACATAAACTTTCATGAGTGGGAAGTGGCATATCCACAGGTATTTTAATTCAAACATGCAACATATTGTAATAAATCTACAACATTGAGCCTTTACCTTACACCCTCGGTTGTTGCTCTACATTTTGGTTTAGCAGACAGCACAGACATCTTTTCCACAGGGCCTGGCTTTATACCCTATCAAGTTATTCAGGATACAGTTAGAAAATATAGCCAACAGGTCTATAATTATAGTGCAGAGTACTTACCAAAGTTCTGGGCTTGTGCCACTGCTGTTCCCCTTCAGTACAACTTAGCACAGGAGGCACAACTGGCATATTCAGTTCAGAGTAATGTGCTGACTGGAACAGCAAAGCAACGCAGTGGTTGCATAATGCTGCTCCAGCAACACATGTGCAACTGTGTTGCATAAGCTCCACGGGAATCGAATCTTTCAGTACCACCTGCATAAGTAAAATGTCATATTAAATACTTATTTATCATAGCTTGTTCACTGTTTAATCATTTGTTTAGGACATAATCTTGTTTTATTTTATTTATATATATATATATATATATATATATATATATATATATATATATATATATATATATATATATATATATATATATATATATATATATATATATATATATATATATATATATCAGTCCAACTTAGATTATGTTGTATAATATGCTGACTGCATTAGATCAAAATCTCAAAGTTGTTTATTTGAAACATGATAGCCTACCTATAACACAAGATTTCATCTTAAACGAATGACTGAGTTGAAAACTTGAATAAGAACGCATTTTACATGGAGGGGACCAGCTAGGGAAACTTACCTGCCTACAATAACTGTTTTCATTAGATTTGAGTTATATTAAACATAAGTAACCTTAGCCAAGTCCCCAGGAACATCGGGAACACCGGGTTATAATAAGTAACAAGCTTATAACATGAACAAGAACGCATACATGAACAAGAACGCATACATGAACAAGAACGCATACAGTAAGTTAACCCGAATGGGGACCAGCAAGGACAACTCACCTGCCAATTTTAGCCTCTCTTTTCATTACCTACTCATTTAAGAGTTATAAATTAAAACACATGAATTACCTTTGCTAAATCCCCAGGAACACCGGGCTATTAAAGTAACAAGCCTATAACTGCTGTTTTATCAATTCTAACTTCACCATACACTCAAACTGTGAGGTTTCTCTGCTTTTCTCATGGACCTGTAGCACAACGCCCTGACAGTGACTTCACCTGTGCCCTGAACTTTATTAGAAACTGAGAGGAGAGCAAGTTAATACAATTGATATTACAATTATCACAAAAAATAACCAACAGTCTGTGTTTAAAACGAAGAAAAACAAGCTTCTATATAGTGCTACTACTCACGTTACATTAAAAACTAGTTTAGCCGCTATCTGCCGGCACACCACATTAGATTAAAATACTTACCCTCGTAGTTGTGCAGATAACTCGATATGTAGAGTTTAAAACCCTTGTCCCTCTTGCTTGTCGGAGCAGGGGACCAAGCATCAACAATGCGATGAACATCGCTGACGGTTATTTTCGGAAGATCCTGGAGACATCGAGTAAAAAATGACATTTTCGGCGACGCGCAAGTAAACCGGAAACAGATTTGCCGACTTCTGGCGACAGCGGAAGTCCGTCACTGCGCTTGTGCACAGAGGCTATTCTCCCTTACATGTATATCTCGAATTCTCGAAGAGTATATATACCCCTGACAAGAGCCTTGCTTCTCTATGACGGTAACATACAATTTAGCCTGCGACTTTTACACGTTTGTTATACTTGCACAATCAAATATAGACATATGAAACATAATACAAATGTAAATTTTACGTTTTCGCTTTTATATGTCGTTTTTAAATCGCTTTTATATGTCGTTTTTATATTCGCTTAATATGTCGTTTTTAAATCCAAAACGGTCGTATTACCCAGAATGCTTGGCTGCTTATGCAAACACGCAGCCTTCCTATTGGCGCAGAAAAGTGGACAAAAATTCTTTGGCTTTTGTGAAGTTAGTTCAACTCTTTCGCATGTACTAGCACACAGGTCCGGCTGGTCTCCATTGTGGTTAGAGCGGTATGCGCATCACGCGATCAACTCCTAAATCCAAACGAGCTCTAGCCCGTTGACTCGCTAGTTGGTGCTGTGCCAGCGACAGACGCGCTCGTCATATACAACAACTATTCACCGTTTTCAACAGCGTGTTTCTTTTAGGTTTCAGACATGTATTAAATATACATAAGTAGCAGCAAAACAATGCAGATTTAGAGTTTGTAAAATACACACCAATGTCTATAAAAGAGGTAAAAACAACCCTTTCCATTATACTTACTGTGCGTTCACACCGCCGCCGGCGAGAGCGTCAAACTTCGCTCTGGCCGCCCTGCCATCGACGCTGTAGAAAGATTCGTGGACGCGCTGCCGCTCTGACGTAGATCGAATGCTTGTTATTTTTTAAAACTGCATTTAAAGGGTCTGCAAAGCAAACAATCATGTTGATCGGCGTTTGTGCAGACTGACCACAGGTAGGGTATAACTGTATAATATAACCTCATGAGATCATTTAAATGTGAAATTTTATCGATGGAAAGAACTAAACAATTATAGTTACATGTTTGCTAACGAAATAAACCAATTAAAAGCCATTTGTGTGGTGTATAAATAATGTTGCGCTTCTTCTAATCAAACCCGCCGCACCAGCAGTGATCATCCTCTCCTCTATTTTGCTGGGGAACTAATGTGGTTGGAACCAGAGTTTTCAGCACTGCGTTCTCTGGAATCCTCTCAAGCGGAGCACTTCCATATTCCCATTTGTTGCCGCCGAACCGCGTCATAGCTCATCACCATAAAGTTGACCTGATTCCAACTCTCCTCGACGCCCAAATCGTCCAAGACGCGCCGCGCCGCGCCGCTCTCACTGGAGCTCGCCGCCGGGCTCCCATTGAAAATGAATGACTTCCGGCCACTTTGACGCTCTCGCCGGCGGCGGTGTGAACACATAGTTAGACAACAAGTAACTCTAAAGTTTCCTCTATTCTTCTCCCACTTACTTTCATGTATTTCGGCTGAAGTGGATGATTTCACGTGTTGTAAATCCAAAAGATCCGATTCTCTACAGCTCAAATAAGGCATGATTAAAGAACAAAACACATGGCCTGTACTAACTTGCCAGAGAGGGATAAGCTACAAAGACGGCGTTTGTTAGTTGTGCTTAGAGTTACCAGAAGAGGCACAGAGGCAGAGTGACCCAGGTTCGCGCCCCGCTCAGGGGAGCTATGACTTTCAATGAATGTGGCCATTTAACGCAACAGGTGTGCACGTGTGTCACTGACATTTGTAAATTAAGTTTTTGTAAAGTTAGACAAGTTTTTAGTCATCTTGTTCAGAAAGCAGACGACACTGTTCACATTTATGCGTTGGACTGTATGTGTTTTTAGGTGAAGACTCTTTCTGAGAGCTGTCAACATTCAATGCTTATTGGAATAAATAAAATAAAGAATTTAATTAATAGTCTTTGCTGTTTGAGAAGGTTTGATCAACTTTACAGCTATTTATGATGTGGGGTCGCATGAAGCATCAACACAAATTAATTTGTGCAGTTTACACTTAAAACAATTACAACCGAATCACATCTGACTATTGTACTGAAAGCTACACATTCATTAAAGTTTGAGGTTGTTAAAAAAAGGTACAACTCTGGTAAAACCCGTAGACAAAATGAGGAGAAAAAAAATGATGAGTGTACAACACACCATGTAAATTCAAGACCCCCAAATAACAAATAAAATATAGCTCAAATATACACCATATAAGAAAAGCACTGTTTATAATGCATTGTGGTTTTTCAAATGATTTTTTTTACTCCACTGTGATTTAGCCACCTTGTCCAATAGCACAACACTGTTCACGTTTCTTTGTTTGCTGGAGTGAGTTCTGTTTTAGGTGAAGACGCTTCTCTGGATGTTGTCAACAAAGAGTTGTGAGTTCAAGCTATTCCTCACATGGGAAAGCGTGTGTTGAACGCAGACCTTTCATTTAAGAAACTTTTTAAAATATATAACTGAACTTTCTCTTTTGACAAACGTCTCGGTTACGTATGTAACCCTCGTTCCCTGAGGAGGGAACGGAGACGTACGTTAGTGACTAACGAATGGGGGTTTCGCTTAGAAGCCAATTACCTTCGAGAATTTAGCAGTGCCCAATGGCAGTGCCAATGCCATGGGCATGCGGAATTTGCATGCGTAACTCCGCCCCACCTCGTGGGTATATAAGGAAGTAAGCTGGCAACATCGCATTATGTTACTGCTGCAGGAGCCAAGACTGAACTCCGCATTCCAGCAGCACAACTGATGTGGCAAAGGAAACGTACGTCTCCGTTCCCTCCTCAGGGAACGAGGGTTACATACGTAACCGAGACGTTCCCTTTCGTTCAGTCACTACGACGTACGTTAGTGACTAACGAATGGGGGTTCCAATACAACAGCGCCACTCAGCTGTCTTCCAGTGCCCTGCGTAAGTGTGAGTACCCTGTCGTAAGACTAGTACGGACAAAGGCTCCCACTTATCACAGGAAACCAAGGTACACTGGGAAGCATATTCCAGTGTGGATATGCCAAAATGCCTACCCGTGGGGAGGACTTAGAGAATACACATATGACCCGCTAAGGGCTGCATATGGAAGAACTCTAGGGTACCAGCCAGAGGGTGGATTTTAACCCTAGGGGTGGCAGGGACTTGCCAAGGGAAAGACACCTGCTCACTGAGGAGGCTTACGGCGGAAATACTCATGTGGGGGTCGCCGGAGGGGAACACAGGGCACCTGGCCGGACATGAGGGTCTGGGCTCGAAAGGGCAGACTGAACTGATGTCGGCGTCAGCAGTGCTGGAGGAACTCAGGTCTCTCGGGGAGCTCACCTGAGGAGAATAATCGCACGTATCCAGTCCGTGGAGTGGAATGGCGAGCAAGCGAAGACACCTGAGCCTGGTCCATTGCCGGCCACCCGTAGGGGCGAGTACATAGTCAGACACTGGCTCCACTCGGAGATTATAGAATCTGGCAAATGTGTTAGGTGTCGCCCAGCCTGCAGCTCTGCAGATGTCTGTTAGCGAGGCGCCATGCGCTAGAGCCCAAGAGGAGGCCACACTCCGGGAGTGTGCCCTAACCCCAAGGGGACATGGTCGACCTTGCTGCTGGTAAGCCAAAACAATGGTGTCCACTAACCAGTGAGACAACCTCTGCTTTGAGAGAGCTCTTCCCTTCCGCTCTCCACCATAACAGACAAAGAGCTGGTCTGAGGTCCTGAAACACTGTGTGCTGTCTACATAGGCGCAGAAAGCGCGTACTGGACAGAGCAATGCCAAGGCTGGGTCTGCCTCCTCCAAAGGCAGCGCTTGCAGGTTCACCACCTGGTCTCGGAACGGAGTGGTGGGAACCTTGGGCACATATCCGGGCCGGGGTCTCAGGATCACGTGAGAGTTACCCGGTCCGAACTCCAGGCACGCTTTGTCAACTGAAAATGCCTGCAGGTCCCCTACCCTCTTAAGAGAGGCCAATGCAGTCAGCAGAGCCGTCTTCATAGACAAAAACTTAATATCGACCAACCGCAAAGGCTCAAAGGGAGGCCTCTGCAGAGCACTTAGGACTACTGCAAGGTCCCAAGAGGGAACGAGAGGAGAGCGAGGAGGATTTAGTCTCCTCGCTCCCCTCAGGAACCTGATGATCAGGTCGTGCTGACTTACCTTTTTTTCTCCCAGGAGATCGTGGTGGCAGATATTGCGGCCACGTACACTTTAAGGGTGGAGGGAGACAGCCTTCGCTCCAACGCCTCCTGGAGAAACGATAGCACGGACCCGATCGGGCATTTCCAGGGGTCTTCTTGGCGGGAAGAACACCAGGTGACGAAGAGGTTCCACTTCAACACATAGGCGTGCCATGTAGACTCTGCCCTAGCGGAAGTGATAGTAGCGACCACCGCAGGTGGAAGACTACTCAAACCTGCCGCGTCTCGTCCAGAAGCCACACGTGGAGCTTCCAGAGCGCTGGACGTGGGTGCCAAAGGGTGCCCCGTCTCTGAGTGAGAAGGTCTCATCTCAGAGGAATAGGCCAGGGAGGGGCTGTCGCAAGGAGTAGTAGTTCTGAGAACCAGGTCTGGCCGTGCCAATACGGGGCGACCAACATGACCTGCTCCTTGTCCTCCCTGATCTTGCACAGTACCCGTGCGAGAAGGCTCACTGGGGGGAACGCATATTTGCGTAGGCCCCGCGGTCAGCTGTGCGCCAGTGCATCCGTGCCGAGTATGGCCTCGGTCAGGGAATAACACAGGGAGAGATGGGAAGAGTCCTGGGAGGCAAACAGGTCTACCTGTGCGTCGCCGAACCATTCCCATATCGGCTGGACCATCTGGGGATGGAGTCTCCATTCTCCAGGAAGTGGCTGAAGCCGTGAGAGCTCGTCGGCTGCACGGTTCAGGACTCCCGGGATTTGGACAGCATGAAGGGACCTCAGATGCTTCTGACTCCACAAAACGAGATGGCGGGCGAGTTGAGACATACGGCGGGAGCGTAGACCGCCCTGGTGGTTGATGTACGCTACTACGGCCGTGTTGTCTGTCCTGACTAGTACATGTTGACCCCTCAGCAATGCTCGGAAGCGGTGCAGGGCGAACCGTACTGCCAGTAACTCGAGGCAATTGACATGCAGACATCTCATATGTAGCAATTTGAGCGGCGTCACCGCGGCTGCAGATGCCATATGCCCCAGGAGCCTCTGAAATAGTTTCAGTGGGACTGCACTCTCGCCCTCGATTTGACGAAGGCAAGTCAGCAGAGACTATGTGCGCGCTCGCTGGTAAGCAGCACGCACCTGCGACCGAGTCGGAAACCACACTGAGAAAAGAGATCCTCTGCACGGGACAGAGTCGCTCTTCTCCCAGTCGACCCAAAGACCCAGACGGGCTAAGTGCCGGAGCACTCGGACTCTGTGTCCGCAGACCTGCTTACGAGAGTGACCCAGTAAGAGCCAGTCATCGAAGTAGTTCAGGATGCGAACCCCGTGCTGCCTGAGTGGCAAGCGGACTGAGGCGACGGAGCCGGCAGCTGGTGCAGCAGTCTGCTTCCGGGCGGACGAGAACCGTTGGGCGCAGTTCTCAGCCGCGCCGCCGAAGAGGCCATGCATCTCTCCTCATGCATCTCGGGAGCGAAAGGCATTGGGGGCGGGCCCCAACAGCTGTCAGGTGCCGCCCCCAAAACCAATCGCGCAACCACGAGCACTCGCGACCGGGCGGAGATCCACACCAGCGCGAGGCTCGCGGCTGCCCGAGATAACATGGCTGTCAACTCTAGGTCAGATCAGGCAGCGCTGACACACCCGAAGGCAGAGCACAACCTAATCGTCATCCCCAAAGGACTCTAGCCCACCTTGGGATGCGGCGATCGACATCTTGCTGCTATCTGGATTGTGAACGAAACGAACGAGGCGTCAGAGACTGGCCGCTGTTTCAGTCCAGCACTCGCGGGAAGCAATGTGCGAGAGGGGGGCGTGGCCCAAGGAACGTATCGTCAGGGTTCTTAATACCACAGCATCACCCTCAGGTCAGTACCACCTCTCTCAGAGACGGTAGATTGGGGTGTGGCAAAGGGGACTCTCTCTCCTCGCGGAGATCACTGAGTCTCGACCGCGACATCGCGATGGTCACGTTCCCGCAGTGGGAACATGACACATCCACAATCACTGCCCGAACGTGCTGAAGCCCAAACACGTCGAGCAGTGAATGTGCCCATAGACAGCAACGGACATCGATCGCACCCGGAAGTGCACGGGCGAACCGTCTTGAAAAAGACGTGCCACGCGCAAGCTCTTTTTGTGAGAGGAATCCTCGCAGAGAACGCTGGAGCGCCCAGGGACCACACACCAGCTGTCTAGCAGACCATCAGCAGGCAGGAAGTATGCGATCGCTGGAATGCACCGTAAACACCAACGCCTCTGGAAAGCTGATCGTCTCGAAGGCTGACAAAGACTCAGTTATCAGGCTTGAAGGAGTGAAGAGATCCTCTTGGCTCCAAAGCAGAAACATAATGCGATGTTGCCAGCTTACTTCCTTATATACCCACGTGGTGGGGCGGAGTTACGCATGCAAATTCTGCATGCCCATGGCATTGGCACTGCCATTGGGCGCTGTTAAACAGTAAAACCTCCTTTCATGTAGTTGCGATGTTATATTGTCATGTTTATCAAAATAAAACTGATTAAAAACGTAGACACCACTTCATTGATAGTGTAGACTTATATGTTGAACTTTATTCTTGTACAAACACACGCTGTATTAAGCAGTACATAAAGTATTACATGACAATAATGTCTCTGAAACATCTGTGCATTGCCAAATATTGCATTTATTTCACTTCAGCTGATAAAGTATGCAAACACAGCGCGAGCGTCACTACGGGAAGCAGAAAGTGTCTGACTTCACGTCTACGTTTGCAGCTCCTCCGCGTCTGCACGCGGCTACTCTCGCCGATCAGTTGAATCCGGCCGCAGCCGATGTCGAACACACCATATATGTGCAGTAACTGGTGTCTCATGTTGTCAGATCGTTGTGGTTTACCCGGTGTGTGTTCCTGCTCTGGTTTTCCCTCGCTGTCGTCTGGTTCCTGGATTTTCCTCTTTTCTTCGTCGTGTTCATTCTTCTGGAATTCTCCACTCAGCACTGGGATCACGGGCACCTTCACGAGGATTCACCACACCTGGATCGAGCACCATCACCGTCTGTCCACCGAGGTCCCTGCGTCACCCACCAATGAGCTTGTGATCAGTCTGACCCACCTGAGTTGTGTCAGGGGACTTACCGGTTTCGACCGTAACTCTTGTGTTTAAATAAAAGCGTCTTGCACTTGCATCCTGAGCCTGTCTTTGTTACAAATACTGTGTTTGACCCCCTTTCGCCTTCAGAACTGCCTTAATTCTACGTGGCATTGATTCAACAAGGTGCTGAAAGCATTCTTTAGAAATGTTGGCCCATATTGATAGGATAGCATCTTGCAGTTGACGGAGATTTGTGGGATGCACATCCAGGGCACGAAGCTCCCGTACCACCACATCCCAAAGATGCTCTATTGGGTTGAGATCTGGTGACTGTGGCGGCCATTTTAGTACAGTGAACTCATTGTCATGTTCAAGAAACCAATTTGAAATGATTCGAGCTTTGTGACATGGTGCATTATCCTGCTGGAAGTAGCCATCAGAGGATGGGTACATGGTGGTCATAAAGGGATGGACATGGTCAGAAACAATGCTCAGGTAGGCTGTGGCATTTAAACGATGCCCAATTGGCACTAAGGGGCCTAAAGTGTGCCAAGAAAACATCCCCCACACCATTACACCACCACCACCAGCCTGCACAGTGGTAACAAGGCATGATGGATCCATGTTCTCATTCTGTTTACGCCAAATTCTGACTCTACCATCTGAATGTCTCAACAGAAATCGAGACTCATCAGACCAGGCAACATTTTTCCAGTCTTCAACTGGCCAATTTTGGTGAGCTTGTGCAAATTGTAGCCTCTTTTTCCTATTTGTAGTGGAGATGAGTGGTACCCGGTGGGGTCTTCTGCTGTTGTAGCCCATCGGCCTCAAGGTTGTGCGTGTTGTGGCTTCACAAATGCTTTGCTGCATACCTCGGTTGTAACGAGAGGTTATTTCAGTCAAAGTTGCTCTTCTATCAGCTTGAATCAGTCGGCCCATTCTCCTCTGACCTCTAGCATCAACAAGGCATTTTCGCCCACAGGACTGACGCATACTGGATGTTTTTCCCTTTACACACCATTATTTGTAAACCCTAGAAATGGTTGTGCGTGAAAATCCCAGTAACTGAGCAAATTGTGAAATACTCAGACCGGCCCGTCTGGCACCAACAACCATGCCACGCTCAAAATTGCTTAAATCACCTTTCTTCCCCATTCTGACATTCAGTTTAGAGTTCAGGAGATTGTCTTGACCAGGACCACACCCCTAAATGCATTGAAGCAACTGCCATGTGATTGGTTGATTAGATCATTGCATTAATGAGAAATGTAACAGGTGTTCCTAATAATCCTTTAGGTGAGTGTATATGTAAACTGATGATGATGTTCCCTCTCTCCTTTATTTTGTTTTATGTTATTTGTTTCTTGTTCTTTTATGTTGAGGCATGTGAAATGTGCTTTGTTATACAATGAGGACTTTGTGCCTGCTTTTTGTTGAAAATAAAGCATAAAAAAAGGTGATCACAAGTTAAGAGACAGCCCATGATAAACAATAGAAAACGTATTTCACTACGTACTAAGTTGCTGTTCTCTTCAGAGTAACGTTAGCTAGTCCCCTTGTGTAGAGATGCAGCTGATAAATTATAGTTTTCATATTTTCATATTCAGTTCAGACCTTTATTTTGAAAACACAGAAAAAAATGAAAGATTTGTAGACAACCAATTTGTTTTCATGCTAAGAGTTCAAAATATAACATCCAGTCAATTTTTTTAGATAAAAAGTTCTGTAAATGTTTTAAATATAAGGGGAAACAATATATAGATTTGCCATTTGAGATGCAGAAGTGAGCTATAATGCACATGTTCTTTTATATTTATTAGAGGTTGAATTCAAATCAAATGCTGCTAAACTGCCTACTTCTGAATAGGATGTCTACTTCATAAAATGCATGAAAATTGTAAGAATATAAAGAACCAGGCCAGATTGTCTGGATGAGTAATTTTCAGAAAGACTGTCTGAAAATGAATGAACATCTGAATCCACTCATACAATTATCACTCTCATCTGAGACAACGTCCCACTGAGTGAATCAACTGAGAATGGCTTCAATTGCATGTATTTACCTTGTCCCAAACTTTCCCCAAACTCCTAATCCCCTCTCCTGGGAGATCACAAAAATCCAATAGATTTTGGGTATATTTAAATTTGAATTCTCACTATACAATATTATATGCGTTTAGTATCGTTTGAAATGTCTCAGTGCGAATGGTACAAAAATCTCATAAGCACAGAAATGCACAAGAAGTTACTAAGAGTTTTTAGAGCTTAGAGGTATTTTACTTATCGTCGCTGTCCGATGAAAACCACGTATGTCCATTTTGCCGATTTTGAGATTTTTCGACGGATTGAATGTCCAGGTTCATTTCCGTATACAGTATGCGTCACATATCTAAATGGCCAATGAAAAGTTGTGAAATCATGTCATCTGATTTTCATGTATATCCATTTGGTGTCAAAGCTGTCAATCACGCCGCGTATCTCCCGCCCTGTGGAAGCATCTCGCCAGTCGCCGGTCTCGCTGCTGGTCTCGTGAAGTTGTTTCATCGAAGCTCAGCACTGGATAGCCGATAGTACGACATTGAAGCTCTCCGCAGTTTAGTTCTAATCTAGTTCTTCACAGATTAGTTTGCTTGCTAGTATGTAAATAAACTCGGTCTCTTTGATAAGATTCAGCCTTTTTTTCTCAGTCAAACTGATCAAATTATAGCCTGTAATGCTACTGTCATGATTGACATCCCTCACTCATACTGCTATCACCGCTTGCCAGGGGCTGAGAATATCCAGCACGTATTCCTCTGTATTCCTCACGTATTCCTCTGCTGAAACGTGACTTTGCCATTCTAATTAATGATCGGAAGAACGCGTATCGACCACCGTTACTGTAAAATATGCACGTATGTCCATTTAAACTCAATTTTGGTCAAATGTGGATTATATCATTACACTGGCAAGAATATGGTTACATGTAAAGATGCCGTACCAAGTATGACAACGCTACATTCAACTGCTTTTGAAATACATTGTTTTTTTCACTTCCTGAAAAGTATGCGTTTTGGACATACGTGAGTTTCATCGGACAGCGACGTTATGATGGTGGGTGTGGCTGTTGGAGCCATTTGGTTTCCTTTCAATCAAGCCAAATGGGAATTCGACTCAATTTAAATTCCCTCTGTTTTCATGTATTTCCATTTGAAACAGTTGTTGATCTGGTCTGAGTAATTTAAAGCAATGCAGCAAAGAGTTCGATGCTCAAAACTATTAACAAGGTTGGCCCGTAACACAGAAAACGCTCTGTGTTACGTAATATTCAAAAGGTCAGGAAATCTTTCACTCTTTAAGCTATTTCGGAATATTTGATGTTATGTATGAATTATCTTTGAATTGATTATGTAATTGGCATTATACATTTAACTGACTGTTAATAAAATTGTTACATTTTGATCCTTTCTGAATTACTCTGTAATTATTAACTATTTCCAGAACGGAACGATATAATTGCAATAAAGGGTTAAAATGATTAAATGTATGATTAACTATTAGATATAAATCACTAAACAACCAATTGGCATTCTCTTCTAAATTCGACAAATATGATAAATGGAGTCAGATAGAGAATATTATAATTAAATCCATTTTGCCCAGCTGAAACACGAACGCGCAAACGGCCTTCGAGTCGCTATCGCTACCGATCCTTGGAGCGATTTCAGCGGCCTTATAAAATTATGGAAAAATATGGTTCAGATCACTCAGACCATATGTAAATGTAGGCGCCCTTATGGTTAGTAATGGAGCTTGGATGTCATCTAGAGGAAAAGTTTGGTACTGCGCCAAAACAAAATCTTACTGAAAGCTAATTTTTTGATATATCAACCTAAAACTTTGAACACAACTTGTTCATATTTCTGGCTTTGAATGTCTTGTAGTTTTAGAGTAAAAACTTTTTGTTTGTAAAATACATATTATGATAAAATATTATTATAAAAAATATATTTTTACATTTTCATAAACTTAAACTTTTATAACTTTTTTTCTTATTTTACTTTCATAATTTATTTGACATCTACAATAATCTGCCAAGTGTCTTCTTTAAAACAAGACCTTAGGTCTATATTCCAAAGCATGCTTGAATTACAGCAGTTTGGATAGTGCATTTTCATGTCTATGCGAAAAAAGTGGTGGTGGTTATTTAAACCTGTTTTTCTCAAAATTCCATTCCTAAAAATCATAGAAATCAGCCGACTTTAGATAACCATAACTTTTGTTTCAGACAAGCCATGAAAGAAAAAAATATATATTTGAAAGGGCTTGGCCCCAGCTTTCATGTGGTATCAAAAGCTGTAAAAGGTAAAATTTCACCATCGTAGATTACATCACATTTCATTTTGATGTCGGATTGTAATCCAGAAAGGTCCAAACGACAATCATCAGTGAGAATTGAAGATTGACCCGTAGTCAAAAGCAAAAGATTAGACTGTACAGAAATCTACAGGTTACGCTTATACACACTATATACACGCAATGCTAAGGCTGTTAACAATAACAATTTAAGAACAAAGTATAACGATAATAATAATTTGCATGGTTTGATGTGAGCTAAGCGATTGTTCGATTTAATCACCTTTGGTAGCATGATTTATTGTAATGTTTTTATTCTCAGATGGTCAGAACAAAAGTGGCAGAAATGTTACTTACTTGTTCAGATGACATTTTGTGGGGGAAATTCTTATTATTGGTCATACTACCAAGACGTAGAATCTGTGATTCCGAAGTATCCACACCGGTGAGGTGAATGAATGACAGCCACACATACTCCTCAAAACATTAGATTAATCTGTGATGAGGAGGCGTACAGTACACAACCCGCGTAAAGATGATGATGCCGCAAATAACTGCATTTGCAGGTTTCAAACAGAGATAAAGAGGCAAAACTTACAGACTGCAGCTTTAAGTTCTGCTGTTGTTCATAAATACCAGTAGTGAGGTTGTTCAATAAGGACGTTGCCAGGTTGCCGGAAATAGAGTCATCAGTGTCCCAATGTGTAGTGAGCCAGGGTTCTTACCGTCCTTATCAGTGCCTGAATTCGTGACCTCGGAAGCTAGGGAGCTGATTGAGACAAAATCAGACTTTTGATCAACAGTTCTTTAGGTGTAACGGAGGCCAGCTAGTAGTCACCGTGCGAGTAAACCTCATTCCTTGTTAGAGCGTCCGTCTCTGATGCTGGCGGACCCGGGTTCGAGTCCCGCTTGGAGCGGGTGGTTCAAACAGAAGATGTTACATTGGTGCCGTGACACGGATGGGAGTGAAGTTTAGGGGGGTGAGTGTAACGGAGGCTAGCTAGTAGTCGCTAGTAGTCGCTGTGCAAGTAAACCTCACTCCTCTGATCTCAAGAGACGCTCTAGTGACTGATGCTCAAGGTTGCAGCCTTTAGCCTCCTTGTTAGAGTGTCCGACTCTCATGCTGACTCTGAGAAGGTTCGAGTCCCGCTTGGAGCGGGAGGTTTGAACAGAAGGGGTTACATAGGCTGATTAATAAATAAATACATAGGCTAAATTAAATGATAGGCTACACCCAAAATCCCCCATCTTCATTCGAAGAGAGACAATGGACTGTGAGGATTTTTATTTTCTTTGATATGCATGCTGCATTGCAAGTGAATGATAATATCAGAGACAGTTAATAGTTAATTATAACTTTATCTTAAAGTTAATTATAATCAGCCCTTTTTGATCTAAACTGATGATTCAAATGATTATTACTCTACAGCATGGAGAAAGAATCTGTGGGACAAATGCAAGAGACAAGTGTTTGGGACATGTGTATGACTCCAGTCCTAAGTCTGATTGGTGTCTTGGGGGGCTCCATAAAAGGAGAGAGTATTAGGAGTCAAACAGGCTCCTGGGAAGAAAAGAAACGCCACAGTGTCAATACAGAAGAGCTGAAAAACACCATCATCGTGAAAGACAGAGAATGAGTGTGAAGAAATGACAGTTTTGGAGGTATTGCTGTAGATCACTGGAAAGTCACTTTCAATTCATAGACAGGTGAGTTTGTTGGGCCAAGCCTCTAACCTTAACGTGTTTCATTGTTGGAGTCGGACTTTGGAACTACAATAAGCTGTAGATGCATTGGTTACTGTAATATAATGTGAATGTCTTATTTTATTTCTCTTTCCCAGATTGTCTGTATTTCTTGGGCTGTATCAGGCTGGTGAGTGAGATATTCTGTCCTCGGCTAAACTTAGTCTCGACAATTGTCTCTGTCATGGTGGTTTACAATTACAACACAGTTGGTGTGAGAAGTACTATATATAGATTCATGTAGTGACCACAGTGCGGACAAGAAGGTTAATAAACAAAAACAAACTAGAAAAGAATCGCAATTGCAAAAGAAAGATTATGCTAAGGATTTATGCTGATATTTACTGACACCCCAATCATGGGTACTAAAATGATTTATTGTCTTATATTGTACATCTAAATTAGTATTTGTTTGTGCTTTTGAAGTTTGTTTTCGTCTCAGATTCATGAGCCTCTTCTTTTCATGTTGTCATGGGCAACTACAACGCCACACTTACTGCTGGTAAGACATTATAAGACATCTTCATTCATCTACCTTAAATACATTTCAAACTTTTTAAATAAGATTATCTTTCATGTATTTCACCAAATTGTGCATTTATTTTATTTATCTTAAAATCATATTGCATATGTTATGTTTCTCATTTTATTATTAATTATAGCATAAGATATTTCATATATTTTTTCCTGTGGTACTTTACTTTCCCTCGGAACTATGTGTCCGTTATTTCTCACATTTTGCATCTCGTCATCGCAGATGTTGAAGATTTCAAGTCCATTGTGTCAACTCTAGAGAACCAGCGACAGCGTATTCTGACTGAATGCAACAGACTGGAGAACACACTCTCAGTTAACCATGTCAGTAAGTGAATTATTAGATATTAAATTATTGCATGAACAAGCCATGGCATTTGAGCTGTCATACATTTTAGATTATAGGGAAAATAATCAGTATTAAGAAACCTTTACATAAAAGCGTGTATTTACCAATGAGTTCCACATAAGATCATTTCACACACTGTTACTCCAGCTGGGAATGTGTAGACAGAATGTTTGTCACGTTTTGACAGAGACTCTGTTTCAGGATGTCCTTGAGTTATATTTAACTTTGCAATGTACAGCTCAGTACATTGCAATGACTAACAGTGTACAACAGTGGTTCCCAAACTGTTTAGAGTGGCATACCCCCATTTAACATTCTTCTGCGTACCCCTGTCTCTTCCACTGCAGTCACGCCTTTTCCTTTAAGGGACCATATTTGTCCCCTTAAAGGGATAGTTTACCCAAAAACGAAAATTGGATGTTTTTCTGCTTACCCCCAAGGCATCCAAGATGTAGGTGTCTTTGTTTCTTAAGTAGAACACAATTGAAGATTTTTAACTCCAACCGTTGCCGTCTGTCAGTCATATAACTCATGTGAATGGGGTCCAATTGTATTAGAGTAAAAAAAAAAAACATGCACAGAAAACTTCAAATTAAGCCCTATGGCTCGTGGCGACACATTGATGTCTTAAGACACGAAACGATAATTTTCTGCGAGAAACCGAGCAGTATTTATGCTATTATTTTACCTCATATCAGACGAATGTCATCAGCTCTCCAGACCGCTATAACTTCCTGTGAATAAGGTCAAAATACCGGCGTGATCATAGAAATATATACGTAGATTCCTCATTCGACTGATCCGCACAGGCACTAATGAGGCATCTATGTATATATCCATGACTGCGCCTGTATTTTGACCTTATTCGCAGGAAGTTATGGCAGTCTGGAGAGCTGATGACATTCGTCTGATAATAGGTGAAATAATAGCATAAATACTGCTCAGTTTCTCGCAGAAACTCATTGTTTCGTGTCTTAAGACATCAATGTGTCGCCACGAGCCGCAGGGTTTAATTTGAAGTTGTCTTTGCATGTTTTTTTTACTCTAATAGAATTGGACCCCATTCACATGAGTTATACGACTGACAGACAGCAACGGTTGGAGTTAAAAATCTTCCTTTGTGTTCTACTGAAGAAACAAAGACACCTACATCTTGGATGCTCTGGGGGTAAGCAGAAAAACATAAAATTTTCGTTTTTGGGTGAACTATCCCTTAGATTTTCCAGTAATTGTTTTACCTTTATAAATAAAATAATGGTTAAATACAAATATTAAATAGAGAAATATGCAATGATATGGAAAAAAAATATGAGATGGAGGAAAAAATATTTGTCAATGCTTTTGCATTCCCTTCTGCCGAGAAACTTTGCGTTCGCTCGCAAACAGCTCAAAGTCATCAAGTAATTCAGTCATTCAGTAACAAAGCAAGTGGCTGCATTTTTAGATGGGTCATTGAATCATTGGCTGAATCCGAAATTTCCCCCTATACCCTTAAATAGGGCACTATTTGAGGGGACAGCCATTTGTAGTGGTGTCCGAAACTATAGTGGACGTTATTGAGTGCACTCATTCAATCCCACATTGCACCGCAATAACGAGTGTACAGCCAATGTACACACAGCGGCTGTCCGAATTCGCTCACTTGTTTTCATTTACTACTTCAAGTGAACTGTAACGTAGGGAATAGTGATTGAGGGTTTAGGGGACGATTTCGGATTTAGCCATTGACTCTCAAGATTCATTCAAACAGGGGTGTCACTAGGCCCATTTTAGGAAAACTGTGACAGGCTTCGAGTTAACCCCGTATTTTAGTCTGCGTTATTCAGCGTAAGTGGCCTTTTATTGTGGCCAGCCTAAGGCACACTTGTGCAATAATCACGCTGTCTAATCAGCATGTGAGGTGGATGGATTATCTCAGCAAAGGAGAAGTGCTCACTAACACAGATTTACACAGATTTGTGAACAATATGCCCTGGTATGCCCCAGTTTGGGAACCACATGTGTACAAATAAGTGTGAATGAATTCCATAATTCATTTAATGACAGTATTTCTGTAATAAAATTGTGTTGTTGTGTTTGTGGAATGAAACCATATGAGATAAGATACATTTTAGAACATAAAGCTGAAGTTTAGAGAATAAAATCTCATCCTTTATGAAAATATTGAGTGTTTTGTATTTATCAGTGTTCCCTTTGCAGGCTGTCGAGGAACAAGCAGGACAGGAAATGAATGAAGTGAATCAGGAACCAGACTTGCTGGCCCTCAAGTTTCTTTATAGTTACACAGATGAACCCAAAGACACCAAAGTAAGTTTGTTACAAAAAATCTGTCTGAAAAATCAACTGTTCTTTTTCTCAGGGGCTCCCAAAGTTTTCTGTCAATCAAATGCCTTAGAAGTAAAATATAAACTTGAAGGAGGCCTGAGATTTAAGTTAATATTTCAATAATTTAGCAACACATTGCCATGTTCATGATCCTTTGATGTTGGTTAATGGTCACATGACATGAAAGTTAACAAATTAAATATATGGGGCCAGATTTACTAACAGCTTGCGCCAATGCAAACCCTCTTTTTGGCATTAAAAAACTACTGTCAGGATTAATTAAAGACACAGTGAAAAGTGCTGTGCTGAACAGTGCTGAAAAGGCGTGGACAGAGTTATTTTTGCGTCTGACCTTATTGCATATGCATTCATAGGAGTTTCCCTTCAGATGCAAAATTTATGATCGGAGATTTAAATTAATCACACAAGGTGATTTGCTAAGGTTTGCGCTCGCCAATTTACTTGTCTTTGCGCCACTATTTAACGCCCCAAAAAAGCATGTCTTAAACCAGACGCTAACTGGTAGATTGCGTTGGTCATTATGGAAATGATCCGGCTGCATCTGTGTTCTTCAATTTGCGCGCCGTCCGTAGATCACGCGCAAAACTTCCCACTCACATTGGCACTTTCTTGGAATTGTGCTCTCACGCTAATTTGCCCTGTTCAGTAACTCTAGCCCCTAATCTTTAGAAAGTGTTTTATTTTGATTGCCATATATGGCTGCATGACTGCGATATGACATCTCATTTCATATGAAAATGTCTCATATTGCTACTGCTGAAACATCCAGACACGAACAAAGACTTCGATTGCTAACGGAAATAGTTACTGTACCTTTAAGTGTGTTCACACTTGGTTCACTCTTTATAAGAACCAACTGACACAAACCTCCGGTTTCACAGATAAGGCTTAAGCCTATTCCCAGACTAAAATGCATGTTTGAGCTGTTTTAACTGAAAGCAACTTGCACTGTCATCTCTTAAAATATGTCATATAACAATGCCATTGTTTTGTCTCAAGATGCACACCAGTAATGTTTTTATAAGGCACTTTTATAAAAGCTACTTAAATGTCCTAATTAAACTCTAATCCTGGTTTAATCTAAGCCCTGTTTGTGAAACCAGGGCTACGAGTTATATTTCTGTCTTAAATTCTTCAGTTTCAAACATTCAAACCCTTTTAAAATGTCAAATCCTAAAGCTTTTATTTAGTTTCAAATGTGTGTTAAACTCAGGGCGCTTGCAGAGATGCAGAGTTTGTGAGAAGCAGCATTTACTGTGAACCGATCCGCTCTGAAAACATGATATTATAAGCCACATGCATATAAATGAACACCGGTCTTCACTCTGAAATATGTAGTTCAACCATACTGACTATATACTTCTTTAAATCGCATGCCTTTGATTTGTTAGAGGGTTAGATCACCCAAAAATTCTGTCATTAATTAGTCATCCGTAAGAAACCTGTAACCCGTAACACCTTCGTCCATCTTCGGAACACAAACTAAGATATTTTTGAAGAAATCGGAGAGCTCTCTGACCCCTCCATAGACTGCAATGTTATTACCACTTTCAAGGCCCAGAAAGGTAGTAAAGACATTGTTAAAACAGTCCATGTGACTACAGTAGTTCAACCTTAAAGGTCCCATGGCATGAAATTTTCATTTTATGAGGTTTTTCAACATTAATATGAGTTCCCCTAGCCTGAATATTGTCCCCAAGTGGATAGAAATGTTGATCGGTGTAAACCCGAGTTCTGGCTGGCTCTCTCTGTCTTTGAGAAAATGACAGGCCAGACGAGCCAATCCTGAAGTCTCCTGTTTTGACGTCCAAGCAGGAACGGTTACCTCCCTTTCCTCCGCCCAGAGAATCTGGCACGCCCATGCAAACGCTCGAGAGATCATTCCTTGTGAACGAGTGAATGCTGGCAGTTTCTCAGTGTTTGGATGTACAAATGAAAACAGAAGTCTTTTTTCAGTTCCTTCTGATCTGTGATCAGTAATTTCTGATGTGTAGCTAATTATTTATTATTCGTGCACACGCAGCGGCTTCTCTCTCTCCCGACAGAACGGTGTTTTCTATCTTGTGAGTCAGTGTTTTTGTACGTCCTCGTCGCGTCTACCGGTTCTAAAATGTGCATACAGTCGTGAGTTTCTGCTCAACATCGGCCTCACACACGCCGAAGCTCGGGCTGCACTGGCCGTTGGCCTTCAACATCCCCGACCCCCAGTACTGCATCTGGCCCACAGCGGAGGCACCAAACGCGGCGTGAGATTAAGCAGAAGGGGGGTAAGTTAAGCGTGAGCATATTCGGGCTAGCCAGCCTAGCCCCACAATAAACTGGATTACATTCGATTACTGCTGTTGTGTCTTTGTTTGCGCTGTGTACTCAACGCGCGTCACTGACGCTTTTATTTTATTTAAAAAATAATGCTATTATCAACACTTACTTTTAACTCGTTCATCGCGACAGCTGTAATGGTACTTTGAATGTGTTACAAAGTTGGTAGAGTAATGATGAAGACAGGGTCGGTGTGACTGGGACTCGTGTTTATTCAGAACTCTCAGATACAAACACAATAAACTCACAGCGCTGACTGACAGCGCTCTCATAACTCAGTAGGTACTATAAATAACTTTGTTAGCGATCGCTGAGCTCCGTCTCTGGTACTTTAGTGATGTCCGGCTGCGAACGATCTTTCTTTTGAACCGGTTCTTTTTAGTGAACCGAATCAGTTCACCAAATCGGACTGAATCGTTCTAGATGTCAGCCAATCACAACAGTGGGCGTTTTTACTGAAGTCTCACAGCAGACACGCCTCTTGAAGCAGAGCATTCAGCCACAGGGCAAACAGCAGTATTGAAAAAATGCCTTTTATTTCTAAATTATGACATTTTATGATGTAAAAGTCATACTAACAATATAAGTACACCTCAGGAAACATTATAAAATAATAGAAAAATGCCATGCCATGGGACCTTTAATGTTATGAAGTGACGAGAATACTTTTTGAGAATAATTTTTATTCAACAATTTCTTCTCTTCCATGTCAGTATCTTAAGGCCAATTTATACTTCTGCGTCGAGTGTACGCCGTAGCTACGCCGTAGGCTGTGTGATGCGCGCGTACCCTACGCCGTACCCTGACGCGCACCTCTCCAAAAATGTAACAACGCGTCAATTCTACGCGGACCGCAAGCGCTGTGATTGGTCTGCCAGAATCCCTCCCTCAGGTCAATAAATTTTAAAAAAATCTGCGATAGGAGTGTGTCCAGAAATGCGATGATAGTTTCATCCTTACATCTGCTATATAACACAATATTTTGTAGTCCAGAGATTGTTTATGTTAGTGAATAAATACATAGATCCGCTTTGTATAGTTTATTTATTTTCTCATTAAAACCAAATATGTTAATCAGTGATTGTATATCAAGAACAGGGACACATTAGGGTGCATTTCGTTTTGTGATTTCAACGAAATGAATAGTTTCCGCAACAGCAATCGATTGAAGCGCTCGTCTGCACGAGCCACCGATACTGAAAACAGTGCCACGAGCTCTGCATGATTTCAAAAACGCATTCCAGCGCCAGATCGCCTCTTATGTAACTCTACTAATCAACTAGAGATGCTTAATTTGTATTACATACAACAACTCAAGCTGCAAGAAAAGCCACTATCTGACGGCTGCTGATCTCCGACAATGTAAACACTAAACAAGCTGCTTCTTCTTCGGCTTTTGCATTAATACTGTGGGTTACCATCAACATGCACGTGGACACTGCCTCCTAGCGGTCTGCATGTGGAATTGCACATTGACGCAGACAACAACGCAGAAGTATAAATTAAAACCAAAGCGTAACTTGCGCCGTAGAGGATACGGCGTAGGTCCGACGCAGAGGTATAAATTGGCCTTTACACTGTTCACGTAAACAGTGCTGCGGTTCTGGGTCCTATACGTCAGAACGCTGGCTCAGTATCTTAAGCATTCAAAGCATTGGGGCCCCTGTGAGCAGTGTGAGACCCCTAGAGGGCAAACTGCTCCTGAAATTAAATGATTAGGATTGTCCCTTCAATTTTTTTTCTAGGAGCCTGTCAGCAACTGTACCTCTGCTCCTGCACCGTCGGTTTCCTCTTCTTCTTCTTCTGGCACAACAAGCACGACCCAGCTCCCTGCGTATCTCTCGGCATTATTAGCAGCTAAACCCCGACCGGCCCTTCAGGGCCCCGCCACCTTGGAGCAGATGAGAGCAGAGCTCCGAGATCTTCGAGATGAACTGGATACGCTGAAGACTCAGCAGAAGTTAGTAAGCTAAATAAAAACATTGAGATTCTTATCCTTATATTTCAGTTAATGTAACGGCATTGCTTTTCAGAAAAGAGATCAAACTGCTCATGAACGAACTGGATGAAGAAAAGAAGATGCGGTTGTCACTGCAAGTAAGTATGAAGATTTTTTTTCTTACTATGTATTTTTGTCAAGTGGCAGATAATTTAACTTGTTTTAAGTTTCATTCATTACCTTGTTTAATTGCCTTAAAGTGGACCTATTATGCTTTTTTTACATTTTCAACAATCTTTAGTGTGTAATGTTGCTGTTTGAGCAATGAAAAAAGTCTGCAAAGTTATAAAGTCACTCCAAAGCGTGTTATCAGTGAGCACAGTTTCTGAACTCCCTGAAACGCTTCCATTGTAGTCTTGAGTTTTCTTCCAGGAACGAACATTTCACAATATTCCTCATTTAAATAATTCCCATCCAAGGCATATGCAAAATAAAGGGGTGAGGCCTGGTTGAAACTCGCGGTTATGTTAACGGGGGGGACATTTCTGAAACACACTGGTCTAGCTGACCAAAGCACATTGTGCTTTTCGGAAGGATGATCTTCATAGAGACCGGAACTAAACTGAGCGTTACTGACAGACTGGGAAGAGAAGAGAGGAGCTGCAATAATGTAGTCTGACGTAGTCATACGCAGATTCTAGTCAGAATATGAGTCTGATACTGCTCCTTTGGGCTATGAAAATGGGGCGTGGTTCGTACCAGGAAAGAAAATGCCTCTGCAATCAATTGGATAGACCTACAACCAATCAGAGCAACGGAGTGACGTATGTTGAGCGACGCATAGTTGTCAACAGAACTCAACCGCACAAACGCTAGAAGAAGTAGAAGAAGAAGATGAGTGTAAACAATCTTTGCCGGTGTTAAAATAATTTAAGGATACACGGAGTACTTACCAACACGATCATCATTTTTGAGAGAAATAGTGAAGGTGAATGCATATACGAACAAGTTATCCATTTAGTAAACAAATTCAACCCAAACACTCTTCGTGACGTGGATGGTTATGTTACTGTTGATCATCTGTCCATCATCGTATAAAGCCCGCCCTGACAATTTGATTGGTCCGAACAGCTCTGGTTCGAGCATAGTTGCTCCACAATGGATCAAGTCCAGACCGAACTTTCTGACCTCAAATATTGTGGGCGGGGCTAAGTTCGGCTGGCATCCAGGCTAGCAATAAAGTAATATATGTGAAAAATTTGTTTTGTTGAACATTAAAGCATGAAAACCTATTCTAATAGTACCCAAAAACAAAATCAAGACTTTGAAAAAGGGCATAATGGGTCCTCTAACATGAAGGTTGGTGATTATTGAACAATATATATCGCTGAGCCTCTCACTTGTGCTCCATTTCACTTTAGATTGAAGTAGAACACCTTAAGAAACACATGTCCAAGTGAGCCAACTCTGAGGTATCCATCACCTGATCAAAGCGGTCAAACTACACAGATACGCCACCGTGGGTCTCACTCGGCAAACTCAAGAATGGAAATGAAAAACTTTCAGAAACTGAGGAGGAACTATTGAGAATTTGTATTGGGAAACCATGTTGTGTTAGTGCCTTACACTGTTACTACATGGGTAATATAAAAGAATGTTTTGGGTTTTAAACCTTGGAAGATGACTGGAAAAAGTCATCAATCTATATAGTTTTAATCTTGCTGGGATGTCAGATTAATGTAAGATATTTCATTTAATTCTTTATGATCTTTATATCTAACAAAGTCTTCCCATTTTGTGCAGGGGATTCTAATGCTTTATGAATACTGCTCATTAGTTTTAAGTCAGTAAGATTTTTTAAATGTTTTTGAAAGAAGTTTCTTATGCTCACCAAGGCTGCATTTATCAAAAATACAGGAAAAACATTATATCATGAAATATTATTATAATGTAAAACTCAATTTTGTAATATATTTTAAAATGTAATTTACTTCTGTGATGGCAAAGCTGTATATTCAGCATCATTACTCCAGTCTTCAGTGTCACATGATCCTTCAGAAATAATTCTAATATTCTGATTGCTGCTCAAGAAACATATTATCAACGTTGAAAAATATTTTTGTGGAAACATGATACTTTTTTTTAGGATTCTTTGATGACTACAAAGTAAAAAAAACAGTTCTTTTAGTAACAATGAAAATAAAAATGTATTTGATCAATTAAAAAAAAAAATGTGTATAAAAATTGGTATACAATTATGCTCAGTGCATATACATTTGCTATATGCACTGAGCATAAAGTCAACTTTAGCATGTGATGTAAAAAAGGGCCCTGCAAGAAAAAAAGAACAACAGCACTAGATTTTAAGTTAAAACATAGACAACTAAAGTAATATACAGAGGCAAAAAGAAGAAAAATATATATTTACAAAAATATTTATTTACATTGCATGAAAAACAAAGTGCATCTGTTCCTTCATGAACAACAATCAGCAAATTATAATTCTGAAGGGACAAACCCTGAAAGACAACATGTTGGCGCAAGAAAAACAACTTCAGATGTTAAGTTAAACTCTACAAATGACAGCTATGTCAGTAACTGACTAAGAGAGACAGTGGAGTGTCCTTGTTTGGCAGAGTCTGGTTCAAAAGTTCGAGTCGTCACAAGGAATCGGTCTGAACGTCACATCTTTATTTTTCTCCAGCAGAAGATCATAGCGACACAGAGGCCTGTTGAAAAGCAAAGCAACAATATGATGTGACATTTATTTGAATTAAACCATAAGACTATCCTTTGCTTTGTGGCTGCCAATTGTACACTGTTTGAGACGTGTATTGACAAGTATGAATGTAATCTTCACGTCTGAAGAATTCATGTGAATAAAATGCTCTGTTTTGAGAGTAGCTACTGCTGTTTTCATTCTTATTGGCAACGAGAGTTTGAATTTAGCCTGTGACATTTCTCAATCCCATGTTTGACTTCAATGATGAACATTTTGGGATGCAAGAACCATTTACACTACTATTCAAAAGTTTGGGGTTTTGTAGTTCTTTGTAGTTTTTCATGTTGATTAGTCTCCCCAGGGGCCCATTTCAATAAGAAGGTTCAACCAACTCTGAGTTTAAACTTGAACTCTTAGTTAACTTACCCTGAGATGGGAAACTCTGAGTTTTGGGTTTCAGAACAGCTGAATTGAGTTGGTTCAATCAACTCTGAGTAGACTGACTCTGAGTTAAGCACATGCACCCCAACTATGAAAAGCCACGATCAATGGAGCTCCGAAATTATGATCCACCATGGCAACAACACACAACAAAAAGACGTTTGCATACTTCCGGGTCAATATGTAAGTTTAATTCTTAATTAGTTTCATTAAGTTTAATTTTCATGGTATCCTAAAGGCAAAAAAAAAGAATGTGGCAGCAGCTAAAAATGAAAAATAAAAACATAATTCAATCAGGTAAAGGTTCATGGGTTTTACATAATAAATATCATTCAGTGTCCAATGTGAAGCAGCTTTTCCCACATCTAATAGACCCTTTTCACCACTGGAGGTTACTTCTAGGTTTATCAAGTAGGATCAGGATCCTGTATAAAAGGACATTCCATTTTTGTCACTTTGACAGTGTCCTCATGATGAAAATATGAGCAATGAATGAATGTTCCTGCTCTGCAAAAAATAAATTTCTTACTATGTATTTTTGTCAAGTGGCAGATAATTTAACTTGTTTTAAGTAAACTTTACTTACTTTAGATTTATATTTAATTTATAATTTTTTGATATTTGTACTTGAAATACGACAAAAATACTCAGTAAGAAAAGCATTTGTGCAGTTTGAATGAATGAATAAAGTACTTAAATACCGTTGGCGATATAAAAAGGGGGAGGAGACAGAAAGAAACTATGGGTTTACCAAAGAAAACCTGCTCCTGACCTGGTTAGGTTCACAGAGTAAGTTACCCTGGTAACTGACTCTGAGTACAAGTTACCTCTCTTTTAGAAACGGACTTTACTTACCCTGCTTTCTCGGGTTTGACATACCTCCCATTCTGAAACAGAAAACTCAAAGTTTCCCTCATTTCAGGGTTAACATACTCAGAGTTTTCACTTAACTTCCTTTCTGAAATGGGCCCCAGGTGTTTCCCCATTTACCACACCTCCTTGTTATCTTGTTAAGCCGTTCTGCGTGTGTGTGTGTGTGTGTGTGTGTGTGTGTGTGTGTGTGTGTGTGTGTGTGTGTGTGTGTGTATATGTGTATATACACTCACCTAAAGGATTATTAGGAACACCTGTTCAATTTCTCATTAATGCAATTATCTAATCAATCAATCAATCAATCAATCAATCAATCAATCAATCAATCAATCAATCAATCAATCAATCAATCAATCAATCACATGGCAGTTGCTTCAATGCATTTAGGGGTGTGGTCCTGGTCAAGACAATCTCCTGAACTCCAAACTGAATGTCAGAATGGGAATGAAAGGTGGTTTAAGCAATTTTGAGTGTGGCATGGTTGTTGGTGCCAGACGGGCCGGTATTTCACAATCTGCTCAGTTACGTATTTTCACGCACAACCATTTCTAGGGTTTTCTGACCATGTCCAACCCTTTATGACCACCATGTACCCATCCTCTGATGGCTACTTCCAGCAGGATAATGCACCATGTCACAAAGCTCGAATCATTTCAAATTGGTTTCTTGAACATTACAATGAGTTATAATGGCCTCCACAGTGACCAGATCTCAACCCAATAGAGCATCTTTGGGATGTGGAGGAACGGGAGCTTCGTGCCCTGGATAAAGGGATGGACATGGTCAGAAACAATGCTCAGGTAGGCCGTGGCATTTAAACAATGCCCAATTGGCACTAAGGGGACTAAAGTGTGCCAAGAAAACATCCCCCACACCATTACACCACCACCACCAGCCTGCACAGTGGTAACAAGGCATGATGGATCCATGTTCTCATTCTGTTTACGCCAAATTCTGACTCTACCATCTGAATGTTGTGAAGGAAATTTTACATTTAGATATGTTTTTTGACTCTTTAGATGTGTTTTTACTATTAGAAGTGCTCATTTACTTAGATGTGTTTTACTTATAGATGTGAATCTTCTTAGATGTGTTTTTACTTATAGATGTGAATCTTCTTAGATGTGTTTTTACTTATAGATGTGAATCTTCTTAGATGTGTTTTTACTTATAGATGTGAATCTTCTTAGATGTGTTTTTTTACTTATAGAAGCGAATCTTTTTACTAATCTTTTTACTCCTAGATGTGTATCACTTGTTAACAGTAAACATTTAACATTGAACATGTATTTGTACTCATGAAGCATTTAAAGAAATATAATCATATAATCATTATTAAAGATATATGTAACCAAGCTGTTAGAAGTGCATAAGATAAGACAAGCTTGTAGGAACAAAATGTTCTAGGTGTTAGAAAACTCAATAGCAAAGAAACTGAGTACAACGAAAGGTCAAAGTGAACTATTGTACTTCAAGTGTGAAAAGTATGTGCGCAGCTTCGTTCAAAATAGCGATAAGCAGAATGTGTGAAAATGATTTAGCTCAAAAACAGGAACTTCTGCAGAAGTGGATATTGTGTTGTCTAGTTAGAATTTATGTTAGACAAGGGGTCTGGAACAAAGATGTTTCCTTTTAAGGCAAACAAAGATTGGATGCAACGGACCCAGGATGTGTCAAGAGTATAAAGTGATGCCACGGGGAGCTAACTTTGCTCTTCTCATGACAGACATTCTCTGTATGTGAACTGCCAATTTCTTGCAAGAAATAAAAACATTTTGATACTTTGACTTTTCAAAGGTTTGCATTTGTCTCCTCCCTCCTCATTTTTTGAATCGAATTATTTCCACAACAATGTCTCAACAGAAATCGAGACTCATCAGACCAGGCAACATTTTTCCAGTCTTCAACTGTCCAATTTTGGTGAGCTCGTTCAAATTGTAGCCTCTTTTTCCTATTTGTAGTGGAGATGAGTGGTACCCGGTGGGGTCTTCTGCTGTTGTAGTCCATCCGCCTCAAAGGTGTGCGTGTTGTGGCTTCACAAATGCTTTGCTGCATACCTCGGTTGTAACGAGTGGTTATTTCAGTCAAAGTTGCTCTTCTATCAGCTTGAATCAGTCGGCCCATTCTCCTCTGACCTCTAGCATCAACAAGGCATTTTCGCCCACAGGACTGCCGCATACTGGATGTTTTTCCCTTTTCACACCATTCTTTGTGAACCCTAGAAATGGTTGTGCGTGAAAATCCCAGTAACTGAGCAGATTGTGAAATACTCAGACCGGCCCGTCTGGCACCAACAACCATGCCACGCTCAAAATTGCTTAAATCACCTTTCTTTCCCATTCTGACATTCAGTTTGGAGTTCAGGAGATTGTCTTGACCAGGACAAGCAACTGCCATGTGATTGGTTGATTAGATAATTGCATTAATGAGAAATTGAACAGGTGTTCCTAATAATCCTTTAGGTGAGCATATATATATATATATATATATATATATATATATATATATATATATATATATATATATATATATATATATATATATATATATATATATATATATATATATATATATATATATATATATAATTTATTAGTGGTGGGCATAGATACATTTTTTTAATCTAGATTAATTCCAAAATTAAAATGGCTCATTTGAATTCTGCCGAAGGCATTCAGAATATGCGTGCTCGTAAGTGATCGTTTGTCTTTTTGTAGTTTGAATAATAAATAATTTCTGTCCCTTTAAGACCTGATGCACGCATATCCAAACACTGTTCCTGTGAGCTGGTTATGACTGTGTTTACATTAAAACTCACCAAGATGGGCATTGAGACATTTTTGAGTGTATTTGACCATTAATAAACTGGAAAAAGGAGCTCATTTTTGCACTTGTATGTCAGAGGCGGCTTTATTACGGTATGTGTGTGTGCGCTTCAGATGCTAGCGCGAAATCTGCGGGAATTAATAGAATTAACGTTATGTGCAACCCCGCGCGAAATTCAGACCGGTTACACCAATACTAACAAAAGTCCAGCATAACACGCGTTCGCAATGTTCCGAGGATTAAACGGACTGAATGAGAGGAGGCGGGTGCGTGTCACTCGCTGTCGGTCGGAGAGGAGAGCGCAGCTGATATCGATACTGTAGAAAATGAGTATTGTATCGTTTCAGATATTTCAGTTTCGATACATAGCGAAATATGGATATTTTTGATAACACTAGTAGGCATACACACAGGTTCGAAGACTCGTTCTCTCGCCCTCTACAGTGCAATTCGGCTAGGTATACATCTGCGCTAAAATATCAAGGTGAAAGTCATCATAGCTTGCGTAGTATAGACCCAGCTCCCAACCCAACTTTGAGAATAGATTAACGGCAATATTTTTTTTATCGCCCGATAAGAGTCTCGCGTTAACGCAGCACGTTAACGCCGATAACGGCCCACCACTAATATATATATATATATACACACACACACAGGCAAACAAGCTTAACAAGATAACAAGGGGGTGTGGTAAATGGGAAACACCTGGGGAGACTAATCAACATGAAAAACTACAAAGAACTACAAAATAAAGCATGGCAAACACTACAACAAAGCACATGTGACAAGAAGTCTCAGGTGTCCCCAGAATGTGTCTGTGAAGTGTCAGCTCAAAATATCCCACAGATCATTTATTATACCATGTTGTAAATGCCAATTTTTGAGTGGAAGGAAAAACATGTTGTTTTTGTGCATGTATCTTTAAATGCAAATGAGCTGCTGAACCCCACCCGCTTTCCAGAAGAGGGCGCAGCCTTTACAACTCGCACTTGGGATACTTTGCCAAAAACTAAAATATCTGTTTGGTTTTGATTATCATCTCTATCACGGTCAAGCTCACGTGACACTGCAGTTCTTCATCATCATGAAAGTTTATTATCTGCATGTGTTTTAAAGCCATATCAGTGTAAACGTCAGATATAGGGGAGAGCGGGGCACAACCTAACGCTTTTTGACTTTCTCAGTTTGTGTAAATCCATTTGGGGTTCAGAGTATTTATTGTTTCCCATATTAATTGCACACGCGTAGTACAATTATGTGGTTTTGTTTCATTAATACAGTGTATACTTTTTTCTTGATTTACCCCGAAAGAATTGAAGTGAAATGTGACAACATGCCCCATAGGTGGGGTACATTGTAACATGTGGTGGGGCACAATGTAACATGACCAAATAACAGCTTAAAATGTTACCTGATATAATCAAAAAATATATACAAGACAAACTAAAATATTTTGTCAACAAAATACAATCATTAACTTTTTTAAATAAAATAATGCCATTTTTTAATAATTAAAAATATAAGCATTTTTGAGTTTGACTACGAACACATCGCTAAATATAGCTATACAGCATAGTTCAAAACATAATAATAATAATTAATAATTTATGAACATTAACTCTCAGTCAATATTCACCCTTTTCTCATGGTTTTTCAAAAGAATTCATAAAAGTATAGAATATAATGGCATATTGCTAATAGGGACTCATTGTAACACAGTGTTACAACGCACCCCATCTGCACAACTGGGATTTAAATCTTGGCTCGTGTCTTCTGCTGGTTAGATCAGCATTAAAGAACCATCTCAACTGTTAAATAACAGATATAAGATTAAAATAATATCGGATTTGTCTTATTTTAAATAAACACAAAAAACAGAGATGAAAACTAAACTTAAGTAAGAAATTTACTTTTGCTATGGTTAAATACATGTTCAGTAATATCTTTATTTAAATTTTGGCGCTATTTTTTCTCTAAATTATGTTGATATGGCAACAAGTAAATACACTAAGTTTCGTCATTCTGGCATGTGTGGAAAGGGTTAAAACATGCGTGTTACAACCCCGCGTTAGGTTGTGCCCCGTGCTCCCCTATGGCTTTCTGAGCTCACACACCCAAAGCACGCACACAGAAAGCTAGATTTCAGACGGCACGTCCTGTGAGTATTAAACTAAGTTCTCCTTCACATCTTATTGCGCTTAAACTGTCAAATACACTGTAGTTTTTACAGTTAACCAAAATTTGTCGTCTGGCCAGCAATGTGATAAAAGCAATAAAGTCATCAATATAGCAGGGGAAAGAACCTTCATTTTTAAGAGTGTACAAAATGCAAAGCAAACTTTGAGAACACACCTGAGGTTGTTCTGTATAGGAGTGAGGCGTATGCTCAGCAGCCGTAGTTTCTTGCGTGGCCGGAGTCCTCTTTCTGGACAGAACTTCAGTGTGATCTCTTTAACAGGCTGGATGTCTCTGTCAAACTGAGCAAGAATGCTGGTCTCCACATACTTCTCAAACATTAAGGATTTACTGGAAAAAAGGATGAGAAACATTAGTATAAGCATTTATATATATATATATATATATATATATATTAGCATATAAAGATAAATGTCAGATATAAGACTTTCATGGACTTACTGGTTGAGCTCAACTTGTGTCTCTTCCTTTCCGTTGTGTAATTTAATTGTTAAATATCCCCAGTGCAATTTCTGGTTCCATGTGACAATATCAACCTTGTAACCGAACTCTGATGGAGTCAAAGATTACATAATGAGTGTCTTTTTTTTACAGAACTGAAATTGCATTTTTGTAATTCTTTTACAAATACTACACTACCAGTCAAAGGTTACAAATAATTACCATTTAGACACACAATCAGACACACAATTATTCATTATATTCATTGAATAATCCAGCAAACTCCCTCTCTGAACAAGCGTGTTAGAGTTCTGTGAACTTGAAACAGACAAATGTACCCTTTTCCCATACAGTGCATCCTAATCCTGCATCCTATTAATCACTTGAGATATGTACTGCATGTATCCGGTTTTCCCATGTAATCACATGTTCTTTTATAGTGTCTTGCCTATATTCTAAACTCTCTGGGCCCTATCACAAAACCCGGCGCAATGCGACGCCAGGTGCGACGCAAGTGTTTTTTGCTAGTTTCAGGCGCAGTTATTACTTTCACGTCCAGAACCAAAAGTTTTAATAGCAAATGCACTCGCGCCCATCTGTTCGCCCATGGGCGTGCTGTGTGTTCAGAGGTGTGTTCAGGTAGCCTGACAAGCCAGACCCACATCAAGATGTGCACACCATTGGCAGGGCTCAATCCGAAGTGCGGGATAAACGGTTGTCTTTCAAATTCCCTCTGCACGCAATAGGATAGCGCTACAACCAACCAGAGCAACGAAGAAGATGAAGCGGAGCTAGTTGATAGATTAAACTTTTGCCGTATCCGGTCGATGAGAAAGAACAAAGAACGGCACTGAAGTCATTCTCAAAGAAAAGCTTAACTCCAAGTCTTCCAGAGTCGAAAGACCTCTGTTCGCCAGCTGTTTACAGTTAGGGGAGAGCGGGGCACAACCTAACGCTTTTTGACTTTCTCAGTTTGTGTAAATCCACTTGGGGTTCAGAGTATTTATTGTTTCCCACATTAATTGCACACGTCTTGTACAATTATGTGGTTTTGTTTCATTAATACAGTGTATACTTTTTTCTTGATTTACTCCAAAAGAATGGAAGTGAAATGTGACAACATGCCCCATATGTGGGGTACATTGTAACATGTGGTGGGGCACAATGTAACATGACCAAATAACAGCTTAAAATGTTTCCTGATATAATAAAAAAAAATATACAAGACGAACTAAAATATTTTGTCAACAAAATACAATTATTGACTTTATAAAATAAAATAATGGCATTTTTTAATCATTAAAAATATAAGCAATTTTGAGTTTGACTACAAACACATCGCTAAATATAGCTATACAGCAGAGTTCAAAACATAATAATAATTAATAATTTCTGAACATTAACTCTCAGTCATTATTCACCCTTTTTTCATGGTTTCTCAAAAGAATTCATAAAAATATTGAATATAATGGCATATTTCTAATAGGGGCTCATTGTAACACAGTGTTACAACGCACTCCATCTGCACAACTGGGATTTAAATCTTGGCTCGTGTCTTCTGCAGTTAGATCAGCATTAAAGAACCATCTCAACTGTTAAATAACAGATATAAGATTAAAATAATATCGGATTTGTCTTATTTTAAATAAACACAAAAAACAGATATGATGCTGGCACAATCAGAACTGGTTACGTATTTCTGATGGAGGGACTTCATAGAATAAAGGAACTCATCAGCCGTTTTAGGAGAGTGAAAACAGCGGTATACAGATAAGTAAATTGTGTTAAAAATACTGTGTTTTTTTACATGCGAAACATGAACACGTTATATTGCACACTGTAAACACAATCAAAGCTTCAAAAAAACACGAAGAACGGGACCTTTAAGTAAGAAATTTACTTTTGCTATGGTTAAATACATGTTCAGTAATATCTTCCAGAGATTTTTTACATTTTGGCGCTATTTTTTCTCGAAATAATGTTGTAATGGCAACTAGTAAATACACCAAGTTTCATCATTCTGGCATGTGTGGAAAGGGTTAAAACAAGAGCGTTACAACTAACCCTGCGTTAGGTTGTGCCCCGCGCTCCCCTATTACGCGGAACCACAGCAACTCTGCCGTCATTATGTTAAGCCCGCCCGCCGACTCTATACACGATGTGATTGGTCTGACCAGAGTTTGGTTTTTCCAGCTCGCAAGCCAACAGAGAGTTGCTAGACTATCCTGGCTGCAAATTAGATTTGCTGCCGCTATAGGGTGCGTCTAGATTTCTAGGCTAGTGTTCAGGCGCATTGTTGGCACATTGCTATTTTGAGGCAACTGAAAACGACTGCGCCATTGACCAACAAAACCTGGTCTAAAGTCAATAGTATTTTTTGTGTTATTTAAATGCAGTTCACAACACGCGTACACTGCACACACAGGGACGCGCAGCAGCACGCAAACATTTTTAAGTATTAAAAATAAAAGGATTCCTCTCTGAAGAAGTGTTCAGTCTTTCCGCTCGCAAATTCCTCCATGTAAATAGCGAATCCGCCGTGGTGAAAGCACAACTGGCTTTTAAAGGGAATGGGAGATGAGACTCTGATTGGTTTATTGCACGTTACGCCCAAAACACACCCATGACTCATTAGGAGACTAGGTACAACCCTTTTGGACCAGTTGGTCCCTCACAGTCATTCTCTGTCCGATCACGTTACGTTTCGTTGTGCTGTGCTTTTGCCTGTCTGCTTGTTTTAGAGTACCTGAGATTAAACTACGTTTCATCTGTCGTGCCTGCAAGCACACTGTGACAATTTATTATACTATATTATAATCAAGTGAATTCTATTAACTGATACAAATATTTATAATAAATTATAACAAGTTATAATTATTAATATATCCCTTTTGAGCTAATTTGCTACGTATTAATGTTTTTTTAAGAAGTCTAATATGCTCACTCACCAAGGCTGCATTTATTTGATCAAAATACAGTAAAACACTAATATTGTTAATATTATTACAATTTAAAAGAACGCAGATTACAAGATCCTTCAGAAATCAAATTCTTTTTATGCAGATTTATTTGTGATTATTTGATAAATATAAAGTTCAAATGAACAGTATTTAATTGCACATTATAACTGTATTGTTACATTATGAATGTCTTTATTGTCACTTTTGCTCAGATTAATGCTGAATAAAAGTATTAATTTATTTTTGTTGTTATTGTTTTTAATCTTACTTACCTAAACTTTTGAATGGTAATGTATCACTGTTTCCAAAGTAGTCAAAATATTAAGCAGCACAACTGTTTTCAGAATTGATAAGAAATAAGAAATCTTCACTCGAGTAATGATGCTGAAAATTCAGCTTTGTGTCACAGGAAAAAAAAACATTTTAAAATATATTAAAATTGAAAGTTATTTTATTGTAATGATTATTTTAATTATTTGTAATATTGTAATTATTTGTAATATTATTTTTAAAATATTACTTTTTTTACGCAATTTTGGATCAAATTAATGCAGTCTTGGTGAGACTTCTCAAAACAAAAAAAACAAAAAACAATTATTCCACATTTTGACTGGTAGTGTATATCATACTGTATGACCATATTAACAGTAAATAATATTAACATGGACCATATAAGACTATATGGAATATACTATAATTTACTTTTAAAAATGTCACATTGCATGACCATTTCAAACGAACTGCTTAACAAATCTGGTCACAATTGACAGTAATAATGAATGTAATTGAAATGCACTTACTGCAGAAGGGAGCAGCTTCATTTGTTTGGAAATATGTCCTTGTTTGTCCAAGCTGGACCAGTGTCTCCCTCCAGTGTACAACATCGTAACCTAGGCAATGTAATGAAATTATACATGTCTCAGAATAAGCAATTAATCAAATGAAACTCTGAGTTTACTCAGTGTTTGAAGTTTACCAAAAATAGGACATCCAGCTGGCTTAAACTTCCCACAATCCATGCACTTCCCATCTAGGAAGTCTGCGTAGGATTCACAGGGGTAGGCAGTAATGGGACAGGAGCCGTTCACAGAACTCATGTAGAGAAACACTGACCTCTGATGGTCACACTTGAAATACTGTGATCCTGAGGAAGATAATATACGCTTTTTTTTAAAGAAGTGTGTATAAAACATAATCAACAGACTTCTGCAGTGTATAAATACACATTACAATATAGGATGTATAGAGCAACTTATCCAGTAAAATACACAATAATTATATTACAGGAGAACACTGAGTATATAAGCCTGATGGATTAAGATATTATTTTTATATTGTTAATAATAATATATATTTTTTTAAATATTATAATATTATTTGTATAATACATTTTACAACATTTTGTAATGTAAAGCATATAAAAATAAGTAAAAGACTGATGATTGATGTTTATTTTACCTTTATTTTGACAAGCTTTTTAAAAGGTAGGTTAGGCAATTTCTGAGCATACGATCCCACCCTCAAAGCCGTTTCCACCCTTATGAATTTGCAATCCAAAATTCTATAGGCCTGTATGTATGCTTGCGCTGTTAAAAATTTTGTATAAACAAATATTAAATATGAATGTATTATTTATATTAAATTAAAAAAAAGACACAAACGAAAATGATAATACAATAAACTATAACTGTGTTAAAAACTGTGGGCTTAAAGTAGCTACAACAAGTATTAAATGTGGTTAAATATCAAAATAACTTGTGTTGGTGTAACAGAGGCCAGCTAGTAGTTGCTGTGCGAGTAAACCTCACTCCTCTGATCTCAAGAGATGCTCTAGTGACTGACGCTAAAGGTTGCAGCCTTTAGCCTCCTTGTTAGAGCGTCCGACTCTCATGCCGGCGGACACAGTTTCGAGTCCCGCTTTGAGGGGGCGGTTCGAACAGGAGGGGTTACATTGGTGCCGTGACCCGGATGGGAGTGAGGTTTAGGGTGGTGAGTGTAACAGAGGCCAGCTAGTAGTTGCTGTGCGAGTAAACCTCACTCCTCTGATCTCAAGAGATGCTCTAGTGACTGACGCTAGAGGTTGCAGCCTTTAGCCTCCTTGTTAGAGCGTCCGACTCTCATGTCGGCGGACCCAGGTTCGAGTCCCGCTTGGAGCGGGGCGGTTCGAACAGGAGGGGTTACATTGGGTGGGGGTAAATTAATCTGCTGAGACGTCACTATCATGATGCAGTGTGGACTATGGATCTGCCCGAAGTGCACATGTTGAGTAAACTCGCTCCCTCGTCAAAATCGAGGGGTCGAGGATCTGTCCAAATAAGCTTCCCTTGTCCACTTAACGAAGTTGAACAGATAGCTCAGATAGCTGCGGTTTTGAAAATACCTGTGTTCATGTGGACAGGGTCTAAGAGAAGGCTACATTTACACGACAACGATTTGCTTAAAACTGAGAAGTTTTTTCTTTGAGTTTTCCGCTTAGGGATGATGACACCATTGTCAAAACGATCCCCATTCACAAGGATCCGCGAAAACAACTAAACATGTATTCAGCTACTAGGCCATTAGATGGCGATGAAACACTATAGACTGAACATGTAGAGTTGGGTAAACGGAGGTCGGAGCCAGCTGCAAATGGGTGGGGTAGCAGCAAGTGGGTGGAGCTTTAGCCGCAAGTGGGCTGTACAAACTTACAGAGGATTTTGATTGGTTTATTTAGTATAACCTGTGTATAGCTACTGGTTCATGCTCCACAGATGGTGGTGGTACTGTTGTAAATTTTGTTGCGATCCATCAGAAAACAAAGAAGAAAACAACCACTTTCACGTGTTCCTCAGCGTTGAGTTGAAGGGGTAAGCTTGTTGTACAGTTTTTAGTTTTGTAAAATAATATTATAAGTTGTGAAAAAGAACATTTCATAATGGCGTTTGTACACTGTGTAGTTAAAAAAGAATAAGGGTAGTGTATCCAAATTAATTTCTGTAGTTTTTTTAGTAGCACACACAAATTACAAAATCAGTAACGTGCATGATAAGATCTTTTCTGCATTCCATTTCTACAATTTGCTCTTCCAGATCATGGATTCTGAAGACCATAAGAAGGTATTGTGGCAGTGTAATTTTTGTAATTAATTAGATTTTTGACAAGTATTTACTGTAATTTGTGATCAATTTAATGCATCCTTGCATTCCATTAATTTTGATATTATACTGGTTATATTGCTTACTTTTTATTTGCTTTTGTTGCATGACAATCAAATTGTGAAAGACATGGGAGAAAAAGAAAGCAAGCTGTTGTATTTTTATATTTTGCTGATTATATATATTTTTATATATATATATATATATCTCACTTCTTTTTTTATTCTAATCCACTTTCAGAAGAAGAATGCTCTGCACTTCTCCCTGAAACCTATGGCAAGGAAAAAACAGGACTTGCATGTGAAAGTAAGAACTTTGTTATGAAACAAAATACATATTATAATATTGGTCAGCTAATTTTAAATTACATCATTTTAGCAGACCAAACCCCAGTTGTGCCCTCTGGTTTTAGCAAGGTATGCATAATCAATATTAATGATCATTTAAAATGTGTATCATAGAACAATTTGAATCCACTTATATTTTTCTTTAAGGATGAGCTGTGAAAAGATGATGACCCTCCATCATGCTTCATCTTCAAGGTAGTTGAATAATGTTAGATAATGTGCTTTTTAACTTGTTTAACGGCCTGTGCTAACCGTTGCCATCTTTTCAGTTATCAGGAGCGTTGCTAAAGAACATATTGCTTGAAGTTGTTCTTGAAGATGGAGATGCTGCCTACACGCCCCTGTCATTGCTTTGCTCTAGGTTCAGGGCAGAGCCGGCCCAAGGCATAAGCGAACTAAGCGGCTGCTTAGGGCCCCATTCGCCACCAGGGGGCCCCCAAGAACACATTAAATTACTTGCTGCATATTGCTTTATTGAAATCGCGAAATGGCCTTAAACAATTACTAGATAAACTGCACTTAAAAAATATATATAAATAAAAAAGCTTTCTAATATATGCACGTATTGATTCTGACAGCGCTGCACGAGCTTGCAGCACCATTGGCTGGACACTATTAGCTTGTTAGCCAGGGTTCAAAGTCCAAAGTGCGAGAAAAATCAGCGCTGAAACGGTGCTACGTCAGTTGCCCGATAACCTTTTATGAATGGATGGATTTGAGAATGTGATGTGGTTTAGTGCGAATATCTTATCTGACGTGCTGCATGTTTTGGATGGAGTACAGCATAGCTTTCAGTTTCTGTTCGCAGCAAATGCTTCTCTGCAAGTAGGCCTAGGCTATATGTTGAGTCGCTCAAAATGATAATTTGGGAAGGCAATGCAGCAAACATCTTCCCAAATTCGTAATGAGTAGTGATGGGTCGTTCGCGAATGAGTCGGCTCTAAGAGCCGGCTCTTTTAGGTGAACGACGGGAGCTGGCTCGCATTTCTGAAGAGCCGACTCTATTTAAAAAAATATATAGCCTATAGAAATTAAATCATTATGTCATAATTAAATAATGAATTTTATTTTATTTACAATAATTGACTAATTCAAAGAACAAAAAAAATATGATATAGGTCTAAAGGCGCACACATTCGTTTCGACTGTCTGGTCAGCCTCACATTCTGTTCCTGTCAATCATACACGAGGTGTCAACCAATTATACGGCATGAGGGAGGAGCCGAGCCATCACACACACGCGTCGCACACACAGTGTCAGCATTGTGTATGCTAGTTATACAAAACATAACTAGTGAGATAGTTCATGCTGGTTAATCCTTTAAGTTATTTATTTTTCTTTAATATGGGTTCTATTATGTTGTTCAGATTCAGTTTGTATTTGTTTTGAATGTTGTTTCAAGACATTAAAAAGTTGTAATTTAAATGCAAATGTTTAATAGTATTATTTTTTCATAAATCAATGCATTTTTAAAGAAATTGTGAGACATTGTGAGTATTATTATTTAATTTAATCTTTTAATTAGAATTGTTTTCACACCTATCGTAGACAAAACATTAAAAAAAATTAAAGAGCCGTTTGTGAGCCAAAAGAGCCGGCTCTTTTCAGTGAGCTGAGTCAAACGAGCCGGCTCACGAAAAAGAGCCGGATTGCCCATCACTAGTAATGAGGATCACTTATAAATGAATAAAAGGTCTTCCTGCGTGTTTCTGCCAAAATAAAAGCTGTTTAACGTTTTCAAGAAATCCATCAACTTTTCTTGTTTTTAAAAGAAGTCTCTTCTGCTCACAAAGGCTGCATTTATTTGACCAAAAATACCGTAAAAACGGACAGTAATATTGTGAAATATTATTGCAATTTAAAATAGCTGTTTTCTATGCGAATATAGTAAATTAAGTGTAATTTATTCCTGTGATCAAAGCTGAATTTATCATCATTAGTCCAGTCTTCAGTGTCACATGATCCTTCACCAATCATTCTGATATGAGGATTTGATGATCAAGAAACATTTCTGATTATTATCAGTGATGAAAACAGTTGTGTAAAAAAAAAATGTTTTCAGGATTCTTTGGAATTGCTTTCTATTTCAGATAAATTCTGTTCTTTTGTTTTCTGTTTCTTTCTATTCATCAAATAATCCTGGGGCAAAAATTGTGAGCATATTCAGCATAAGAGGCTTCTTTTATATATATATATATATATATTAAAGTGCAAGTTAACATCTGAGCACTCTTGTGGGTTTGCTACTGTTACAATTAAAAACCGTATGACGGTAAAAACATGACAGGCAGACATGATGTAAGCAACACAGCTACATCTAATAACATTGATAATGGGTGTGCGAATTATCAAGAACTGACAATAGTCAGTCGTTTTGGTGGCACCAAGGGGCCCCAAATAAAATTCCCATCAAGGCTTGTGCCGGCCCTGGTTCAGGGACATGGTTTGAGATGAAAACTTCAAGAATCAGACACACTACTTATGGCTAGAAAGTAAATATTGACATTTAAAAATAAAACGCATAACAAGAACAACATTGATAATGTTAAATGTTATGTACATTTTTTTTCTTCCCTCAGTTGTTGCATGTTGGAAAAAATTAATCTTCACACTACAAACAACTCTTCTGGAAAATCTCCACTTGTTTCGAGTGCCCTTTTGAGTACAAATGCTGCACACCTGGTAAGTTTTGTGTAAATTAGTGATGAATAAACTAGTATAAACCCTAGTGCTTATTGTGCTTCTTGTGTATCCACCAGGTTATGCTGGGAAGGGAAAGCGAGGCAAGCTCCAGGGCATTTAATCGGAAACATTCCACCCTGGATTTTGCAGTGTTCACTGCAATAGTGTACATACAAATAATAAAAAAGACTAAAAATAATAAAATGAATGAGTGACTTGTTCATGATTTTATTAATTGAAAAAAAAAAAAAAGTCTGCTATTTAAAAAGAAAATAATGCAGTAAAGATGGATGGTAACTAAAACATTTTTAACAGATGTTTTTCATGTATTTACACATTCACTTCACTGAGTGCAATTACAACCAGAGCCTAGTTTCAAATCGGTTCTTTGTGTTTCCACACCCAAAGCCCCAGCTCCGAGCCAGGAAAAGTGGTTCTTAAGTAGCACCAAAACATTGCTGGGCTAGAAGTAAGAACCGATTACGTCAGGCGCTGGGGGCGGGGCCAACAAGACGAACACAGACTTGAGATCCGCCATTGTTGAAATAGCAGCTAATGGAGCTAACAGCTGCTGCGCGTTTGTAATCTCCGTCTATACAAATTACGGCGAACTGCACGAATGCGTTGGATTCGCTGTGTTTTCGTTGTGTTTTAATGCCGATGTAGGATCGCTTGTGAAATCCCTCCTACTTGCGGTATAAGCTCCCACTTGCACATTTGTGAAATCCCTCCTAGTTGCGGCGTAAGCTCCTCCCACCTGCAGGTCTTCGGGCTGCAGCGATACGTACATGTGAACATGTAATATGCATGTGCAGATTCTGATTTTTGCTGTTTACACGGAGACCGTTTTAAAAAAACTTGCACTTTGAAACCCGTTTTCAAAAGTTTGTGTTTCCAGGCACCCAAAACACTGTTGTTGTGTAAATGAACAGCCAAAATGCATAAAAAGTTTGTTTTTAGTTGAAAATGGTGTCGTGTAAACAGCCTATAGAGTGGTGAAATCACTTTGTAGGCCAATATGCGGAAGTGAGTTAGCATTTTAGCACTTACGGTTCCATTGCCCCGAAGTCAATGTTTTTTTTTTAATGGGATTTTGGTTAAATGGCTGAAATAAGGTCTGTGGTGAACACAAGCTCAAGACACTTTTCACGTTTTATTCTACGACATAAAATACATCAGTATTACCCCACTCATGATTTTTTTTAAGCAATTACGTGTCTTGAAAAAGGCGGTTGCTAACAAGTGGCTAAACGGTACTACAGAAGCTGTCGGGAAGATTAAACGTCATCACGTCAACAGGTAAAACCTCTTTTACAGCCTCATTATGCTGATAATTGAGCTCTTATAAACTAGTCTGACTCAAACATTCTGGGAAAACGTTTTTAGATAAAAACTGAAAGAAGCCTAGTGGTGACGTTGAGGACGAGCGACTGGTGCAGTTTATTTATAGCCTACCTTTAGCTTTTTACTTCTGGCAACTGCATTTAGGCGAATTGTTTTGATGCACTTTGATGGTAAGTGTAAGTATCATACACTTCTATTGATAATTTGCCAAAATCCAAAAAGCCTATGGAAAAATCCTATTGTGTTTTTGTTGAGAGAACCAGTGTGATGCTAACTGCCGGTTGGCCTACAAAGTGACATCCTACCTGTACTACTCTATTAAAACTCTGCATAGCCTTACAGACTGCGCTGTTAATGTGTGATGTCTGTGACAGCAGGTGCGTGAAGGTATGGAAATACATATGTTGACAGGCAGGTAGGACATTGTATCATTGCATTCGGGCCGAACATTTTTTGGTCCTGAGACTTCCACAGAAGATACATGTAGGCCTACATGTTTTAATATTTATACCACTTCTATTACTTATTGCTATATCAGGATGTGAAGAGTTTCTACCAGTATAACAGTGTTTATAAAAAATTGCCTACCCTACCTTTAAAAAAAAAAAAAAAATTCTTTAAAGGGTTAGTTCACCCAAAATTGAAAATAAAGTCAGTAATTACTCACCCTCATGTTGTTCCAACCATGTAAGACCTTCGTTCATCTTCGGAACATAATTTAGTATATTTTTGATGAAATCTGAGAGCTGTCTCACTCCTCCATAGGCTTTCAGAGGGAATGAAACTTGATGGCCCAGAATAGTAAGTAAAAACGTCATTTAAGGAGTCCAAATGACTACAGTGGCTCTGTATTAAGTCTATCATGCGACAAAAATACTTTTTGAGCGGAAAAACAACAAAAATAACGACTTTATCCCACTATTATTGTTGTTCAATTTGAGCCTCTGACGAGAGTTCGCGGGAGTGCCACGACGCATGCGCGAGAACTCGCGCATGCGTCGTGGCACTCCCGCGAACTCTCGTCAGAGAGTATATAGTGGGATAAATAGTGGGATAAAGTCGTTATTTTTGTTGTTTTTCCGCTCAAAAAGTATTTTCGTCGCATGATAGACTTAATACAGAGCCACTGTAGTCATTTGGACTCCTTAAATGACGTTTTTACTTACTATTCTGGGCCATCAAGTTTCATTCCCTCTGAAAGCCTATGGAGGAGTGAGACAGCTCTCAGATTTCATCAAAAATATACTAAATTATGTTCCGAAGATGAACGAAGGTCTTACATGGTTGGAACAACTTGAGGGTGAGTAATTACTGACTTTATTTTCAATTTTGGGTGAACTAACCCTTTAATGACTTATATTTTCCATTTCATTATTAAAATGATATAAAAGCTGACCTGAAAAGATGCTTCTGGGGCATCCTGGCTGGTCTGCTCCACCGTTTGCATAGTAGTCGATGTGACCCAGGAGATTGCGATAGCCCAATGCTACAAGACAATGGCAACAATTAATTCACTAGGCCTAGATGTTCTTTGCCTTTGCAAATGTCACCAATGCAAGACTGCTGGAAGTGGTTGCTAAGGTGTCACTTCCTGAACCGAATCAAGAGCCCCACTTCGAGATAACACTTGATGTGGGAGAAAAACGCACCATCCATGTCTGTGTGCAGAGCTTCCACAAGCTGGGCATCAGTGGGGTCTAGACGGTTTTCGGGAGGCTGACCGTTAAACTCTGGTCCTGCTGGATCCAGCGCTGATTAAAACAGAAGATGCTACATTTATTTAGCTGATAATATATATACTGAAATTGATGATGGTTTAAAGCAGGGGTTCTCCATTCTGACCCTTGATGTCCACTTTCCTGCAGATCCAACCTTGATCAAACTCACCTTCCTAAAACTTTGTAGCACTACTTCCCAATTCACATGCTTATTATACTACACACTAAAAGTATGAACTCTTTTTGTTAAGAAAAAACACATACTTTTGTGTGTGTAGCAGAAGAGTACACAAGCTTTGGGACATACTATCACGTAATTAAATTGTGTCTTTAACGGACGCTCGGTCGCATAGTTACGTTCATCCTGTCACCGTAAACTGGTCTGTCAATCATCTTGTTACAGTTAACATCCTCCACATTTAATTTACTTTAATTTTCTACCATATTGGAAAAAAAAGGAGCATGTTGATGTGTCAGTTGTGGGTCTTTCATGCGGAGAACTCTCCTCATATTTTTGCATAATGATGCATTTAAAAGTTAACGGCCAAACAGATCTTTATAAAAGTCCACATTGTTGTTGCAGATGAAATATAACACAGATAACAATAAATATTTCTTATCAGATTAAATGTTGATTATTAGTCACTCAAACCCTAAACCTCTCTCTATGTAACCAATGGAATCGCACATCCGCCATGTTTGATTTGGTTTAACAATTTACAGTTTGTAGTTCTGAACTGAATCCTCCTCCAAAGCGCATTGCGTTGTGGGCAATATTAGCCGTTAGAGTGTGCACGGATCCACACATTGAAAATCTACCAGGAATAGAAGACCATCTGGGGACTTTCGGGGCTCACTTGTTCTAATCTCACATACTATGTAGGATGGATAGTATGGACATTGGGCCCGAAGACCTTGATTAGCTTGTTCAGGTGTGTTTGCATGGAAATCTGCAGGAAAGTGGACCTTGAGGGCCAGAGCAGAGAACCCCTGGCTTAATGGTTTAGTAGGTGAATGAATGAATCTCACCTGTTATTCTGTCAATTTCACCATTAAAGTTGGCCCCAGTGAAACCTGAAATGTGGGCACCTAGACTGACGCCAATCATGTGAATGGAGCTCAGACTGGCCCCATTGTCCTGTAATGTCAACCGTGCAAACACAAGAGCAGATACTAGTTATGCAGCTATAATTACATGGAAATTGAAAGACCACACTGCAAAAACAAGTAAAATATTGTTAGTAAGCATTTTATTTTGGTTGTTTTTATTTATTTTTTCTTAAATTTAACAGTTAGCTTTTCAACTATTTCTAAACCCCCTTGGAGTTCCTACACAAACCCCAGTTTGAGAATATGTTGGCTGACATATGTTTAATGCACTTCACTTTGTTGATAAAAAATGTTCTCTCTCTTTTTCTTTTTTTATATCATTATGCTACAAGATTATTCTATTCAAATAAATCTGATGAATGAGTTGGGTTAAAAGTAATCTAAAAGTAATCAAATTATAATGGTGCAATTTAATAGATTGCATTACAAACTACAATTTTAATATTGTGTTCAGTAATGGATTCCAGTTTGCGAGTAATCTACCCAGCATGAATATGTCAACATAAGGATTGCATTAAAATAACAACTAGAGCAAGTTAATAATTAATGCACAACTATAAAATGTCTGTATGCTTCACCTGTGCACATACAAACCTACTTCCTATGTGCAAGACTCTACATGACCACAGAACCTTAAAAGGGCTCAGGTGGGATTTTTTTTCCAGAGGATGTTTTTTTTCCTTCCACCATTCACCCTCTTCCTGAACCTTGCTTTGCCTATAAAGTCCTCATGAAATTACTTGATGAAGTTTTCTGTCCTGTGTTCATGTATTATTTATTGAAATTGTGAAAGGCTAGTCTCTTTTTTATTAGCCAATTAGCTGAACAGCACAGCCGTTTGCTACTTGCTAATCAGTTGCAACACTGTCACTGAAAAATCTGAGTTCAATATTGTTGTAAATTTGTAAAGTTGGCATGAAATGAAAATTCACCTTATCTTTAAATGCATGTTATATATTTTATTGTGAACAATGTCTAGGTTTCATTTTTTTTTTCACCTTGTAATGTTTAATCAAAATGTTGATCAAAACTTGATCTTCCGCTGAAAACGACCTCGTCACAAGCCATCCTAGGTGTATACAACTTACTTCTTTCAGATTAATACAATTGGTGAGATATTAAAAAATATCCTGGCTCTTCCAAGCTTTATAATGGCAGGAAATGGCGGTTCCGATATTGAAGTCCCAAAAAATGCATCCATCCATCATAAAAGTACTCCACACGGCCCCGGGGGTTTAATAAAGGCCCTCTGAAGCAAAGTGATGCTTTTGAGTAAGAAAAATATCCATATTTAAAATGTTACTAGCTAATAACTAGCCTCCGACAGACCCAGTAACCCTTAACCTGACGCATGATGTATTGATGAACGTGGAAGTGCAGAGGATAGAGCAAAACAAAATACAGCTCACAAATTTTAAGTCTAAAACGAGAATTTTAAAAGAGAAATGACATCATGTCAGGAATTCACCCTTCGCCGCGAGTTTGACTGACAGGCGATCTGACCAATCACATCGCCGAATCTGCCGGTTTGTCCGACAAAGCAGTCAAACAACATTTCTTTTAGTGTTCATTCATGCTTATCAATGAACTAGAAGGAAGAGATAATCGGTTCACGAGCAGCTTTAACTGAGGCGCTACAGCGATCACCACACATTAAAGAGCCACAAAACGCTATTTATTGTTTACATTTCTTTAAATAAATGACAATTTCAAGGTTGAGACTTTGTTTCATATCAAAAGTAACTTGCTCTGTCCTGCCTGTCGGTGTGTTGTGTCAGTGTTCTCTTTGCTCCGCAATGTTGTATTTTCTATTTTTGAGACCGTGTGTGTGCGGCTTGAAGAGTGCCTTGGCTTGTCGGACAAAGCAACAGTAACTAAAGGGGGCGGGTCTTTGCAAACGGTCAATTACTCTTTTGGTGTAAGTCGACTTGCATAGGCTGTCTGGAGTACTTTTATGATGGATGGATGCACTTTTTTGGACTTCAAAATCAGGACCCCCATTCACTACCATTATAAAGCTTGAAAGAGCAATGATATTTTTTAATATAACTCTGATTGTGTTCGTCTGAAAGAAGATATCATATATATATACTTAGGATAGCTTGAGGGTGGGTATATCATGGGATAATTTTTTGGGTGAACTATCCCTTTAAACGCCACCTCTCCACAATCCCCTCTGCAAGCTCATTTGTGAATGCAACACCCACATCTCGAGATCCAATCAACAACTGGTGGATTGAACCAAGTCCAACTCATCCACCCCACCCAATTATCTGTTACACTCAATACATTTAGGAGTACATTACCATATTGAACTAACATGCAAACTAAAATCTACAAAATCTGTTTTTATTTCATGGGGTATCCATGAAGATTTAACTATTTTTTTTTTTAAATAACAATTTGTATTATAAATTAGACATTAGTAGCTATTGTGAGCCTCTGAAGTGCAAATTTTTTGTAGAGTGAAAAAAAAACATCCATAACATCAACAGCTGAGTCCAGGAATGTATATAATATAAGTAGTATTATGATTCACCATGTGTCAAAATGATTGATTGCTTTGACCTTTAGGGGGGCGGGTCTTCCGGTGTGTGTGTGTGTGTGTGTGTGTGTGTGTGAGAGAGAGGGGATTAACCTTTGACCTTTATGTCAGGTGTTATTCCGATATGTGTGTAAGGGGATTAAGCTCTGACCCTATCTATCATGGCTAATGTTTTTTTTTGACGTTTCGTTTTCCCCTATGTTAAATCATTATGTGTGTGTGTTTGATTTTGACGTTTAGTTTTGCCCTATGTTAAATCATTATGTGTGTGTGTGTGTGTGTGCTTTTAGCCGTAGTGTTATAGGAGCGTGTCCGCATTCCAGAAACTACGTTTCCAACATTTATCGTTCCCCAAAACTGCACCATTCATAGCAGAAACTTTTATCACAGTCTACAGCTTTAGAAACAACGCAATGTATGAAACGTGTTCACAAAAATCAACTTGCATGTTTAGAAATCATTTCCCCTCTTTTCACACCGCAACGGTCATATTGCCTCTCAAAAAAACAAGGGGCCGCGCGCCCGTCTCTGTGTACGCGCCCCTCGCATTCCAGAGCACGGTAGGATAATATTTCAAGCAAAAGTTGAATAAACATTAAAGTATATAAATGAAATACTTATAAAATAAAAATCTTACTAATTTAAGTAAAGTTGAAAAAATATTCTTTAAAGGCATATAAATGAAATGCTTATAAAATAATCATCTTGATACGGAATCTACTGAACCAGCCATTTCAGTTGAAATAAAATGGAGTCACACAAAATGGCAATCAGTGTTTAGAGAGAGAGATGAGGAAAGACATCGGCTTATGAATGGTTGACAAAAATCTGCAAATTTTCAAATTATCAAATAAAAATCATCTTACAATCTTTAAGTCTTGACGGTCTCTTACCGTCCATATATACTATGACCTGTTTTTATTTTTTTATTTTCCTGAAGTTCCTCTCACTAGCGCTGTGGGCCTCTCACCTAACTCACATCTCTATCTCTCTCAAAGCGATGTGTTACAGGGCGCAGGGGGCCCAGTGTATGTGTGTGTGTGTGTGTGTGTGTGTTTTTTGACACCAGTGATACACATAGATCTGATACATATGTACACATACAGAGTACTTCGGTAACTCCTAACTCATCGCTACAATCGGCCATCACATCCAAAACCAGACCAGAAAGACGATCTGAAAGAACATCATAGTTGAATTTTCTTATGTTGTATTTTGTTTGACCGTGCTCAAAGAGTAGTCGTCATCTAAAAACTGTACAAAGAAACAAAATGTAAAACTGTCATCTACTGGCGGGGGAAAAATCAACTTTTACAATAAAGCAGAAGAGATGATTTCTGTATTATGTTTTAATTATAGCTAAATGTCTCTTTTCTTACCCGCCGTACACGTTTGTATTAAATTGTGCACGGATAATTGTTGTATAAAGATTATGCTTGGAAAAAATCGTCATCCGAAATCTGACTAAATATGATCTAGTGGAGTAGTAAAAAAACATCATTTACAAACATTGTGATTCTGGTGCATTTAAACTTTTAGTAAATCCTCTAAAATGACACGATACCTACAAAAATAGTTAGATAGTCAAAATGTGTAAAACAGTACAAGTTTTGTGTTCTAGGTGAGAAAAATTTGCCAAGATTAGGTTTAATGAGTATTACAAAACAATATGTTTTCCCCGTGGTTGTGAAACACAGGAGGTCAATCGTTTGAAATGTAGGTTTGTCAAAAGAAAACAAAAAAAGTTTGGTCATACAATTAAAAATATGTTTAAAGTGAATTCATCACACAAATGATGATTTGCACGAACTTACACTGACAACAACAAGATCGGAATCTTCACCTAAAACCATATACAGTCCGACAAATAAAATGCGATCAGTGATCCTGATAATATGACTAAGACTATGGAAGGGGGAAAATACCTATCACAATACATTGGATTTTCTGTATGCACTATGACATCTTTTCTTAAACAATGTCACTGTTTTCTTACTCTAGGCCTCTTGAATTTACAGAGCGTTTTTGTGCACACATAATTGCTATAAAGAACATGTTTGGATTGTATCTGTAGGGAAAGGGCAATGATGTAAGCTTTAATCAACATCTATTTATTTGTGCCAAAAATAATACAGACAGTGGTAATAAACATCTGAATCAGCTTAGCTTGTTATTATCTGGATTCTAATGCATCAGGCACTAGTAAAGACTATTAAAAATAGCCAGTGTGATACTAGAGTACAAATATTGTATAACTAATTTTGAAACCTACTCTGTTTGGTTTCATCTGAATCCTTGTACTGCATGATTGTAACACGCCTGAAACTTTGAAAATATTAAACCAACAGCTAAATCTTTCGTTTTAAGGTGAAACAAATACTCTCAAGAGACCCGCTGACCCTGGAAGTTAGGACTTCCGAAGACCTTGCATGTGTAAATTCACCAGGTTGACAAAAAACAACAACATTGTAGGGTCTTTAACACCCTGCAAAATCGTTGGGTCTCTCTCCAAAGTCTGTTCATGCTGGTCAACAGACAAACTGTCTCATCAACATAAGGCTACATTTGTAAAATTCACTGTATTTTTGAGTAGATAACCGATAGCATATCGGGTAAAGGGTATGTTTTTTCCGCAATGATAAAGGCCACTTTGGAAGACACAAGAAAAGTAAAATCATATACAACTTGTACATGCAATCCTAGATCATGGCTTCCACAAAATGTCAAATATTAGTAGTGTAATATTAGTAGTGTAAAATATGAGTTAATATTTAAAGTAAGATCATTCTTAGACATAAGACAAGTAAAATTAAATATTCACTCAAGACAAACTTTACTTCTACTGTGTCATTGACCACAGAAGACCAGCTGGTCTTCAAATCACCCTACCCTGAAACTATCACTAATGATGCTGCGGACATGTGTGGGGATTTTCTTAAAGATACGTCTCAAACTTCTTTTACTAATAATCTTTTAAAACAAATGAAATGTATTGAAACAAATTCTGTTTATTTGTGACAAACTTTGTTAACATGTTTCATTGCATGGGGTTCATACATGGTTAAGCGTTATTACTCAAGACCGCTTGAATCTTTAATATTTAAAATTATGTACTGGGCTCTGTTTAATAAAAAATTATGGTTTATGATGGATTTAAGCACAAAATCATTGGGCATCAGATGCTATCTTTATACGTCAGTCTTCTGGGGAGATTAAGAAGATACGATTTTATTAAAACTTTAAATATTTAATTTAGATCTAATTTAAACTTTTAAGATTAGGCTTGGAAATAAAATGAGTACGAACAACATTGGCTCTGGAAAGGCATTTGCTAACTTTGTTCTTGTTGTTTAGTTTAATACAGGTTCAAATATTTGCGTTTTATCATTTCATAAAAACTACTTCATCTCTCTGAAAAAATGTAAGGTATTTTCATATATATTTATTATTATTTATATATTTATTATTATATTTAGCTAAAATTATAACTAAAAGTGGTTATGATTATAAAGTATGAAAAAAATATTTTAGTAAGTTATTTGTTAATACTCATTGTGTAATATATTTTATTTTTAATCAATTTGTTAAAAATAGAGAAAATGAATGGTGCAGTTTTGGGGAACGATAAATGTTGGAAACGTAGTTTCTGGAATGCGGACACGCTCCTATAACACTACGGCTAAAAGCACACACACACACACACACACGCACGCACGCACGCAATCAAAGCAATCAATCATTTTGACACATGGTGAATCATAATACTACTAATGTATGTACATTGCTCATCAATTAAAAATATACCATAATTGTTGACATCAACAATGTAGGCTCACCCACTTATTAATTTCCTGTAAGCCCACTCAGAATTTGTCGCCATCTGAAATCATACATTTCCCTACTGTATGGTAGGCGAAAAACAGTATTCACTCTCAGAAATAAAGGTAATGTCACTGGGGCGGACTTTTGTTCCTTTTAGGTACTAATATGTACATTTAAGGTACCAATACGCACCACAAAAGTGTACCTTTTGAAAAGGTACCGCCCCAGTGACAGCTTTTGTACCTTTATTTCTGAGAGTGTAGAGTAGTATGTCAGAATTCACAATACTCATAAAAGAGTAGGCAAAAAGTTCCAGGATGACCTACTACTTCCACTGAGATTATGAAGTGCGCATCCAGTGGACACTTAACTATCCCATGAGGCCACGGGAGAGGATTTGTGAATTGACGACGCAACTGATGCTGGTTGGTCAACATGATAATGACAACATGACATTCTACACACATTCATACTATATATAAGTACCTACTCAGAGAGTATGCACAGCCTATGATAGTATTTTTATTTTAAATATTATGCATCTCAGATTGCACTAAGGATGTTTTCTTTTACCTTCATTTTCTGGATGAGCGCAGTAAGATTTGAAGCCACCTTGCGTGTGATTTTCACGACTTTCCAGTAGTTCAAATTGGTTGCACCACGGTTCCAATCCACCACAATAACGTTCATGTCACGGCGGTTCAGAAGAAACTCCACAAACTGGTACAGCCACACTGGGGGTGAGCCGGTGGGCCGGTAACCGTGGATGAGGAAGGTGGTGGGAGAGCTGAGGTTGAAGTGAGGATTGCTGAAGGGCTCTTGGTGGGAGAGCAGCTGACCACAGGAGATGTTGGCCCGTGTGTAAAGCAGCAATCTAACATCCAAAGACGTCCCAGCAAGGGAGTCTTTAAAGTTAAGGTCTGTCATTTCCTCACATTGCTGAGCTTTAGGGAGAAAGTAAATAATGTTTCAAGGCTGGCTTCTTAGGTAAAGCAAGTCTTTGTTTTTAAAAAACAACAACTTTAGTCTTATTCAATTTCATACAAGATACAACTTGGATGGCGATCAATGCATTTGATTAAAATCCTTTGATTATTCAAAATATTTAATAGGAGACAAAGATCCATTGCTGACCTTTACATTTCTACATATGAACAGAACACTTTGACACATTTTGATAAGTATTCTTCCAATAGCATCGAACATTGCAGAAAGGGTAGTTTGTGACCAATTCGTTTCTCATTTAATAGTCCAGGTGACGTGCAAATGTTGAGGTGATGTTCACTTTTTCATAAAAGCATGAAACTATATTGTCAACGGTTAATGAACAAAAGGATTAAGCTTTTTAAAATCTACACATGCATTCAACAGTCATGCTATTATAAAGTTTAGCCTAGGTTCACAGAGCCTGTGATTTCCTTCTCAAGTCACCGAATTCACCATTAACTATTTACCTGAACAGTTTGTTTTATATGGGATCATTGTAATCTTTGACCATGGAGATAGACATCACATTTTCTGTGTTATCATGTTTGATTCAGGAGATATGATACATTTGGTTATGCTGGAAAGTCAACTTAGAAGTCAACTTGACAAAAGTGGTGTTGTTGGAGCTGTGTTTTTAGATCTTGCAAAGGCATTTGACACAGTTAATCATAACTGTTTAATTTCCAACCTTCAGAATTTTTATCTGACTTGGATGAAATCATACCAGACTAATAGGAAACAATGTACAAGAGTGGTTGATAAGTGTTCTTCTTTTGCCAGCTGTACTATAGGGGCCCCTCAAGGGTCTATTTTAGGACCTATTTTATTTAGTATTCATATTAATGATCTCCCTCAAGTATGTCCAGGTGTTAACGTTCTAATTTACGCAGATGATACTGTGCTTTTTACTCATGCAAGAACTAAAGAACTTGCTGACATCTGCAATGGCGAAAGTCTCGGAATGGTTAAATAAGTCTTGTTTGTCTCTTAAAGGAACACGCCACTTTTTTTGAAAATAGGCTCATGTTCCAACTCCCCTAGAGTTAAGCAGTTGAGTTTCACCATTTTCGAATCCATTCAGCCGATCTCCAGGTCTGGCGGTAGCACTTTTAGCATAGCTTAGCATAGATCATTGAATCTGAATAAACCGTTAGCATCTCGCTTAAAAAATGACCAAAGAGTTTCGATATTTATCCTATTTAAAACTTGAATCTTCTGTAGCTACATCTTGTACTAAGACCAACAGAAAATGAAAAGTTGTGATTTTCTAGATCGATATGTCTAGGAACTATATACTCTCATTCCTGCATAATAATCAAGGAACTTTGCTGCCGTCCCATGGGTGCAGCAGGCGCAATGATATGACACAGCGCCTGAAAATAGGCTAACTTCCGTCAACATAACCAACGTGACAACCTGCTTGCACAAGGAGCATACTGGGGACTATTTCGCAACTTTTCATTTTCTGTCGGTCTTAGTCAGTGCCGCCGCTCCCACCACGCGCATCACGCGCTGCACGTAGGGCACCAAGTACTCAGGGGGGCACCACAAGAAAATGCTCTCTCCAATGCCAGACCCCCCCTCCCTGCGAACGCCGCAACTGTGCGCATTATAAAGTGCTTGCGCTTAGGGCATCAAAACGGCCAGCAGCAGGACTGGTCTTAGTACACGATGTAACTACAGAAGAGTCAAGTTTTAAATAAGATAAATATCTAAACTCTTTGGTAATTTTTTGAGTGAGATGCTAACGGTCTAATCAGATTCAATGATCTATGTTAAGCTATGCTACCCGGAGATCGGCTGAATGGATTCGAAAACGGTAAAACTCAGCTTTTTAAGTCTAGGGGAGATGAAAAATCATATTTAATGGTGAAGCAATAACATCTGTGACATGTCAAATATTTAGGAATAATACTTGACCAACACCTGTCTTTTAAAAAACAAATAAGAAGCAATCGATTCAGCGGTTTGAATCGCCAAATTCACGTGATTTCAGCAGATTGGCGGTTTGACATGTGATTCGACTCGCTGATTCATAACGCTTCGAAGCTTCATGATGCATTGTTTTGAAATCGGTCATCATTTTATAAGTCGTTATTTAGGGTTTTTTTGTGCACAAAAACTATTCTTGTCGCTTCATAAAGTTATTGTAGAACCACTGTAGTGAGATGGACTTTGTAACGACGTCTTTAGTACCTTTTATGGGTCTTGAGAGTGTAAAGTACATTGTGCCAATGGAGGCCTTTCTGAGCCATCGGATTTCAACTAAGATATCTTCATTTGTGTTCCGAAGATGAACGGAGGTCTTACGGGTGTCTAACGACATGAGGGTAAGTAATTAAGCATAAAACAATAAAAAGAATCACTCATAAAAACAATGACTTGTTGCCACATTTTGGTATATTGATGTAACTTCTAAAAGGAGTTAGCCTGACAAGCCAGACCCACATCAAGATGTTGGGTTTGGCAACACATCATTGGCAGGGCTAAATCCGAAGTGCGGGATAAACCTTGTCTTTCAAATTCCCTCTGCACGCAATAGGATAGCGTTACAGCCAACCAGAGCAACGAAGAAGGTGAAGCGGAGCTAGTTGATAGATTAAACTTTCGCCGTATCTGGTCGGCAAAACTTCGAACACATCTTCCTTTTTTAAGAATGACTTCAGTGCCGTTCTTTATTCTTTTCTCAATGAAAAGTTTAACTCCAAGTCTTCCAGAGTCGCGGCCAAAGCCAATTCGAAAGACCGCTGTTCGCCAGCTTCTTTGTTTACAAGTAGCACGGGGAACCGCAACAACTCTGCCGTCATTATGTTAAGCCCGCCCACTGTAGAAGATTTTATTATTTAAAAATGAGTTGTTTAAGGCTAATGAAAAGACACTATTATGTTCAAATGTGCTGAGGTTTCAAGGGTGTTCAAATGGTTGTTGATTGTGTTTAAAAGTGTGCTGACTTTGAGAATGCCCTTTAGAAGAACAGGAACAGAATTAGAACTTAGAATGTGGTGATATGTGAGCCAAGTGGTTGTTACCAAAATAGGAAGACAACTATGGTATATACAGTATATGACAGAAAAGTCAAGTAGCAGAAGGGCCGGTGGCCAACGGCCCTCAGGCTTTGTGGTTGGTATGAATAAAGTGCAATTAATTTTTTTTTTACTGGCAGAAACAAGCTAAATAAATGAATAAACTGTATTAATGTCATTTAATTGTCATACCATGCATATTTAGCACACGCACACTTTTCAAACAAGATTTTTTGAAGAGAACTCTCTTACATTAATCCATTAAAACCTGACAAGATGTTTACAAGTAATTTTAAAGAGTGGCTTGTGAGGGCCACTGGATATTAAATTACCACTGGAATCTGATACCATCAATGTTCTACAGTCCTAATTTTTTATAGGAGAGACACCCGGAAGGAGTACAATGTAGTCTACAAATGGCCTAACATATGCCCTTTTTACATTTACACTTAAAAACAGATGGAAATCAGTGGAAAATGTGTGCACATATGTTTTGGTACAATATTTCTAGGAAAAGTGGGAATACTGGTACATCTGTGGAACCCACGCATGGAACTATTTTAACATTTCAAGAGAACTTATAAAGTAACACCCATCATAAATGAGGCAGCATCCACTCTGAGTAATATAGAAACTGTATTTTTTTTCTCACAGCTGACTGTCTCATTGTGTTTTAGGTCAATGGTGGTTAACCACGGTGATGTGAGCATTTGGAAGAATGTCATGTGGTTATGAAACTAAAACAGTTTGTTACAACATTACCTTTGTACGTGTCAAACAACATCAGCGTCACATATAAGAGTCCCCAAAAGAACGTCCTGTAGACCTGCAAAGAGACAAAAGGCATGACAAAAACATAGGAGCGGATTTCACACCTTTCGCATCTTAGCAGCTTTTTTCTCACACTTTAAAGTGGCAGAAGTGTTGCAAACTTCTTTGTTTTCTTATTACTTGCTAGCCATATACAACTACTTCACATTTATTTTGTGGAAAGCCACGCATCAAGTATTTTCCTCATGATGAAACCATAAGTTTCCAGTGAGTGACCCCAGCACACATTCACATTCAGTTTCAATTAAACTCATTACTGCGCAATAGGGGTGTGTATCATTTTCTTTTTATTATTTTAGTATTACTGATAAACTATTATAGTTTTTGTTAATATTTTGAATTAGATTTAATTTTTCTATTTTAATTTTAAAGTTTTAGTAATTATGTTTTTGTGCATGTTTTCATTAAAAAAAATATGTCTATAGTTTAATTAGATTTTAGTTTACTTAGTTTTTTAGTTATTTTAGTACTTCAACTTAAAATGAAAATGAGAATATTTTAGTACTTCAGCTTAAAATGAAAATGAGAAATGTTGCCTTGACAAAAGCTGAAATAAAATTATTTTTTATATTTTATTTCAGTAGATGTTTATTTTATTACACACACACACACACACACACACACACACACACACACACACACACACACACACACACACACACACACACACACACACACACACACACACAGTTCTGTCAAATGATTAATCACAATTAATCACATATAAAATAAAAGTTTGTTTACATAATATGTGTTTGTGTACTGTGTATAATTATTATAATATGTATATATAAATACACACATACATGTATATATTTAAGAACAAATTGTTATATTTATATATAAAATAAACAATATAAATTCATATATGCAGTATATACATGCAAATATTTCTTAAATATATATACACATGTATGTGGGTGTATTTATATATACATATAAAAATTATACACAGTAAACACACACACACACACAAATATATTTATGTATATGTATAAATATAGGTATACTATATTTAAATTAACATTAAAATGCAGGAAGGTTTGTGTGAGGAACAGGTTTAGATGGTTAAGGGATACAAAATATAATTAGTTCAGCATTAAAACCATAGAAGTCAATGGAAAACCCCACCATTAAACAATAAACTCAAGCAAACAGTATGTGTGTTTTGGAAAGTCATTGTGAGTTTGGGCACATTTTAGAGACACTTCAAATAAAGCTGAAAAGAAGACAAACTGGTTTTAACCTGTTGTCATGAGGAGAGTATCGGAATGTGCTTCCCAAACAAACAGAACAAATCACATTAACATTTACATCAGCTGCGCTCTCTGTTAAAACAAGTGTACATTAAATAATATGCACTGAGTCTGACAAACCACTAATGTAAACAGTCACACAAATGTATAGTAGCCATGTACTCATGACCAGTAGATAAAAACATAGTATATTCAAACAAAGAGCAGTTGTTACTATCTGCAACAAGGAATATTTTACATGAAATGAGGAGACACCTTACCATGTTGGAGGAGTAACCAGACATTTATGTCTGACAACGTCAGGGTTGCTGCTACTTAATTTGAAGACACCAGGAAATAGTAAGGTGACACATACTGACAGAGCAACTCCTCCTTGACTATAACTGCTCCACCCACCATCCTACAAACATTCACCTACAGGTGGCACATTCCTGAAATCTGATCCTGGTTGTCTGTCCTACCTGTTGTGAAGAAATGCAGGACTCAACAAGAAGCTTGAAATAAGCCACAATAGATGACTGCTGTGACTTTTCACCGAATTAAACAAGTTTAGAGGCACAGAGAGACTGCATGCACATGCTGGTTGACCAACATAACTTTGGAAAAAAATTAATATATAAAATTAAATATATAAATTGTTCATCGTACATAAAATGTAATTAATATATGATATAATACAAAACATTATAGGTAGCCTAATACATTTATACCATTCATTGTATAATTCCATTCATAAATTCATTTTAATTCATTTTAAACATTTAAATGATATAAAAGAAAGTTTTATTGTAATCTGTATTTGGAATTAAATGGTGTTTTTCTTCTCACAAATGTATGCATTTTATTGCCCAAAGAAAAGTCAAGTAGCATGTTTTTTGTCTTTTTTTTTTTGTAATGATTTTTAATGACTCAATCAATAAGATTTTTGTGTGTGGATGAAGTCAGTCCTTAAAGGGACAGTTCATCCAAAAATGAAAATTCTGTCATTTACTCATCCTCAAGTTGTTCCAAACCTGTGTCTTTGTTCTGCTGAACACAAAATATGTTTTTAGGAATGCTGATTTCCAAACATTGGACCCAATTAACTTACATAGTATGGAAGTCAAAAATATTATGGAAGTCAATGGGGTCCATTACCTGTTTGGTTACCCATATTCTTCAAAATATCTTCTTTTGTGTTCAGCAGTTGAAAGAAATTACAGGTTTGGGACAACTTGAGTGTGAGTAGCCTAAATGATGACAGAATTGTCTTTTTTGGGTGAACTATCCCCTCACACAGGTGAAGAGTCGTCGCAGATCTCGTTTGAAAAATGTGCTTGTGCTATATTTATTAACAATGCTACTTTCAATATTGATTTTTTGTCATCGTCTGCAATGACTTTTCGTCCAGATATTTTTATGGGCGCCATCTAGTGGCTGACTGTGGTACTGCGCTGTCGCAATTCAGTTATTCATCACGACAAACCAAACACCATAAAAGAGTGCAGTCTAACATCAACCGGCAAAAAAATATACAAACCCTCCCATTTCAAACCCTTAAAATCGCTTTAAAGAATGTTTGACAGGGACAGAGATCTCGAAAAGACCATCCTCGTGGGAAACATCCACAGCTGTGTGACGGAAGAGATTCTGTTTGAGTTGTTTCTGCAGGTGAGCTCATCACCATTCACCTGTTCAGAGTCTTACAGAGATTATTTATTTATATGCAGTGCTCATATGATTCTCTTGTCTTCTTAACAAATCGGTTATTGCATCCTATATTTCTTGGGTACTTTTACTAACGTATAGAGCTGGGTTTGTTTTCCAGTCCTTTAAGATGCCATGGACTCCAAAGATCATTCTCGTGTGACAGACTAAAATATAAAACGGCGTCTGTCTTTTATAAATACCCAATTTATACACTGAAAAAAAGAATATTATATAGCTAAAACTAGTCTCCATGAAGTTACATTATATTTCTTTGTCTATACAATATAGTAGGCTAAAGTACTGTTAAATGTGTGTGCATATATATATATATATATATATATATATATATATATATATATATATATATATATATATATATATATATATATATATATATATATAAATTTAATCAGATTTTTATTTATAATAATCAATTTTTATTAATTTAAATTTAAGCTATTTAATAGATAATAAATGACTAATATTTTGTGTTAAACTATCTATTTGAATCTGATTTATTAATTTAGTTTAATCTTATTATTTATTTATTTATGTATTTATTTATTTATTTATGCTATTTAAGAGATAGTAACTGACTACTATTTTTTATTAATTAATGAATATATTTGAATCTGATTTATTAATTTATTTTAATCTTATTATATTATTTATTTTTACAGTTTTTCTCTAGACTTTTCAACAGACCCCCCCCCCCCCCCCCCCCCCCCCACTCCTTTCTACCCCCTGGTTTAGCCTTTAAAGCATAATTTCTGTTTGAATAAATTCATTCATTCAAATCAATGGCAATGTATTATTGTTGTTGTATGGTTATTTGATTCTCATTATTATTAGTAGTAGTAATATTTAAATTGGAATGTATTATGATTGTTGATCATTTGTTTATTTTTATTTATTTATTTAAATATTTTTTTTTACATTTTATTTTCGCTGTAGTGTGAAATGTGTTTTTTTCCCCATACACATTTGTTTTAAATATATGATTCACTAACCAGGCTGGGCCGGTAAACAAGGTGCATATATTCAGAGATGGACAGCAGGCACCTTATGGATGTGTTTATTATAAGCATGCTGAAGCTGTTGCATATGCAGTTGAACTTCTCAATGGAATCTGGCTCTATGGGCAGCCAATCAAGTTACAACGTAAAATTGGTGGGTATTTTTAAACATCAGTGTTGGTTTAAAGGCATACATGCTATCTTGAACATCAATAACAGAATTCTTGTGCTGTGCTATTTTTAGGTGGCCATTATCACAGAAATCACATGCTTGCATACCACATGGAGAATGGACTGCTAGCGAACAGGTGTGTCATATTAAAAAAAAAGGTACACTAAAGTGTTATGCACTTTTGCCATTGTTTATGGCAGAGTGTGGCATTATGGGTATTACAAAAGGGCTGCTTATTTTGCGGGTTAATAATCACTGGACCACAGAGATATTTCTGGCAACAAGGTCAAACTACACAGACTATGTACTTAATTGGTTACATAGTTACTTTTTATGAAAAGTAATGCACATTACAAATCACAAATTACATTACTTTTGTGTTAGTTTTCCTTACCAGGAGCCCGTTCTTCGTACCTCGCTAACTCAGTTAGCTGGCTTTGATTGTTGACGATTTGGCATGATCTTGGATTGTTTGGTTCTTCGACGCTCATCCTGGACTTGCTGTCATAGCAACAGGTCCGTTAGCTTAAACCTGCTCGCGAGCAGGCTTATTTCATGTAAACAGGATTAGATTGCATCTTGAGGTGATACTTAAAATCTGTCCCAGCCACTGCTACTTTATTACAAGAGTTCATTACTGAACCAGGGGCAATAATAATAATTTTAAATAATAATAATATACAAATGTTAAATTGTATATGTATATGAGAATGTATATAATATTATAATGTTGTGTATAATACCATAGACACAGCCACTGGATTGAGCGATTTATTTGTGATGGAATAATTACTTTATAATTTTATTGGAAGTTTGCACACATGTTGTACAGTTAATCTGAGCCGTGCATTAATTTAAGTGATGACGGATATTATGGGATGACTTGATGCAGCGCAGGAGATGCAGAGAATTTGATCTTGACCCTTAAGAAACTTTAATACTGTCACGTTACAAATCTGCTTCAAATTGAATTACAACATTGAAATAAAAATTTTAAGGGTGTACAAATACTGTATAAAATCGTGAATATAAATAATTGGTAATCATGTAAAAAAAAAAAAAAACATTTATCATTGATCTATTATAACTTTTATGTTGGTTTGGTCGTTTAGCTGTTTCCTTATAACGGTCCAGATATTCGTGGGGTTTTTTTGTGTAATTTGCCAAGTTTTTTGCCAGGTAGCTTTTTTAATTATATGATGTCATTACGTTGCTGTCTTGACGCCAGCCAATCGCTGCATTGCTGATCATGGTTTCGAGTATCGATGCATCTGCCCTCTTCTGGGAAAACAAGAACGCCCAGTGATCTTAGATCATTTAATCCAGATATTTAAATCCAATCCGCAAATTCGTTTGAAGAACCAAATTAGTCAGACATCAGTTATCACGATTAAAAGATCTGGGATCTGTCAAATCATCTCAGATGTATTAAGCGAGGTATGAAGAACGGACCCCTGGGCTGGGCTTGCTTGTTTGTTTTTTTTAATAACAAAACATCCCTGTAACAAAACAGCATTAGTTTTACAATCTCTTTATACACTTTATTATGAAGCATCAAAGTGTCAATAGAGGGACAGAAAGGACAGAAATCTAAAATACCTTTATTTGTGTTCCGAATATAAACGAAAGTCTTATGGATTTGGAACGACATGAAGGTGAGTAATTAATGACAGAATTTTCATTTTTGGGTGAACTTTTTTCAATTTCTCTCAACATAGGGACAGGAGAGCTGTCAGTCAATAAATGGGAAAACAAAGTAACTTGCGTTACTCATTTGAAAAAGTAACTAAATTTAAAGGTAATGCGTTTGCGTTACTTTACTAGTTACTTGAAAAAGTAATCTGATTATGTAACTTGCATTACTTGTAATGTGTTACCCCAACACTCTTGATAGTGTAGTATGATAATGTGCCCATATGAGATATGTCTTGCTTCCACCACATGAATGTGTTAGCATCTAACTAAATTAATTACCGTACAATTCATTATTACTTCATACATTCAAAAACGTTCTACAATGAAAACGTAGGGAACTGTCACAAAATCCTTTTCTTTTGCACAACACTCAAAACAATTTTATTTTATGATGCTGGTCACTTTATTTAAGCAATTAATCTTGATTTAACACCATTATATTTGGTTTCTGGTTCAAATGTAATTGCTTCATGTTGTATTGACCGTTACTCTTTGACATAACTTGATGTTTCAATCAAGTAACCCAATCAAACAGGACTTTCACTTCCCATCATGCTTTGCAAAGGGGCTGAATTCGGAGAGTAAATGTTTAAATAAAGTGCCATTTTATGAATTTTAACAAGATTAGAAAATGGAGAGACTTTTTAATGTTTAATGTCGGTATTTAAAAGTTTGTGTTATGTTAGTGTTTTTGGAGGTTACCATTGTGGTGAAGTGTAGAGCATGTGCTTGGGGTGAGGACCTGCTAATAACAATTAAAGTTGTTTTAATAATAAAATACAACTACTTTGGGCATGCCATGGTAGTAACAAAATCATCTTCTGGCTTGCCAAAAAGATTTTGTAAACGGTTTTATTATTAGGTAACATTTGTAGATTTGTAATTAAACTGGATTACTTATTTTGGTGTTTGTATGATATTCATTTTAGAATAATTGAGCTTAATAGTTTTGGACACAATTAAGAATGTTAACCTGATTCAACTAAAGGGCATTGAATTAACCTTATGTAAAAAACGTAAGTTTACTGAAATAAACAATGTTAATTAAATTCGACATAACCCAGTTACGTGGAACCTGTTGACATAAAAAAAGTTAAGTAAATCCAACGTATAATTTTTTTGAGTGAAGGATTTGTGGGTAATATTTGCTCAAAAAGCATTCACAGATTAACACTTTATGATTTGGCACACACTTATAATACTGCATACTATATAGCACAGATATTATAATTTGGGAACAGTCTTCCTTTGATATCTGGTAGAAGACTGAATAAATGGTTGTTTCATTGCCCATTGTTTCATAAGATCACCATGTTTGACAGTTCAAAAGTTGGGTCAGTAAGATTTTGTTTAGAAAGGAATTAATATTTTTATTCAGCAGGTCTCTACACCTGTTCCTCATATTTTGCACTCCTATAATATGTTTATTATATACAGTTCATCTGGAAAGTATTCACAGCCCTTCACTTTTTCCACATTTTGTTGTTACAGCCTTATTCCAAAATGGATTAAATTCATTATTTTGCTCTAAATTCTAAAAACAATACCCCATCATGAAAACGTGAAAAGTTTTTTTTTTTTTAAATCTTTGCAAATTTATAAAAAAATAAAAAACGAAAAAAATCACATGTACATAAGTATTCAAAGCCTTTGCCTTGACACTCAAAATTGAGCTCAGGTGCATCCACTGATCATCCTTGAGATGTTTCTACAACTTGATTGGAGTCCACCTGTGTTAAATTCAGTGGATTGGACATGATTTAGAAATGCACACACCAGTCTATATAAGGCCCCACAGTTAACAGTGCATGTCAGAGCACAAACCAAGCCATGAAGTCCAAGGAATTGTCTGTAGACCTCCGAGACAGGATTGTATCGAGGCACAGATCTGGGGAAGGGTACAGAAAAATATCTGCAGCATTGAAGGTCCCAATGAGCACAGTGGACTTTCATCCAGAGGACATCATCCATAAATGGAAGAAGTTTGGAACCACCAGTACTCTTCATAGAACTGGCCACCTGGCCAAACTGAATGATCTGGGGGGAAGGGCCTTAGTCAGGGAGGTGACCAAGAACCTGATGGTCACTCTGACAGAGCTTCAGCGTTTCTCTGTGGAGAGAGGAGAACCTTTCAGAAGAACAACCATCTCTGAGGCACTCCACCAATAAGGCCTGTATGGTAGAGTGGCCAGACGGAAGCCACTCCCCAGTAAAAGGCACATGACAGCCCACCTGGAGTTTGCCAAAAGGACTCTCAAACCATGAGAAACAAAACTCTTTGGCCTGAATGGCATGCGTCACGTCTAGAGGAAACCAGGCACTGCTCATCACCTGGCCAATACCATCCCTACAGTGAAGCATGGTGGTGGCAGCATCATGCTGTGGGGATGTTTTTCAGTGGCAGGAACTAGGAGACTAGTCAGGATTGAGGGAAAGATGAATGCAGCAATGTACAGAGACATTCTTGATGAAAACCTGCTCCAGAGTGCTCAGGACCTTAGACTTGGGCGAATGTTCATCTTCCAACAGGACAATGACCCTAAGCACACAGCCAAGATAACAAAGGAGTGGCTACGGGACAACTCTGTGAATGCCCTTGAGTCACCCAGCCAGAGCCCAGACTTGAACCCCAATGAACGTCTCTGGAGAGATCTGAAAATGGCTGTGCACCGACATCCAACCTGATGGAGCTTGAGAGGTCCTGCAAAGAAGAATGGGAGAAACTGCCCAAAAATAGGTGTGCCAAGCGTGTAGCATCATACTCAAAAAGACTTGAAGCTGTAATTGGTGCCAAAGGTGCTTCAACAAAATATTGAGCAAAGACTGTGAATACTTAATGTACATCTTATTTTTTTCCCCGTTTTTTATTTTTAATACATTTGCAAAGATTTCAAATAAACTTCTTTCACGTCGTCATTATGAGGTATTGTTTGTAATGATAATGATATATATATATATTTTTACTGTATATGTAGAGTTTGTACTCTGGTTAGATGCTAACTATGTTTAATTGGCTCTGTACTTGTACTCTGCACAACGACAAATAAAGTTGAATCGGATTAAAATAATCAAAAGTGACAGTAAAGACCTTTACATTGTTACAATAGATTTCTATTTTAAGTATATGCCGTTCTTTTGAACTTTGTTCATAATCCTCCACAAAAATATTAAGCAGCACAACAGTTTTCAACATTGATAATAATAAATGTTTCCTGAGCAGCAAATCATATTGTGTTTGTGTGTGTGTGTGTGTGCGTGTATATATATATATATATATATATATATATATATATATATATATATATATATATATATATATATATATATATATATATATATATATATTAGAATGTTTTCTGAAGGATCATGTGACACTGAAGACTAGAGTAATGATGCTGAAAATTCAGCTTTACCATCATAGGAATAAATTACATTTTAATATTGTAATAATAGTTTACAATTTACTGTGTTTTTGATCAAATAAATGGAGCCTTAGTGAGCATAATAGACTTAATAAACATTAAACAATATTTTGAACAGCATAGTGTATTCTTTTGTAAGATAAGTGATATTTAGCATTTTGAAATGTTATGTGTTGTATTTTAATTTAACATTTTTTGCCATTTTGCATACTCTGTTATTTCTCGTCAATGTTTTCCATACAGTGCTGATGCTGTGCACCAGGATAATATGTTTTTGAATTTAAATGGCAGTCCAGGTGTGGAGAACCGATCTAATGAAGCATGTGGCTGGAGTGACATGGTAATATACACAAAGAGAAAATATAATCATCAGGTTTCATTCATGAAAATATGAAAATACACCCAGCTGTTGTATTCTTTGTGTCTCAGGTATACAGCAGACCTCTGGATGTGTGTCCTCCAGTTGTGTGGTACTGTCCACCCCTCCAGCAGTGGATGAACTCTGGATACCCTCCTTGGACGTCCTGTCTGGATGAGAATCTGTTGCTCCATAGATCAGCCAGCACCAGAGAAGTTTGTGCAAATGTAAGTTTAGAGGGTAAACACAGGGAAAAAATGCTATAAAATGCGATCCTAACAGCAAAACGAGTGTAAATCTTATTTTAGCGGCTCAGTTTAAATATAAAATCCAGATAAATGTTTCATTTTCAGAGGCAACTATACAGTGGTCACTGTACAAGCCACCTGACACCTCTTGCACAAAAAAATACACCATATATTCCAGTGAGTGCTTTTGGTAGCACTGATTCAGACTGTAAGCTGTAAATCATTCATATCTGTGAATGCTCTAATAAAGCCATCTAAATGCACCTTACTGTTTCTTGAAACATTGAAACACAAATCTGGTGATATGAAATGATTGTTTTTATGACTTCATCTCACGTTAACATCCAATAGGACTTTTCATCCACAAGGTAATTAGAAAAGCAATAGCCAAATGATTTATTGGTCAATTAGCATTTTTACAATGACATATTTAGTGGAAGGGATACAATCTTAACATGACGTAAAATGTCATATTTATATTGGGTGATAATTGATAACCATTGCTAAGGGCAAGTTAAATCGTTCACTCTTAATACCTGGAACAGTCTGTCATGGGTAGGACAGTGAAAGCCTCTCCCTCTTGAATTGAACTGGTATGATAAGATGCAATAACTGTTAACTTTAGACTTTAGACTTAAGGAGATTTTATTCACCAAGTACAAGAATACAATTAATTTTAGTTGGTGCTGCTGTTGACATTAATTAAGAAGAAATGTACAAACATAACAAAAACCTTGAGGTATGTGTGAAAAATGAATATTTTTAATCAACAATTATGCAATACATTAATCAAAAACATTTAAATGTTTGCAAAATATTTCAATTCACAATAAATGCTGTGGCGGTCGACCAATATAGTTTTTTTTTATTTTTAATTAATTTATTTATTTATTTATATATATGAATTCATTTGAAAATGAATAAAAAAATGAATTTCTAAATTAAAAGACTTACTTTAGATGGCAATTTCTTGATTCTGTAATCATATTACAGTATTTTTCACAAATAAAGACATTGTTTAAAAAAAATATGAATAACAAAAGCATCCAACACATCGGCCAAACAGAAAAACGTATCGGCTAGGGCCGATATATCAGTCGAGAAAATTAATAATAATTTTACAAAAAATTTAATAATCAGAAATGTTTCTTGAGCAGCAAATCATATTAGAATGATTTCTGAAGGATCATGTTACATTGAAGACTGGAGTAATGATGCTGAAAATTCTGCTTTGCATCACAGGAATAAAAACAAAATAAAAACTAAATTCAAATAGAAAATAGTTATTTTTAATTGTAATAAAAATGCACAATATTAAAATTGTACAAAGGTCTGAATTGTAGTGTGTATATGTGTGTGTGTATATATATATATATATACAGGTCCTTCTCAATAAATTAGCATATTGTGATAAAGTTCATTATTTTCCATAATGTAATGATAAAAATTTAACTTTCATATATTTTAGATTCATTGCACACCAACTGAAATATTTCAGGTCTTTTATTGTTTTAATACTGATGATTTTGGCATACAGCTCATGAAAACCCAAAATTCCTGTCTCAATAAATTAGCATATTTTATCCGACCAATAAAAGAAAAGTGTTTTTAATACAAAAAAAGTCAACCTTCAAATAATTATGTTCAGTTATGCACTCAATACTTGGTGGGGAATCCTTTTGCAGAAATGACTGCTTCAATGCGGCGTGGCATGGAGGCAATCAGCCTGTGGCACTGCTGAGGTGTTATGGATGCCCAGGATGCTTCGATAGCGGCCTTAAGCTCATCCAGAGTGTTGGGTCTTGCGTCTCTCAACTTTCTCTTCACAATATCCCACAGATTCTCTATGGGGTTCAGGTCAGGAGAGTTGGCAGGCCAATTGAGCACAGTAATACCATGGTCAGTAAACCATTTACCAGTGGTTTTGGCACTGTGAGCAGGTGCCAGGTCGTGCTGAACAATGAAATCATCTCCATAAAGCTTTTCAGCAGATGGAAGCATGAAGTGCTCCAAAATCTCCTGATAGCTAGCTGCATTGACCCTGCCCTTGATAAAACACAGTGGACCAACACCAGCAGCTGACATGGCACCCCAGACCATCACTGACTGTGGGTACTTGACACTGGACTTCAGGCATTTTGGCATTTCCTTCTCCCCAGTCTTCCTCCAGACTCTGACACCTTGATTTCCGAATGACATGCAAAATTTGCTTTCATCCGAAAAAAGTACTTTGGACCGCTGAGCAACAGTCCAGTGCTGCTTCTCTGTAGCCCAGGTCAGGCGCTTCTGCTGCTGTTTCTGGGTCAAAAGTGGCTTGACCTGGGGAATGCGGCACCTGTAGCCCATTTCCTTCACACGCCTGTGCACGGTGGCTCTGGATGTTTCTACTCCAGACTCAGTCTGCTGCTTCCGCAGGTCCCCCAAGGTTTGGAATCGGTCCTTCTCCACAATCTTCCTCAGGGTCCGGTCACCTCTTCTCGTTGTGCAGCGTTTTTTGCCACACTTTTTCCTTCCCACAGACTTCCCACTGAGGTGCCTTGATACAGCACTCTGGGAACAGCCTATTCGTTCAGAAATTTCTTTCTGTGTCTTACCCTCTTGCTTGAGGGTGTCAATGATGGCCTTCTGGACAGCAGTCAGGTCGGCAGTCTTACCCATGATTGCGGTTTTGAGTAATGAACCAGGCTGGGAGTTTTTAAAAGCCTCAGGAATCTTTTGCAGGTGTAATTTTGATTCAGATGATTAGGTTAATAGCTCGTTTAGAGAACCTTTTCATGATATGCTAATTTATTGAGATAGGAATTTTGGGTTTTCATGAGCTGTATGCCAAAATCATCAGTATTAAAACAATAAAAGACCTGAAATATTTCAGTTGGTGTGCAATGAATCTAAAATATATGAAAGTTAAATTTTTATCATTACATTATGGAAAATAATGAACTTTATCACAATATGCTAATTTATTGAGAAGGACCTGTATATATATATATATATATATATATATATATATATATATATACATACATACATACATACATACATACATACATACATACATACATACATACATACATACATACATACATACATACATACATACATACATACATACATACATACATACATACATACATACATACATACATACATACATACATACACACACACACATACATACACACACACATACATACATACATACATACATACATACATACATACATACATACACACACACACGTATATATATATATATATATATATATACATACATACATACATGCATACACACATACATACATACATGCATACACACATACACACATACATACATACACACACACACACACATATATATATATTACTGTTTTGACTATTTTTAAATGAAACCTTTTTCTTATTAATACACAGTAAAATAAAATAGCATAATAATAATACATTTCTTAATAAATAATTATTTATTAATGTACATATAACATATGTAACATACTTTTGAAAATGGAATAAAAAGTCTTTCAAACTTTAATACTATTTCAAACTGTAATAATAATTGACAGTTTACTGTATTTTTGAATAATGAAATACTTTTTTTTATTTTTTTATTCTTTCAATTGTTTTTCTATGGTGGAGCCTTTGTTCTGTTGTTCTGTTCTGTTGACAACTAAACTATGAATTTGTCAAGGAGAAGGTGGTAGGATTCTTCCTGAAGTTTAACATTGGAAAGGGCAGGTGAGTTTTCACAGCACATGCTGATTTTTCCTACTGGAATACATTAGGATTGTTAAAATCTAGAGGTATGATTTGACCGTTTTTGAAAATAAGTCAAAAGTGTTTGGACATTATATTTTTTCTTCCAACTTCCATTTATATCCTTGCTTACAGTCTTGCCTCCTCCCTTTTGTTTTACATTTTCTGGAAATGCTGATAAAATGGTACTCAGTTCTAATCAACAAATGTAGTTATTGTTCAATAAAAATTTATTGCTAGGCTATATAACAGTGACAAAAGCAAGAAGGTGGGATATTAGAAGCTCTGGAAGCCAGTGTCACCTTTGACTTTCCAGTAACATGCAGGAGGTTTATCATCTGAGGAAAAGTGTTTGTTGAGTCTTTCTAAGTCAGTCAATTGTCTATAAAATGTCTACAAGAGGTTGCCGTTTGTCGTCCACGGAGGTTCTGCTCACAACACTAGTTGTTGTGCTGTTTGTGGTTTGTGTGGGACTAAGTGTCGTCACTTGGTTAGCACTAGACAACAAAGGTATGAGATTAGTACCTTCATTTCAGATGAATAATACTGAATACTTATGATGTTCTTTAGTGACCCCTGTTTAATTTTTTATCTATAGATGGTGAAGGCGAAGAAACTGGCTCAGAGTTCACTGGGAGGCTTGTCATCTCTAATGGAACCGCTTTCACAGAGGAGCTCCTGAAAAAAAACAGCACACAGTTTAAAGCTCTGGCATATGACACTGAGCAGAAGGTAAATTAGCCTTTAATTTCATAGTTGTTATTCCTGGAAAGTTTAAAAACAGTTCACCCAAAAATACAAATTACTCAGCCTCATGTTGGAACAAACCCATATGATATACTTTCTGTGGAACAGAAAAGCAGATGTTAGGTAGAATGACAGTTTCACCATTTACAATCCAGTGATAGGTGACTGAGACTGAGATTCATTCTGCCTAACATCTGCTTTTCTGTTCCATAGAAGAAATCATGTCATACAGTTTTTGAATGAGTAAATGGTGACATAATCTTAATTTTTTTTTGGATGAACTCATACAGTGAGGAAAATAAGTATTTAAACACCCTGCTATTTTGAAAGTTCTCCCACTTGGAAATCATGGAGGGGTCTGAAATTGTCATCGTAGGTGCATGTCCACTGTGAGAGACATTATCTAAAAAAAAGGAAATCACAATATATGATTTTTAAACTATTTATTTGTATGATACAGCTGCAAATAAGTATTTGAACACCTGTCTATCAGCTAGAATTCTGACCCTCAAAGACCTGTTAGTCTGCCTTTAAAATGTCCACCTCCACTCCATTTATTATCCTAAATTAGATGCACCTGTTTGAGGTCGTTAGCTGCATAAAGACACCTGTCCACCCCATAAAATCAGTAAGAATCCAACTACTAACATGGCCAAGACCAAAGAGTTGTCTAAAGACACTAGAGACAAAATTGTACACCTCCACAAGGCTGGAAAGGGCTACGGGAATATTGCCAAGCAGCTTGGTGAAAAAAGGTCCACTGTTGGAGCAATCATTAGAAAATGGAAGAAGCTAAACATGACTGTCAATCTCCCTCAGACTGGGGCTCCATGCAAGATCTCACCTCGTGGGGTCTCAATGATCCTAAGAAAGGTGAGAAATCAGCCCAGAAATACACGGCAGGAGCTGGTCAATGACCTGAAAAGAGCTGGGACCACCGTTTCCAAGGTTACTGTTGGTAATACACTAAGACGTCATGGTTTGAAATCATGCATGGCACGGAAGGTTCCCCTGCTTAAACCAGCACATGTCAAGGCCCGTCTTAAGTTTGCCAATGACCGTTTGGATGATCCAGAGGAGTCATGGGAGAAAGTCATGTGGTCAGATGAGACCAAAATAGAACTTTTTGGTCATAATTCCACTAAACGTGTTTGGAGGAAGAAGAATGATGAGTACCATCCCTGTGAAGCATGGGGGTGGTAGCATCATGCTTTGGGGGTGTTTTTCTGCACATGGGACAGGGCGACTGCACTGTATTAAGGAGAGGATGACCGGGGCCATGTATTGCGAGATTTTGGGGAACAACCTCCTTCCCTCAGTTAGAGCATTGAAGATGGGTCGAGGCTGGGTCTTCCAACACGACAATGACCCGAAGCACACAGCCAGGATAACCAAGGAGTGGCTCTGTAATAAGCATATCAAGGTTCTGGCGTGGCCTAGCCAGTCTCCAGACCTAAACCCAATAGAGAATCTTTGGAGGGAGCTCAAACTCCGTGTTTCTCAGCGACAGGCCAGAAACCTGACTGATCTAGAGAAGATCTGTGTGGAGGAGTGGGCCAAATTCCCTCCTGCAGTGTGTGCAAACCTGGTGAAAAACTACAGGAAACGTTTGACCTGTGTATTTGCAAACAAAGGCTACTGTACCAAATATTAACACTGATTTTGTCAGGTGTTCAAATACTTATTTGCAGCTGTATCATACAAATAAATAGTTTAAAAAAATCATACATTGTGATTTCTGGATTTTTTTTTAGATTATGTCTCTCACAGTGGACATGCACCTACGATGACAATTTCAGACCCCTCCATGATTTCTAAGTGGGAGAACTTGCTAAATAGCAGGGTGTTCAATTACTTATTTTCCTCACTGTGTATATATATATATATATATATATATATATATATATATATATATATATATATATATATATATATATATATATAATATAATATATGTACACCAATCAGGCATAACATTATGACAGGTGAAGTGAATAACACTGATTATCTCTTCATTAAGGCACCTGTTAGTGGGTGGGATATATTAGACAGCAAGTGAACATGTTTTCGTCAAAGTTGATGTGTTAGAAGCAGGAAAAATGGGCAAGCATAAGGATTTGAGCGAGTTTGACAAGGGACAAATTTTGATGTCTAGACGACTGGGTCAGAGCATCTCCAAAACTGCAGCTCTTGTGGGGTGTTCCCGGTCTGTTGTGGTCAGTATCTATTAAAAGTGATCCAAGGAAGGAACAGTGGTGAACCGGTGACAGGGTTATGGGCGGCTCATTGCTGATATCTTAGGCTCATTGTGCACGTGGGGAACGAAGGCTGGCCCGTGTGGTCCGATCAAACAGACGAGCTACTGTAGCTCAAATTGCTGAAGAAGTTAATGCTGGTTCTGATAGAAAGGTGTCAGAATACACAGTGCATCACAGTTTGTTGCGTATGGGGCTACATAGCCGCAGACCAGTCAGTGTGCCCGTGCTGACCCCTGTCCACCGCCGAGAGCACCAACAGTGGGCATGTGAGCATTAGAACTGGACCATGGAGCAATGGAAGAAGGTGGCCTGGACTGATGAATCACTTTTTCTTTTACATCACGTGGATGGCCGGGTGTGTGTGCGTGTCGCTTACCTGGGGAACACATGGCAACAGGTTGCACTATGGGAAGAAGGCAAGTAAGCAAGTATCTTTCAGCAGAATAACCTACCAGAAAAAAAATCAATTTGATAGACCTACAACCAATCAGAGCAACGGAGTAAGTGATGTATGTTGAGCAAAATAGTTGTCGACACAACTCAACTGCACGCACGCTGGAAGAAGTAGAAGAAGAAGATGAGTGTGAAAAAGATGTAAATGATCTTTGCCGGTGTTGTAAAAAGAATTTAAGGATACAATGGAGTACTTACCAACACGACCATCATTTTTAGAGAAATAGGAAAGGTGAATGCATATACGAACAAGTTCTCAGTTAAGTAAACAAATTCAACCCAAGCGCTCTTTGGTGACGTGGATGGTTACGTTACTGTTGATCATCTGTCCATCATCGTATAAAGCCAGTGGTGGAATGTAACCAAGTACAAATACTTTGTTACTTTAAATAAGTAAATTTTTCACGTATCTGTACTTTACTTAAGTAGAATCAAGCATACTTTTGACTTTTACTTTGTTACATTTTGCAGCAATTATTATACTTTCTACTCCACTACATTTCTACAACTTCCCGTTACATTTTCTGATCAGTTTCAGGGTTAATGCTCGACATTAAGGCACGTCCGCTTATCAGGGACAAGTGGATTTTTTTGAAGGGGCAAGTGAAAGAGAATTTTACTTGCCCGACCGGACGAGCTGATTAAAACTTCAATAACTAACATAACTAGGGAATCACAAAAATGCTAAAATTATTCTGCGTTCATTTAGTGTAAGTGGCGATTGATAGTGGATAATGTATAACGAACTGACGGTAACTGTGCTGTTGAGGCTTGTGTAGCCTCGAGGAGAAATCGAAAACAAATCTGCGCCTCTCACACAGAGAAACTCAGTCACACACTGCAGTAAAAATTCAAAATGTGAAGTTTTTATATTTATAACATATATTAGGCCTACAGTTAAAAAAACATCACACGATCAAGAGTGCTGTTTTCCTGAATACCATCACGAATGAAAATGTGACACTGATTTCATATGACAGTTCCATAAACAATTAATTAACATTAAGTCACTTACATTTTAGATGCAGTATTGACTGTTATATAAAATATTAAGGAAAATATTTCCAAGATCACAGCAGAACCTGTGATCACAGTGAACGTCCAGACCAAGTACAAAAGAAAAGTGCCACTTGTTCTGTTGACCTGGGCAGAGGAGAAGGCCAAGCAAAAGCAGGAGAAGAAAATAATCAAGGAGAAGGAGCGAAGAGAAAAAGAGTTGTTGCTTGAACGCTACATGAATGACCCAAAACTGAAGCACTTGTGGATCAACAAGCACAAGCACAACTACAACTCCTACTAATGCAGATCATCATCCTCTTCACCGTTAACCTGTGTAAACAAAAAAGTCTGCATACTAAAAGTTGAAAGATTTTATTAAAACATAAAACGTGTATATGAAGTGAATCAATTTGAACCCATTTGAATAACTGTTTACCAAAGGCAGCAGCAGTTAATGCAGTTCATAACAGTGATTTTCACAGATCAATATTTTCTCTGATGTGGATCCTTCCAATCCATCACCTCCATGCTTGTCTTTTCATGTTTCTTGTTGTTTTTTGCAACAACTGTAGCCTATGTGAATTTTGACTTGTCTCATTGCGTCAAAAACTGCACATGATCATATAAATCCATACGTGAAAGTAAATAAATTAATTTAATTTCCTCTTGGAGGCATATAGGAGATCAGAGATGGAAGAAAGGAAAAAAGAGCCAGAAGGAAGGCAAATCATTAATTTAACTCTGTGGAGTGAAGAAAGGATGAAAGGAGTAATGTCGAAAACTGACTAAATGTAAAATGTGTACCTTGAATGCAATGTAAGTTGCTTTGGATAAAAGCTTCTGCCAAAAGCATAAATGTAATGTTTAGATGCAGAGCATAAAGCTTTAAAATAAGGACAATTAAAATTCATTTAAAGTGTTTAGAGTGTTTTTTGTTTTACAATGGTTGACATGTTCCTCTTACTCAATTTTTGTTAGCCTTTTAATATGTTGTAGAATTAATTTTCATTCATCAATATTCTGATTTCATCAAATTGTCAAAACAACATGTTCTATCAGTTGTTTGTTGCATTTTATACATGCATTGAGTGATGAATTTGACTTGTATAAAGCTACACGTTTTTGATAATATGTTTTAAAGGAACACGCTGACTTTTTGGGACTTATGCACCTATGGTACGACAGCACCTTGATTATTACGCAGGAATGAGAGAATAGTTCCTAGCCATATTGGTCTAGAAAAACGCAACTTTTCATTTTCTGTTGGTCTTAGTACACGATGTAACTATACACATCAAAACATGTAAATAGGAAAATGTTGGCATTATTTTGTCAATTATTGAGCAGTAGGCTAGATGGAGCCGTTTACCTCCAGTCTTTGTGCTAAGCTAGGCTAGCGGTGGGTGCGTCAGACTTATCAACTCTGGGGGAGACAGTGAATAAGATAGTCCCAAAAAGTCGCGTGTTACTTTAATAAATTATGTGGTTTTAATTAAGATGCAGGATCAATTTTGATAAATCAGGGATGGCCTTCCTGAAAAGGAAATTTGTCTGGAGTGCATGATGATTGGTTCGAGCATAGTTGCTCCACAACGGATCAAGTCCAGACCGAACTTCCCGACCTCAAATGTTGTGAGCGGGGCTAAGTTCAGCAGGCATCCAGACTATAGTTCACCCAAAAATGAAAATTCTGTCATCATTTAAGTTGTTCCAAACCTGTATGAATTTCTTTCTTCTGCTGAACACAAAAGAAGATATTTTGAAGAATATGGGTAACCAAACAGTATACTCCATTGACTTCCATAGTCCCCCCCCCCCCCCCCCCCATAATATGGATTGGTTTGGTTACGCATATTCTTCAAAATATATTATTTTGTGTTCAGTAAAGCTCACACATCTATATTATGTGAAAGCTGCGACCAACGTTTGCATATAGAGTTTTGTTACATACCATTTCTGTAAACTGTTGGCTGACTAATGTGATTACTGTTTTATCTCAGTATTGTGATAGTAATGTGATAAAGCAGATTTTTTAGTGCTATCTGTGTATTGCTGCCTTCTTGCAGATCAATGAAGCCTACAGTCGTACTTCCCTTAAGGAGCAGTTCAGAAGTTCTAAGGTCAATGAATTCAGGTGAGACATTATATATTAAGCTATGACGACAGCAATAAAGTTCATAATCTATAATATTATGTGCATGTATTTTGATTTCTAGAGACCTCTAGGGTGAACGTGATTTCACCAAGTGCAATGTTCCTGTTCCTCTCACTTCCTTGCACACCATGTTCCTGGGTCAACATCTTTGTTTTTCCTGGAACAATATTCCAATCAACCAATCAGATTTGAGTGACAAGTTTACAGTTTACGTCAAGTTTAGACTTACAACCAAGGATAGGTGCTTCTACATCAGTGTTATTCACCTATCATTTCCCTCTGATTTTAGGGTTATGGGTTGGGTTATGTTTAGGGGCAGGGATGTGTTAGCATAACATTTTCAGATAGAAATTTTGTTTCAGGATCAACAAAATATGTTGACACAGGAACACGTCTCGTTAAAATCACCCAACGTCTATAGATGTGGTTTGAAATCAAGAATATAAATGTTTAAAATAATTGACAGTTTTGAGGTTATGAAATACATAGTATCAGCCTCAGATGTCTTGCCCTCGGACCGTTGGCTGAACGTCTGATGCATATGGCACACTTATCTGGAAACATTTCAGGAGTTTAAAGACGTCATCTGATTGGTTGAAATCGACAGGATGTCCGCGAGACGTGTTTGTTGCATTATTTAACGGTCCAACTGGAAACAAATGCCGTGACGGCAAACTCCCTTGTAGAAGAAGTGCCGTCGTGTTTACAACTGTGACAATGAGCGCGTATCTTCAAAAGTATGTGAAGTTCGCGGCTCCATTGTTGCAGTAAACTTGCACAGTGCACAACGCTCTTGAATGAATAATTTATAGATTGCAGGAACATTGACTTTACATTTTCGCGCCCATAAACAGGAAGCGGATCAAAACAAACTGTTATTGGTTCCGTTACATGTCAGTCAAACGTCCTCTTGGGTGGTCCTTGGCCAATGAAAGCTGCAAAAAAGTCCAGACCTGGAGGTCTGACTATGCAAGACTATGAAATAACAGCAAAAATGTTTTATGCGTAAAGATAAAATGAGTGAGGTCTATGCTTAAAATTCAAGTCGGGTAAAAAATAAGCATAATTAAAGGTACACTATGAAACTTTTGGTGCTCAGTGGTTAATGCATCTTGTGGAAGAATATTCCCAGCAAGCAATTTTGCATTTAAAAGATGTCTAATACCTGTCCAAACACAGCCCTGACGTCTAGGCTAAAACAATGCAATATTTGGGCTGTAAGTGAAAATTTTATAGAAATCTAAACATAGCCCAAGTAGTCGTCTAGAACTTGAACATGTCAAAGAAATGAAACCAAACACCTTGTAGTCATTGTTGACTTTTCTTACATGATAGAATATCATACATCTCGCAAGTTACACTATATTGCCAAAAGTATTAGGACACCCCTCCAAATCATTGAATTCAGGTGTTCCAATCACATTCATGGCCAAAGGTATATCATATCAAGCACCTAGGCATGCAGAGCTTCTACCAACATTTGTGAAAGAATGGGTCGCTCTCAGGAGCTCCGTGAATTCAAGCGTGGTACTGTGATAGGTTGCCACCTGTGCAATTTGTCCATTCATGAAATTTCCTCACTACTAAATAAGTGGAAGCAATTGGGAACAAAAGCAACTCAGCCACGTAAAATCACAGAGCGGGGTCAGTGCATGCTGAGGAGTCAATAGCTACAGACCTCCAAACTTTATGTGTACTTCAGATTAGCTCAAGAACAGTGCGTAGAGAGCTTCATGGAATGGGTTTCCATGGCCGAGCAGCTGCATCCAAGCCTTACATCACCAAGTGCAATGCAAAGCGTCGGATGCAGTGGTGTAAAACATGCCGCCACTGGACTCTAGAGCAGTGGAGACGTGTTCTCGGGAGTGACGAATCACGCTTCTCTGTCTGGAAATCCGATGGACGAGTCTGGGTTTGGTACTTGTCTGACTGCATTGTGCCAAGTGTAAAGTTTGGTGGTGGGGGGTTGTTTTTCAAGCGTTGGGATTGGCCCCTTAGTTCCAGTGAAAGGAACTCTTAATACTTCAGCTTACCAAGACATTTTGGACAAGTTCATGCTCAGAACTTTGTGGGAACAGTTTGGGGATGGCCACTTCCTGCAGAGACTACAAGCCAGGCCTTCTCATCCAATATCATTGCCTGACCACACAAATGCGCTTCTAGAAGAATGATCCAAAATGTCCATAAACACATGCCTTCCCAGAACAGTAGAAGCTGTTAAAGCTGCGGTGGGTGGGCCAACTCCGTAATAAACCTTACAGATTAAGAATGGGATGTCATTAAATTTCATGTGCATGTAAAGGCAGACATCCCAAACTTTTTGACAATATAATGTATGTTGTCAAAAACGACATTCAAGGTTATTTCGACTAGAAGTGGGTTACTCATAGCCAGACTATATCGTGTCTATAGTAACCGAGACTATGCTATGAAATGACTGCTATTGCTTGCTGGGTTGTAGCCTGAGATACTGCTCTCCGTTTATGTATATGAGTCAGGCAGGTACTGGGCTTGTTTGCAGTTTTTGCCGTTCCGCTCGTTCTAAAATAGTCCGAAATTCTGAATATAAACACTTATTATAGGCGTACTGTAGTGATTCAGGATAAGACACAAACACGGTTTGGAAGATGGATTCATTATGTACTCGCTCTTTATATAAATGTAGTCAATTTTGAACAAAAAAAGTTATGTGGTGTACCTTTTAAGGAAATATTCTCTAAAAGCATCTTATTTTATACAGTCATGCCTCGCAAGTAGGGTCAATGTCTGTCACCAGTTCGACAAAACATAATATCTGTGTTTTTCTTCTGTTGTTCTCAGCGAAGGCAGTGTGGTTGTGCACTTTAACGTCCTCTTCCGTGGTGTTATGGATTCTGAGACGGCACAGGAGCAGTTAGTAGATGGGGTACAGCAGGGTCAAGGTGGAAATAATGGACTCGTAATTGACATCAGCAGTGTGCAGGTCTCAGGTAATGTCATCAATATCTACAGTTTCATAGTTATTTTATATTCTTAATTTAATTAGTTCATTTAGTATAGACAATTCGTTTGAACTATTGTTCAGTTGATTGTTTAAAGGTGCCCTAGAATGATTTGAAACAACATTTTAAATTGTTCTCTGGTATCTACATAGAGGGTATATGGCTTATTTAAGGTCAATAATTGTCCAGCTACGGTTTTACAGGTCCATTTACAACTCTAGAAATCTTCCCCAGGATGAAATGGTCTATTTTTGCCTCATTTGGAAGGGTCATGAATATTAATGCAGAGTTCTGCTCTGATTGGCTGTTTCACTGCGGCTCAATGATAGCAGGCACAACTTTACTGACCGTCTTAACGATGGAGAGATTAGGCATTCAACCTTATATATATCAATCAGTATATAATTATACTTCAGTTGTCAAAAATATAAATAAATAAATAAATAAATAAATATCAAATTACTATCGTTTCAACTTAAATGGTGGAGGTGGTGGCGTTAGCTAGAAGGATGGAGTGAGCTATGTGTAAGCAACTAAACTAACATAGTATGTTACGTATCTATGGTTGCATTTACTAATTTATGACAACACTGGCATGAAATAATATTAACCTTTGTCATTAGACATACTATTTAGTTATGTAAGCCACTTGGATTATCCTATTCTTACCGTATAGCATCTTGCGTTGGATATAGACAACAACAGGAATAATATCGTTAATGTTGTCTCTCTAAGAAACTTTCGATTTAATCAGAAATGGTTAAGACAGTCAAGAAGTGGATAAAATCACTTACTGCTTGCAGGTATATGGTTGGAATTGCCCCTTTCTTCAGTATCAGACGCTGAGCAAAGCCTGCTTGATATTGTCCCAGGTTTGAAAAACTGTCCGTGGTGAAATGGGCTGAGCAAACTAACAACTTTGAATTAAATTGTTGCGGTATCCGATTATAAATAAACATCAGCCATGCCTGTTGACATGTTTTATTTGTGGGAAGAGTATGAAACGTCTTCACATCCCCTGCACAGCCTGGAACATAACATTTGTTTCCATGATCTGCCATGTTCGCTATCCTCGCGTCAGGCTTACTGCTGCAGAACTCCAGTTGATACGGCGGCTGCGCAGTTCCGCCTGACAGTGAACATGTGCTGGCATATGCAAATGTTGGGGGCGTACATTTTAATGATCCCATCGATTGCATCACTGCTGGTGTTATGTTGAGATTCGCCTATTTTTCCGTGGTGTTTTTCACAAACGAGATTTACATATGAAGGAGGAGGCAATGGTGTTTGAGACTCACTGTATGTGATTTACATGTACTGAACTCCTGTTATTTAACTATGGCAAGGTTAATTCAATTTTTCATTCTAGGGCACCTTTAACAATTCTGTTGATTGTATAAACTTTCTAATATATACCCCCAGATAAACCAACTACAACCCAGAGACCCTCTACAACAAAACCAGGTGGGTTATGTTTGCTGCTGTTACACTGTGCGCTGTGAGGTCACTCATCATGGGAAAACGAGTAATTTCTGGTTGTTACAATTGAAAAGCTAAATAAATGTTAATATAAAATGTAATATCAAAGTCCATGGATTTTTTTGGATGGTTAAAATTAATTTGCATGACTGAATAACAGGAAAGTGTGAATCTTTACATTTTCACAATTTGTAATAACCTTTTTGCCATTTGAAATGGTCCTTCAATGGGACAAATCCATTTGAAAGAATTCAAATGTGACTAATTCCTTGTAGTCTTTTTATTATTTTGAGCTTATTAAAACTGCATGCTTAAATTATGGAAGCTTGTTTCTGCCATTGAATAAAATATAAAAAGGTAATTGCAGCTTTTTATCTCATAATTCTGATTTGTGCGATATAAACTAGCTATTGCGAGTTATAAAGTCCAACTTTTTTTCCCTCAGATTTTTTTAACTCATAATTGCAGGGTTATATCTCGCAATTATGAGAGAAAAAAATAGCAAAATGCTATGATATATGCCATTATGTATAGCATGCCACACCGCAGGTATCTCAACAAGTGTGTGACAGTAAGAAACCTGGAAAAAATTTATAATGGATTGCGCAAAATGATTAATGATGCAGAAAAATCACCCATTATAAGAATAAATTACAAACAGAAATTAAATTATAAATTAAAACAGAAATTAGTTATTTTAAATGTTATTCATATTGCATGATATTACTGTTTTTACTGTATTTATGATCAAATAAGAGAATATGAGACTTATTTTGAAAATGTAAACAAATCTTACCGACCCTTAACTTTAGAATTGTATTGTATATGCATTTAATTAACTTTTGTGAAAAATATCAGATTTGGTTAAAAAGTCATTGTTTTTCTTCTTGTTGGCTGGAATGGTAATAGTCGTGCATTCTCTGTCAGTCACTCCAGTGAATTGTCCAGATGGACAGAAGGCATGTGCTGATCGTACAAAATGTATTCCTCAAACTGACTTCTGTGATGGGATACAAAACTGTTCTGATGGCTCAGATGAGAATCCGAGTGTCTGTGGTATGTATTTATGACCCTTTAATATTATGTTTTATTTACAAAATTAGTATTTACTTTGAAAATATGCACTCAGGACTTGACATTAACTTTTTTGGTCACCGGCCACTGTGACTAGTGTTTTTCCAATGTTACTAGCCATTCAGCATTTTCACTGGCCACAATTTTGACACCGATACCATGAGGAAAAACTGCCATATGGTTATTTTTAATATTATCCCTAAATTAGGCTGCTGTTACTTTAAGACCTGACACACAGATCCAATATACTGTTACACGTGTGTTTTCTTTCTCAACTGTTAACGTTCACTTAAAACATAACTGACCGTGTTTACGTGAATACTCGCCAAGACCGGCATTTTGACATTATTTTGTGGGTATTTGACTGTTTAAGTGCAATAACCAGCGAACAAGAACTCAATTTAGTACTGAGAGGCAGCTTTATCTGCTGTCACTTTGGGTTTGAGCACACAATTTTTGAGTAAAAATACTTGCAGTCCCACTCCGAAATTCAAGCCCTCTAACAGAATCAATATTCATTCGGAGCGATTGAAACAAGTAAGTGAGGGGAGGCTGGTTTGTGTGTCAACTCGCTGTCAGAGAGATGAGAGAGCGAGAAAGAGCAGCTGGCATCGAGTATCTATTCTGTGGAAAATGAGTATTGGACGCATTTCAGATATTTCAGTATCGAAAAAACTATATTTTTGACAACACTACATTGCACAATTGAAAAATGTATATATTATGTAATACAATTCATCCCGCCAATGTGGCTAGTTGGAGTGACTGCGTTACACGCCACTGCTGAAATCCACCCGGGTGTTAATGTTAAGCCCTGTATGCACTTATTACGATAGATACAGTATTATGTGTCTTTCATACTCCATAGCAACAATGTGCGATGGCCAGTTTCTCCTGCTTGGTCCGACTGGATCTTTCCACTCTAATAACTTTCCAGAGGTCTATGACAGTCCCACAGCCTGCCGTTGGATTATACGGTAATACGATAATCGGATACATCTAGACATACTTTGAGATTTCACCAACTCACACAGTCTTTCATTTCACCCACAGAGTGACTGAGGGCTTGGCCATAAAACTAGTCTTTCACACTTTCCATACGGAACAAGATATTGACATTCTGGAGATATTTGAGGGCACTGGCCCTATGAAAACATTTACATGTGAGTTTCGACAGTATTACGTCAAGATTTTGGACTTCTAAAGTAGTGTTTTGACATCAGATTGTGTCTTTCAGACTCTCTCTCAGGAACGTCACCTGGGGTCATCTGGCTGTTATCTCATGAAGCCACTGTTGAATTTTACGCAAACGACATCAATAACTTTCAAGGCTTCAATGCTACTTACATGGCTGAGAACATCAGTGAGCTCTCGAGTGGGTATTGTTTTCCCAAATATATCTGCCATTGAATCAATGTTATTTTAACATTTATGAAATGTTCGACACAATAATGGTGTGGCATAACCTTATTCAGAGGCATATAGAGTAGTTTTGCCATGATACTGCAACGATTTCCAAATTTGATACAATACCTAGAAAAATATCGATTTTTGATAACACAGGGAAAACTGCCATATATACTGTCATACATAATTTGCTGTTACCTCATAATTTTTTGATAATTTGAATAATTTTGTTGTAATGGCTTAGACAGCACAGGGAGGCTTTATTTGAATTATTCAACAACATTTACAAAACAATACAAGTAAACTCAATACAAGTTTGCTAGCTCATCTCCATTAATACTTTTCACCATTTATTCAAAGGGTATGACATTGTTTTCCATATATATATATTTTCTTGAAAAGTGAGTTTGACTTGTGGTGAATTTTTCTGGACCTCGTGATTAACTTAAATGCGGTGTATCGATACTGCAGATAAGGAGTATTGGAACAGTTTCAGATATTTCAGTATTGATACTGTACATATTAATATTTTTGACAACACTAATATAGAGTGCTATAAAAAAGGTGTTTTTTTGTAGGGCAACCCAGAAGTCAGCATCACCCTGGTTCTCTCGACAAAAATCCCATAGGATTCTTCCATTGGCTTTTAGATTATTGCAGAAAATAACATTCTACTCATATAGATACATTTCACAAATGAACACCACTGAATTTTGAAGCCTAAATACAATCAGAAGTAAAAGCTAAACGTATGCTATAAACGAACTACACCACAATCGGATGGCTTTAACATCCCCATCACTAAGCTTCTGACATCTCTATATATTGATCTTGATGATGGAACCTGAAGTGCAAAAAAAAAAAAAAAATCATATTAAAATTTTTATTGTACTCTATGGTCTTTGGTAGATGAAGACAAGATAAACTGTTCGTTTGAAGAGGACTTCTGTCTCTGGAGGCAAGGATCTGATGACGATGGCGACTGGATTCGAGCGCAAGGCGCTACTCTTCCACCAGACACTGGCCCGAGCTTTGATCACACAATAGGCAACCAATCAGGTGTCATTTAATACACCATGCTATTAAAGATTATACATAGAATTTAGGTTAGCAAATACGTGAAAATGTATTCTGTCTAAGGTTTTATTTAGTGGTGGGCATAGATTTTTTTTTTAATCTAGATTTATCTCACTGTAATCTTGGAATTAATCTAGATTAATATGGCTCATTTGAATTCTGCCGAAGGCATTCAGAATATGTGTGCTCGTAAGTGATCATTTGTCGTTTTGTAGTTTGAATAATAAATAACTTTTGTCCCTTTAAGACCTGACGCACACATGGATCCCAAACACTGTTCCTGTGAGCTGGTTACGACTATGTTTACGTTAAAACTCACGTACATCCGCGCTAAAATATCAAGGTGAAAGTCATCATAGCTTGCGTAGTAAAGACCCAGCTCCCAACCCAACTTTGAGAATAGATTAACGCCGATATTTTTTTTATCGCCCGATAAGAGTCTCGCGTTAACGCAGCACGTTAACACCGATAACGGCCCACCACTAGTTTTATTATACTTTTTCTGATTTCTGATTGATGTTATTTACTTACTATATACAGATCTGATATACTGGAATTTACATTGATTTTTATCTCCTAGGGCACTATATTGTGACCCCTCGGACTTCTGGAAGTTGGGTTAAAAAATTCCGTATCTACAGTCTTCCTCTGACTCCTACAAAGGAATCGATGTGTCTGCAATTCTGGTTAGTTTTTATCAGGGGTAACGTTTGGAAACATTGAGCTTACACGTGCACATTTTTCTGAAAATGTCTTATAAATGCAAATTAAAATGCTAAGATGATACAATGGTAGAAGTAGTCAAGTATGTTTCCACCTCATTTAATTGTATTAAATGTGCACCTGTGATGTACTTCAAATTTAAAAGCATATTTTTCAAAACTTGCAGATAATATAATGTGAAATAAAAGGCCACTTAAAGGGGTAATTCACTTGAATGTTTATTTATATTGGGTCATTTATGTAGTAGAAATGTGAAATTATTTTCAAAGTTGGTGCCTTCTGGACTGAGAAAAGCCAGAAAATTTATTTTTGGCTCAAATGGATGAAAGACAACAACTCCCAGAATGCACTTGCTTCGCTGCCCTACGAGGCCACTCTCACCGGTTACATCTCTTGCCCACCGCGGCACCACCCCCACCGTCGTTTTGATTTTAATATTAATAAAATCATTTAGTTCAGTTAGAGAACAGATACTACAATTAAAAACTGAACAAGCTCAATACAGCACAAGCCGAATGAGTGTCGCAGCACAAACAGCAGGAGTCAGATTTCATTCATCAGAGAGTGAGGTGCTGACAGACCAGACCAGATCGCGGAAGATTTGGTTTCAAAGCGAAATGTAAAAGCGCCTATTTAAGTGAGTTTGTCATTGTACTGTTTTGTTGTTGTGTTTTTCATTAAGAATAATAGGCTAATGAACCCACAATTCAAGAAACCCGCCCCCCGAATTGGTGCTAATTCACAACCTAAACTAAATGAGCACGGCCTCCTGGCGTTCATTCAAGGCCGCATTGTCGTTCATTCATTCATGGTGTGTGTCCAGTCTGGCGTGTTTCCAGTTCATGCCCATGGAAGCTTAACTTTCATAGGAATTCATTGAAAACACTTGTGTTGCTCCAAACGCTCCGTTATCAATGCCCGAGCAGCCGTGCTCATTTTACATTCTGTGAGTGAGATAGATGCGGAACTAGCTCCTTCTACTGGCTGTAGTCTCTAGCCTCTGGTCAAAAAAGCCTCAGATGACACAAAATGACGATGTTTGCATCATCTGAGGCTTTTTTACAGATATAAAAAAATTCATAAATATTGTGTCTCAGGGGGATATTGGGGGGGGGGGGTAACGTCTACCTATTGGAATATGACGTCTATCACCGCATACATATATACGTATAGCTCCTCAGTACTATCAGCAGCTATCGTGCTTCTCCAGAGCTCATTTACCCTCCCCCACCCCCAGCTCCTCCTCTTGTTAGTCAGGATTTGGTATTCTGATTTCCTTTGAATCAGACTAAATTCCTGAATCACTTTGTACATGTAGCTTAAAGGTTTAGATCACCCAAAAATGAAAATTCTGTCATTAATTACTTACTCTCATGTCGTTCGACAGCCATAAGACCTCGGAAAGGCCTCCATTGGCACAATGCACTTTACACTCTCAAGTACCTTTTATGGGTCTTGTAAAGTGCATTGTGCCAATGGAGGCCTTTCTGAGCCATCGGATTTCAACTTAAATATCTTCATTTGTGTTCCGAAGATGAACGGGTGTCGAACGACATGAAGGTAAGTAATTAATGACAGAATCATTTTTGGGTGAACTAACCCTTTAATATCAACATTAATGATATCTTCAATACATTAAGTTGGTTCTGTTCTGTTTACCCTAAGGGGGGTTATTGCTGCTCTCCCTGCTCTTATTCATGCTTGGCTGCATGGATGCGCAGGGAGTTCTTGCTCAGAACAGAACCATACCGGCAATCCAAACTATATGCTAATAGTCAATCAATCATCTTTGACGAAAATGGTCCTGACAGAAATGAGAATTACCAGTATGAACTCCATTGACTTCAATGGATTTAATTAAATTCATTTGAAACGTATAATTCATGACTGCTCAAAACTCTTTTCAAACTTAATATATTCATTTTACTTGCATAACCTTTTACTTTCATATGAAAAAATGCTGGTAAACAGCCTGAATTTCCTTTTCATGCTGCAATGGTTCATCAATAGGTGGCAGCTAAGTGAAAGAGGGTTTTCCAAACCCTCTTTCTTTTTTCAAACGTATACTATTTGGTCTATGAAATTTTTCCCCCCGCTCTACAAACACATTAAGACATTAATTTTGTTTTTGTCATTTTATGTTAGTTTCAGAATTAATGTGTGTGCATGTGCATGTTCATAAATAAATGTGTGAGTGTAGGAACAAGACTAAATGTATTTACAAAAATAATTTAATACAAATCTAGCTAAAATATATATTTTTTAAAACCCAGCATAATTTCAATAATAAAGAAAAAGAAACAAAAGGCAGTTAACTTTCGGGTCCAAAATGACCTGACCGCAATCTCTTACATGCTTGTTAAAAAAATCGGACAAAAATAAATGATGTGCATTTTATAGTCTTAACAAACCTCCAAAGTTTAATATTTGTACTAAAAAATATGGATTTAAAAAAATGTCCCTCTTCCAGGTCAAATCGGACATGAATGCAATAGAAGTACATTTGTTTTGATTAAACCACATGTGAAGTACTTGATATTAACATTAACCTAGTGTGTTATTTATTATTACATTTAATATATGTACTGAATTAGAAGTATTCAAATACATTACATGCAAGTTTCGATAGAAATGACGTGTATTAAAGTGTATTTTAGTTTAGCAGTTTTAATTGAACCTATATTTCATTGAGCTATTAGCACTTAAGTATATTCTTTTAAAGTGTATTATTTCTGTAACAAGTACTCTTCTTAAAAGTATGCTGAGGTGTACTTCTTTTTCACAAGGGATTGTACTCACCTGTAAGCATTTCATGAATGTACCTGTGCTCTTTGAGGTATCATATGTTTGGGGAAGAGGTGTGGCGTCTGACGGTCACAGCAGAGGAAGGGTCATCCGTCACTGTCCTCTTCCAGAAAGAAGGGAACTATGGTGACAACTGGAACTATGCTCAAGCCACACTAAACATCACTACAGATGCTGTGGTCAGTTCATGTACAAATCGACTTTAGGTTGGTAACATTAAATGGTTAAAAAGTCATTAAATACATTTCCCCTTTTTTGTTTGTCTTTTAGGTGGTCTTTGAAGCACAGAAGAGGGTGGGATTTCTGAATGATATCGCCCTGGATGACATCAGCATAATGCCTGGTTCCTGCGGACAGGCCCCTCCTGAACCAACCCCTGTCCCGCCTCCCACCACCCCTCCTCCCATACCAGGTAAAGCAAGATCTAGCAATAGACCCTTTTCGCAATGACGTCAACCGCAAAGCAGTGTATCTATAGTTCCGTCTTACCTTCGTAAAGTTGTGTGGCTTCATGTGAAAAGGGCCTATTACACATGTGGTAGCCATGCAAATGCCATTTTTATTTAATTGTAAAGGAGTTACATTTATGTAATTAAATTAAATGATTTCTTATAGTGGATTGTGGTGGTCCCTTTGACCTGTATGAGTCAAACTCAACATTCAGCTCTCCAAACTACCCCAGTGGCTATGGACACAACGCTTCGTGTAAGTACTAGATAGATTAATTTCACTTTCAGCCATGATCATTAAGAATGCAGAATAATTAATGGAAGTTTCTAATCAAAAATTGACAATTACACCCCTACCGCCTTCAATTTATGTTTTGATGTATTATGGTGTATCTTTGTCAGGTATGTGGACTTTACATGCTAAGGAAGGACAGAATATACTATTGCATTTTCAAGACGTTGCTTTACAGATAGATTATGACGTTCTGGAAATCCGTGATGGAGTGGAGCCCTATTCAGAGTTGCTAGGTAATTTTGTTGGAAAGACGTGAATCTTTATAAATGCATATAAATGTATTTTTTTAACTTTTGAAAAGTTTGGGGCCGGTAAGAAGTATTTTATGCCGCCCTAAGGCTACATTTATTTGACCAATCACTCAAAATATTATAACAATTTAAATGTTATCCATTTTTACGGAGCCCCTAAAGAGACATGGTGGTGGAAAAAATTTGGGATGGGTGGAAAATATATTTTTCAAAACTTTTGTGTTCTCTCGCAATAATTTTTGCATTCTCTTGCTAAACCTGCTGTGAGTTCGGAGTGTAAAGACTTCCTGTTTAATGTCCCACTGGCATTTCTTCAAACAGTTGGCTACGTTAACAATGGAGTGGTTCATAGAGTTTTATTTTAAACTTGGATTAAAGTTTAAGGAAATACGCTCAGTGCTTATAGGAGTTCAGTAAAGTTGGCAATATATTCACAGATTCAAACTTCCCGGATCATTAACTCGTGAGCTAAACATTTTTAAAACACAAATGACACCTCTTTACAATGAGCTACAACCTAATTTTCCTCAAAACGAGCCTAATAACTGGACTCCAAAGGGACCGTCTGCAAAGTGCAAAACCTGAAAAGCATTACTACAAAAATAATCATCAACTTCAATGTTACACACTGTAGTGTCACCAAATTCAGTTTACACATCAGTGGTCTCCTACTGTTCACACTATTAACACTTAGTTTGATAAAATTTGCTTTAGCATCATTTTTTATGATTTTTTTTATAATGAACATGTTAGCGATAACAGTTTAGGACCCAGGGTCAGTTATGAAAAATGAAGACCAAGAGTCAGGAGTGCAATTAATTAAAGAAAAATGTACTGAAGAATAGTTTGCAGTTTCATCAGCAGAAGCCAGCTTCAGGTCTCACAAGGAGTTCGTAGGCCACGCTCCCTCTCTACCAGATTTTCATACATACAATATCTCAACAGTTATACTCTTTTCAAGGTCTAGCCACGTCATTACTGCAAGTCGAATGATTCTGATTGGTCAAGAGAAAATAGACAGTCATGGTATATTTCCACACATTGTCAGTTAATCAGATTCATGTGTCCATAGATCACTTGTTGAGGCTTTCACCCCGGAATTAGGCATGTAGTGACCTTCCAGGTCTGGAGCAGACGCCAGCTTTTCCAGAACAACAAGTCCACCCATCTCTTAGGATGCCCGTAATCCACCTCCAATACTGATCAGAATATAGAATACTGCGCACATACACAGATACGCAGTTTCTCCAAGTTTGGAGTTGATCAAGCTCCAGTTCTAACCAGAAAGTTTCCCAAAACATACTGATAACATGTGCTTTCTCTCAGTGAGAGGTACAGACAATAGTACAGGCAATATTCATCTTGATTCTTTAGTGTTTCAGTAAAAGGAAATATATAAAATGAATAAAATATAATATAAAATGAAAGACAAATCCATATTTCATATCTGGAAGCCAGGCTAAGTCAGTAAGCACTGTTACTGCACTCCTGGCATGTTAGGGGTGTGTGATACCTCCAAAATCCAAACACATGACAACTTGTTCTGCTATCGAGTGTTTAGCGACACATCACACATCCCAAGGACAGACCCTCAGTCACTCCTCAGAGACCAAATACAAACTTTATAAAACATATATGAAGAAACAATCAGTGGTTCTGTTGATTAAGTAATATCATAACTGGAAATAATCATACCAAAAAAAAATCATTATAGTAATATAGGAGGATAAATATTGATTAAGGCTTTGATTATAAATTTAATTAGAATATATATATATATATATATATATATATATATATATATATATATATATATATATATATATATATATATATATATATATATATATATGTGTGTATGTTTTCTAAAGTTTGTGTTTTGTCTCTGGGGAGTGACTGAGGGTCTGTCCTTGGGATGTGTGATGTGTCGCTAAACACTCGATAGCAGAACAAGTTGTCATGTGTTTGGATTTTGGAGGTATCACACACCCCTAACATGCCAGGAGTGCAGTAACAGTGCTTACTCACTTAGCCTGGCTTCCAGATATGAAATATGGATTTGTCTTTCATTTTATATTATATTTTATTCATTTTATATTTCCTTTTACTGAAACACTAAAGAATCAAGATGAATATTGCCTGTACTATTGTCTGTACCTCTCACTGAGAGAAAGCACATGTTATCAGTATGTTTTGGGAAACTTTCTGGTTAGAACTGGAGCTCGATCAACTCCAAACTTGGAGAAACTGCGTATCTGTGTATGTGCGCAGTATTCTATATATATATATATATATATATATATATATATATATATATATATATATATATATATATATATATATATATATATATATATATATATATATATATATATATATATATATATATATATATATATATATATGAGAATGCAAAAGATTTGAAAAATATTTTTCCTCCCATCCCAAATTCTTTCCACCACAATGTACATTTTAATATATTTCACAGCATTACTTCAAAGTCTTCAAAGTCTCGTGATCCTTCAGAAATCAATCTAATATGCTTATTTGTTGCTCAAGAAACATATATTTTTTAAAGCCTGAAAGCAGTTGTGCTGCTGTAATATTTTAATGGCAACCATGATAAATATTTTTTGGAAATAGAAAGTTCAAAAGAAATATTTTTTTCAAATGTTTTGTAACAATATAAAAGTCTTTACTGACACTTCAGTTTAATGTCTTGCTGAATTAAAGTATACATTTTTTAAACAATCTTGCTAACCTAAACTTTTGACACTGTATATGTACATTTTGATAATTGGAATATTTCATTGACCATTGATATGAAATACAGATAATATGCCATAATAGTCCATATTTAACATAACATTAATTTTGCATTATGTCAATGTTTATTTGCACAAAGAAAATAAAATGATTTTTATGAAGTAATGTGTGTTTTTGTCACTGAAGGTGTCCTAACTGGTGATCGTTCCTTCCCGGATCTTTTTTCCACAACTTCTCGGGTGACCATCATGCTTTCCACAGACGCATCGGGGAATGACAGAGGCTTTCTTGCCAACTTTAGCACAGGCATTAATCTTGGCCAGCCAGGTTAGTTTTCTTCTTTGTACTGAATGAAAAGGGTAAAATAACATGGAGATGGCCTAAGAAACTGCAAAAACTCTCATGAATATGCAGATCCTTGTCCCACTGGACAGTTTCTATGCGGCACAGGAACGTGTGTGTCCAATGCCAGTGTCTGTGATGGGGTAGAAAACTGCTCCGATGGCTCAGATGAAGGCGACTGTGGTAAATCAACAAGTTAAACTACAACAAAACCTCACAAATCAAAGTATGCTGTTGGTGCTGCTGATCACAAGCTCTATTGTATTTTAGTGCATTTAATAAAAGCTAATGTCACTGGAACTGAACGACTGAGACTTCAAGTGCAGAATGATTTTTACACGGTATGTGCTGAAGCCTGGAGCTCTCAGCTGTCTGACTTCTTCTGCCGCTACTTGGGCTACAGGTAAACACTTAACCGTTGAATATATTTAGTAAATTATAATATTAACCCTGTGAAGACAGACAAATGAAAGAAAATGTCAGTTTTTTGATCCTTAAAGCTGCTGTCTGTAACTTTTTGTGTTCAAGATTTACAAAAATTATATAATGAGAATGTACAACATGAATCCATTTTCCAATCCGTGTTTTTGTCTTACCCTGAATCATTATGGTACACTTATAATAAGTGTTTATATTGGGACTATTTCAGACCAGACTGGTAGGAACCGCTGTGGAGGAGCACAGCCCCTGCGTGACTCACCACAGATATAAACAGAGAGAAGTAGCTCCGGCTGCAATGTTCTTCCACACGACGCATGCAGTTCTGTTTATTAACCGCTAGAGCGCAAACAGTTACGGGCTGCAGCTTTAAGTAATAAAAAAAAATTGCAGACGTGTTTGTCGAGTATATCATATTTGATACATCAGGCTTTTTTGGCTAATATAGAATATAGGAGAATATGGAGCTCATTCTCGAGGACAAAAATGATCAAAAATATGCATTTTTGTGCAGTTGCTGATGTTTATATGGCCAAAAAGTAAGATGAAATTCTGATGTAAAAAAGTGAATTTTTTCACTCTAAATCTCCATATAATACGTCTTAATAAGATAATATTAAAAGGGATAGTTCACCCAAAAATGATAATTACCCCATGATTTACTCACCCTCAAGCCTCAAGAATGTCATATGTGACATTCTTCTTTCAGACGAATACAATCAGAGTTATATTAAAAAGTGTCCTGGCTCTTCCAAGCTTTATAATGGCAGTGAATGGCGGTCCAAAATTTAAAGCTCAAAAAAGTGCATCCATCCATTAATGATAAAAGTAATCCATATGGCTCCAGGGGGTTAATAAAGTCCTTCTGAAGTCAATCGATGGGTTTGGTGAAATATAAGAAAATATCCATATTTAACACATTATAAAGTAAGATATCGAGCTTCCGGCAGATTGCCTTCCATATTCAACTTACGCAGAAAGTGTTTCAAAATGCTTGCGCTACGTTCCGACGTCATAGTTACGCCGGTTACGCTTGTTTTTCCATAAGTTGAATATGGATCGGTCTGCCGGAAGCTAGATATTTTACTTTATAAAGTTTTAAATATGGATATTTTTTACGCAAAGCCATCAATTCACTTCAGAAGGCCTTTATTAACCCCCCGGAGCCGTGTGAATTACTTTTATAATGGATGAAATCAGTTTTTTTGAGGTTCAGATTTTGAGCTCCCATTCACTGCCATTATAAAGCTTGAAAGAGCCAGGACACTTTTTAATATAACTCTGATTGTGTTCGTCTGAAAGAAGAAAGTCATAGGATGGCTTAAGGGTGAGTAAATCATGGGCTAATTTTCATTTTTGGGTGAACTATCCCTTTAAATGCTTAGTTTTATGATCAAGGCTCTGTAGTTTTTATTGTGGGGGTAAAACATATTATGCAGGGCAATGATGATTTGAGAGATGAACAAAAAAACACTCCTCAATAGCCTGCTGTATCATATTTAAGACATCAGGAGATTTTTCTAAACAATGATGTATCAAGTAAACCCAAGTTGCTTCAGTCCAGTAAATGTTTTTCCTTACGTTTCCAAGGCACGTGTACCATGACCTGAAGGTGGACATTTTTGAATTATACTAAAAGGCCTTTTACTTGATAAAACAGTATAAACTATAAATCATAGGACAGGGTACAACAAGGTGGTACTTTATAGGGTTGGGCTTAAAATGGTTTGTCAAATAATACCTATTGGGTAAAAACGGTATAACGTGTTTGTTTATGTATCTAGGTCAGGAAATGCCTCATTCTCCATCATTATGGATGGAGACAGTCCGTTTACTACTGTAGGTGTGAATGCTAACGGCTCGCTGCATCTGAAACCCAGGTAATCTATAAAACAGTTAATCTTCACTTATTTTTCACTTTTATTGGTCTATCAAATCTAATTTCAAATTGTTTTGTGTCTTTTCAAAGTGACGCATGTCTCAGTGCGAAGATTGTGTCACTGCATTGTAACAATCAACGTAAGTTTGAAACCCGCAGCTTTGATCATACACTCTTACACTAATCACCAAAAATTCAACATCTCTTGTTGTGCACTCTGTGTTTTAGCATGTGGCGTTCGTAAAGTACATTCAAAGCGTGAGACTAATGTGGAAATGGACAGAAACCAAGCAGGCAGAGTGGTGGGAGGACAGGATGCGCAGGAAGGGGCGTGGCCATGGATGGTGTCTTTGCACTGGCTCGGCCGCCATGTATGCGGGGCCACTTTGATTGACAGGGAATGGTTGATTACAGCGGCACACTGTGTTTATGGGTAAGCGCTGCTCGGCATGCGTAGCAGCATGTTGTCACTGTAGTTGTACTGTGAAAAACACACACTGAGAGACTAAATTATATTTTGATCCCGCAGAAAGAATGTCCACCTGTCAAACTGGGCAGCTGTGTTGGGTCTTCACTCTCAGTTTGGGACGGATAACCCTAACAAACAAGTCCATCTAATAGATCAGATTATCATGCACAAGCGCTATAACAGGAAAACAAAGGAGTCGGACTTTGCCCTAATGCATTTACAGACACCTGTCAGCTACACAGGTACGTGGACAAAACACTTTCTTTCTACAGATGTTGGGTTTTATTCAATGTTTTATATGCTAAATACATTTATAGCTACAAAAGATTTCTATTTCCAATAAATATTGATCTTTTGAACTTTTGGATTTTTCTCAGAATCCTGGAAAACATGTATAACGGTTTCCACAAAAATGTTAAGCAGCACAACTGTTTTTAACATTGATAATAATCAGAAATGTTTCAGAATCAGAATGTTTCATCAGAATATTAGAATGATTTCTGAAGGATCATGTGACACTGAAGACTGGAGTAATGATGCTGAAAATACAGCTTTGCCGTCACAGGAATAAATACAAATTTTAAATATGTTAAAATAGAAAATATTGTTTTAAATTGTAATAATATTTCTCAATATTACCGTTCAGCACCAAGATTTTTTTCAAAAACATAACCCCCAAATTTTTGAACGGTAGTGTACACGTAGGCCCTTTCCATGATTTTTCCATTTTGCAGTTCAAATTATATATAATAGGATGGTCATGTGATCTCAACATGGTGGCCATAATGAAGGGGAACATGTTTGTCAGATAGTGGAGATAGTGGAGATGGTGGTCCAGTGGGTTAAACCACTGAACTGATACGCAGAAGGTTGCTGGTTCTATCCCAGCAGTCACCACCAGTGTGTCCTTGAGCAAGGCACTTTCCTCCATGTTGCTCCAGGGGGATTGTCCCTGTAATAAGTGCACTGTAAGTCGCTTTGGATAAAAGCGTCTGCCAAATGCGTACATGTAAATGTAATATATTTTGTAAAAGTTATATTTCATCCAAAAATCTAAATAAAAAAGTATAAATTATATTTTGATAGATAGATAGATAGATAGATAGATAGATAGATAGATAGATAGATAGATAGATAGATAGATAGATAGATAGATAGATAGATAGATAGATAGATAGATAGATAGATAGATAGATAGATAGATAGATAGATAGATAGATGGATAAATATAATTTTGCCTATTTTGCGGTCCCCTTCTTTTTTGTTGTTGTTTGTTTTATGTTCAGGTTTTATGACATTTTAAACACTTTCCCCCTTTAGATTCTGCGGTGTAATATGACCTAGATATTTTTTGTGGGATTTATTTCAAACCTTTATCCATCCATCCATCCATCCATCCATCCATCCATCCATCCATCCATCCATCCATCCATCCATCCATCCATCCATCCATCCATCCATCCATCCATCCATCCATCCATCCATCCATCCATCCATCCATCCATCCATCCATCCATCCATCCATCCATCCATCCATCCATCCATCCATCCATCCATCCATCCATCCATCCATCCATCCATCCATCCATCCATCCATCCATCCATCCATCCATCCATCCATCCATCCATCCATCCATCCATCCATCCATCCATCCATCCATCCATCGCACTTTTAACATTGGCTTTTGCAGTTGTTAGCTGTACCACTACTTACAGAAATATATTTCAGAACAATGTAAACTGATTTGTACATATTTTGTTGTGAGATTTGTAAGGAATTATCTGCCAAGCATAAAAAGATTTTTTCTTCCAGATTACATTCAGCCCATCTGCCTACCAGATCCTGGAGCACAGATTGAAGAAGGGAGAATGTGTTTTATTGCTGGTTGGGGATTGCGGTCTGAAAATGGTCAGATATCCTATTCCAAGTTTTTTTTGTTGAGTTTATAATCTTTTGGATGGTCGTGTATAAATTGTTTGTTTTTGATCCTATTCCAAGTTTTTTTTGTTGAGTTTATAATCTTTTGGATGGTCGTGTATAAAAAAGTTTTTTTTGTTGAGTTTATAATCTTTTGGATGGTCGTGTATAAATTGTTTGTTTTTGATCCTATTCCAAATTTTTTTTGTTGAGTTTATAATCTTTTGGATGGTCGTGTATAAATTGTTTGTTTTTGATCTCCAGGCAACATAGCTAATGTGTTACAGGAAGCTATTGTGCCCCTTTTAAGCAACACTAAGTGTCAGGAATGGCTGCCTGAGTACAACATTACAGACCGCATGCTGTGTGCTGGGTATGCTGAGGGTGCGGTGGACTCCTGTAAGGTGTGTACATTTTTAATTGGTATATAGTATATGTTCTCATATTTATTTTCTTTTTTTGTTTATGTAATTACATCAAGAATAGTGAACAAATCCTTTATTGATTGTCAAACATCAACATATCACACATAAACTCACAATTCTGACCTTTTTCTTGCAATTGCAAGTTCACTGTGAGAAATAAAGATCGGATTTGCATGTTTATATCGCACAATTCTGGCTTTTTCTCAGACATTATAAAAGCTTGTTTCCACCACAGAATAAAAAAAAGGGTAATTGCAATTTTTTTTGCAGAACAGAAATGCGAGTTAAAGGCACAATATATCCAAAAACCACAATGTTATATATTTTGTTGACTTTTGTTCTTGCATTATCCCAAATGTTTCCAACAATGTTTAAATCCAGAGAAATCAGCAGGGAACATTTAACCAGGACACAGACATCATACTCGCGTTACCACCGTTTTACTTTTTTACTTCCGTAGAACGTAAACAACCAATCGGAATGTAGAAGTGCTCCGCTTGAGAGGATTCCAGAGAACACTGTCCTGGAAACTTTGGTTCCGACCACATTAGTTCCCAAGCAAAATGGAGGAGTGATCATTGATCACTGTTTATAGGCAACATTTTCACTCTAGAACGCTTGTTTTTCAGCGGGAATACAATTAATTTGCTCAAAACAACACAGATTTGACCAATTGCATTCATCCTGCACTTCAACCAGGACAGTTATTGTAATGTAGCCTGTACACAAATTAATGTTAATTATAGACCAATGCTAGTAAACGTCTCCTATAAACTGCATGTTGAAATTATACTAGCACTTAACCACGAACACAAAAGCCACACCACACAAATGGCTTTTAATTGGTTTATTTCGTTAGCAAAAATGTTAAGTTCTTTCAATCTATCTGTTTTTTCTCATCTTTCACATTTAAATTATTTCATGAGGTTTTCTTATAAGATTATACCCTACCTGTGCTCAGTTTGCACAAAGGCTGAACAACATGATTGTTTGCTTTGCAGCCCCTTTAAATAAAGTTTAAATAAAGACCAAGCATTCGATCTATGTCAGAGCGGCAGCGCGTCCACAAATCTTTCTACAGCGTCGTTGGCAGGGCGGCCAGAGCGAAGTTTGACGCTCTCGCCGGCGGCGGTGTGAACGCACAGTTAGTCGTCTTAGTTTTCTTGATTTACCGCGAGTAACATGTTTTACCATGCCTCAGAGACAAAACTATTTTGTCAAGTTGCTAACAGCAAAATCAGAAAGAGCTTTATTTGTAGTAACAGTCATACAGCATTTTTTAGGTGATAAACTGTAAAAATTTGACCTCTTCCCAACAGGGAAAACCACCAACAATCAAGAATGCATGATTATATGGTGTCATGACTTTGCAATCAAAAAATGTGGTTATAATGGAAGTCAATGTCAAAAACAGCCACGAACAGGAGTAGTAAGTATACTGCACCAAATGTCAAAATTTGATTGATTGACAGGTGGGCGGGGCTTCCGGTATAGGGGGCGGGACTTCCGGTGTGGGCGGGACTTCCGGTGTAGGCGGGACTTCCGGTGTGGGCGGGACTTCCGGTATAGGCGGGACTTCCGGTGTAGGCGGGACTTCCTGTATAGGCGGGACTTCCTGTATAGGCGGGACTTCCTGTATAGGCGGGACTTCCTGTTTAATAAATCATGTGATTGACATTAGGTTTTGACAGTTGGTTTTTGACCTATTGTCATAATAAATCATATGATTGACAGTTGGTTTTGATGGTTTTTTGACAGTTGGTTTTTGACCTATTGTCATAATAAATCATATGATTGACAGTTGGTTTTGATGGTTTTTTGACATTAGGTTTTTTGTTTTGATTAATTTGACAGTTGGTTTTTTGTTTTTGAATGCGGTATAAGCGGGACTTCCTGTTTAATAAATCATGTGATTGACATTAGGTTTTGACAGTTGGTTTTTGACCTATTGTCATAATAAATCATATAATTGACAGTTGGTTTTGATGGTTTTTTGACATTAGGTTTTTTGTTTTGATTAATTTGACAGTTGGTTTTTTGTTTTTGAATGCGGTATAATAAATCATGTTATTGACAGAAGGTTTTATCTTTTGAAGTCGCTGTTATCAGAAAATTCCCCTCCCACCCTGCCACATCCCAGAGCAGCGTATATATATATAAATGGGGCCAGTGTGTTCTACAGCTATCAGCAAAAAGAGAAACATGAGCTACATGAGCATGGACGGATTATCAGCTCCTGAAACCCCAGATGCGGGGTTGCGCAGCAGGACGTTCGACAGTCTGATGACCAGTCTACCTATGGCGCCGAGAAAACCTTATGGGCACGTCCGTTTGACAAGCTTTCTCCATGAACTTTCGGAATGGACTAAAGGAGAATTTATGATGAACAGCAAGCGTGTAATCGGGTACAGATTTCATAAAACAACTCAAGTTGTTATACTCTACACCACCGACAGCGCGGGCGAGTTTCACCCCGGGGAAGACGCATGTCTTGTATTTCCTAAAAAAGACTGGGCATTATTTTACAATTTTGTGTGGAAGGATCTGAAGAGCGGCGGTCAAGAACCTCTGTACGTTGGAGAGTGGGACGGGGTCACCCCGAATGTCCGGTACCGCGTGGTAGGTGACCACACTAAAAAGAACCCGGATGATTCTGTCTACATATTCTGCTGTGATGACAAGACAAAGCTCACCGAAGATCGGTCAGGGGTCGTCCTGCCTAACGAGCATAACAATCTGTATGAAATGCAATTTTTGTTCAAGTGGCAAGATCTGAGTCAGCTGGATATTATGTTTTCAATCATAAACAAGCTGTTCAAATGGTGCGAGCTGCACGACGGCTACAACAAAATTAAAGTGCAGCTGTTCCACCCTGAGAGATGTCCGCGCAGCAGTACATACGCGGGGTATTCACCCCCCATTCACTACAGACATCCGGGACCTCGACGGTCAGCCCCTCCCAGACGTCGTTTATAAACCACAGCTGAAGCGCCACAACGTCCCCGCCCCTTTACTGCATCTGACATAAAGTCAGCGGCCAAACCCTCTCAAGCAACATTTATAAACCATGGCTGAAGACGGCGCTTCAGAACCCGCTCATGTGTGCAGCTGCGGCATCTCTTTCGGCAGCATTCTCGACCCTCCTGACGACAACGCAAGCAACTATTGTCTGACTTACCCCCTTGGATCATCGGACCTTCACAAAGACTGGCAATCGCCCCTCCAAATCGACTGGGACCCGTTAATCGAATGCGACTGCGGCCACGGTCCTGCTAAAACTATCAAACGCTCCAAAGACTGGCTGGACAAATTAGGCTCGGACCTCGGATCACACAACCTGACTTACCTCCCCAGTGCTAAAGCCGGTCACGACGCTACAGACGGATGTTTCAGCGACGTCGGATTCAAAATCGTAAAAGCAGCAACCGTGGTGCTGCTGGAACATCTCATCGGTGATAAGCTGAAGGCCGACTGCGAGGGGTGTGCGATTGACCACCCCAGCCAGCTGCAACATTCCTGCCTGTTTGACCCTCCCAACTTCTACTTCGACACACACTTTGACGAGCTGTCAGGCAAGCTGTTTAAGCCCTTTTTCCATTCCATCATCGGCATTCTCCTAAACCGCTGCGGGCTAAAATCTCACCCCCAGCGTATTCAAGGGACAGTCGGGGGTATTCTGCACGAATTAAAAGACGAACCATTCATCATTGCCAAGCTAGAAGAAATCAGGTTGAAACTTCTGGACAAACCCTGCAAGGAAATAGTCTACGACGTCGTTGATCTCTGGCAAGGTCTCTCAATTGTGAATGGAGAGTGACCAATCCCCCTCCGCGATGGGTGTAGTCTGTAGTCTAAGGAGCTGTTTGGAACTCGTGTTTAAAGACCATTTCAAACATCAGATGACCGAGCTACTGGATAAGATTATTGCGGACGCTGCCCACCCTGATATCCCAGTTGGTCATGACACTACGCGTCAGGCAAATCTCAAGAAGAATATGCCGATAATGAGAGGGATGGCTAATGCATGGGACGATTTGATTGAAAAATGTGTTGATGGTCTCGATCCACCCGATGTAATGATAGAAGCTATTCTAGAAATGATGTGTGAATCACGCGCTGAGATCACAATCTCAGACGTGTTGTGTACTTGTACCTACGTGGCAGATGTATGTACCGAGTTGATAAAGAAAAAGGGTGATGATGACGACTCTGCCAAAATTACCGAAATGTATATCGATTTCATCCTAGACAAAAACATGAAGGCCTGTCGCGACTTTCTTTTCTGGTTAGACAGTCAGTAATGTCATTATCACTAACCATTTACTACATTATTATTTTTTTTACTAACCATTTTTTAGCTTACTCTGTTGTATTATATCCATTTTAGCCACTGTCTATCCTGTAATGTTGTATTATATCCATTTTAGCTACTATGTATCCTGTAATGTTATTTTCCATTTTGTTTTTTACTTACTGCTACTTATTATATCCATTTTTAGTTAGATTGTGTTATATTAACATCATTATATCCTTTTTGTACTTACTGTGTATCCTGTAATGTCGTTATATCCATTTTTTTTTTTACTCTACCTGTATTATTTCCATTTTTACTTAGATCTTGCATGTATCCTGTAACGGATTTTTTTAAATAAAAGATTGATTCAAAATACTTGTACGCGTTATTCTTTTGCGGCGGTTGAAACGACAGCATGTCGGAGCTCATGAAAAAGGCTTATTATACACCGTCCAACCCCGGCTCTCTAGGGGGTAAAAAACGATTAAAAGACGCCGTCTTAAAAGATACCGGCGTCCGTCTAAGCGATAAAGAGGTTTCAGATTGGTTGGCGGGTGAGGATGCTTACACATTACACAAAACAGCACCTATAAAATACAAACGAAATAGAGTGGTTGTGTATGGGATCGATACACAGTTCCAGGCTGATCTTGTCGACATGACTGCCTACGCCAAGGATAATGACGGTCATAAATACCTACTGACATGCATAGATGTATTTAGCAAGTTCTCATGGGTCAGAGTTTTGAAGAATAAGAGTGGCATTGAGGTCACTAAAGCGTTCCAGTCTATACTCGAAGAGGGTCGTGTACCTCAGAAATTGCAGACGGATAAGGGAAAGGAATTTTTTAACAAACATTTTCAAGATGTGATGAAAAAGCACGACATCAACCACTTCGCCACCGCTACCGATTTGAAAGCCAGCGTCGTAGAACGATTTAATAGAACATTAAAAAGCCGCATGTGGAGATTTTTAACGGCTACAAATTCCCGCCGATACATTGATGTTTTACAAGACATTATTCAAGGGTACAACAGCAGTTATCACCGAAGTATCAGAATGAGACCCGTGGACGTCGACAAAGCAAATGAGGGTCAAGTGTTTGAAAATTTGTACGGCGATATAAAGAAGAAGAAGAAGACCGTATTTAATTTCAAAGTCGGCGACGTTGTCAGGATTTCTAAAGTGAGAGGACCGTTCGCCAAAGGTTATGAGCAGAACTACACGGAAGAATTTTTCACAGTATCCTCATGTATTCCGCGTCACCCCCCGGTCTACAGACTCAAGGATTATGATGGCGATGTCATAGATGGGGTTTTTTATGAAGAAGAGTTGCAAAAAATAATTGTGAGTAAAAACAAATCTTTTAAGGTGGAAAAGATTTTAGGTCAGAAAAAACAGGGGAAATCTACGCTTGTTCTAGTGAAATGGCTAGGATGGCCTTCAAAATTTAATAGTTATATAGATAAAAAAACTCTGCTGGACTTGCAATCTCCTTAAAACGCACAGTCGTTAACGGATGAGACCATACGAGCGAAGGAGCATCATGGAGGATCACGGGTTCTACGTCACGTTGCCATGCAATGCGTCGTCGTCGGTTTATCCTGAAAATCGTATAGCCAGCTATACAACCAGGTTGGCTAAAGCTATAGACTTGAAAGGACAATGGGAAGTCGGACTCGCCGAAATCGAATATCCTAGAAGTTGGTACAACTTTAATGACGAAGATGGTCATTTCATCCTACATACGACCCCGGAACCCCCGGATAGCAATCCCTCAAATATTGGTTTTTCTATCATTACGAAATTACACATAAGCGGGGGTTACTACGCAAACATTCGCGCGATCCTCCGGGCTATAAATCAACTCATCACACCAGCGGCCGTATTGAATCACGACGAATTAAAAAACAAAGTCTTTCTGGTCGCGAAACCAAACATTTCAGTGAGTTTCCGAGGAAGACTAGCCACTATTTTAGGAATGACTAAAAAACCTCTCGGAGGTTTAAACGATCATAAAGAACCCGATTTTACTACGGACGTCATCACATACGCTCCTCATCAATCCGACATCAATGCTGGGTTCTATACAATGTACGTTTACACGGACATCATCCAATATCAAGCGGTCGGTGATTCGCACGTGCCCCTCTTGAGATGTGTACATATAACGGGTAAAGGCAACGACGCGGTCATTGCTAGATACGACAACCCCCATTACGCATCGATCAACAAGGATCACATCAGCAGCATCGTCATAGAGTTGAAGGACGATCAAAACCACGAAGTACCATTTTCTTACGGGAAAGTCATCGTAAAACTACACTTTAAACCAAAAAATATTTCTATTCTTTAAAAAAATGGTTTATTATAGACCCGGAGAGTCCAATACCGCGGACTATGTGAGCTATTACCAAAATCAGGCCGGTTCCGGTTTGCCGGGGTATTCGGGATCGGGAGTTATGTACGGTGCGGGGTTAGGAGGCCTATTCAGAGGTCTGTTCAGGATGGCCGTACCGTTGTTAAAAAGAGGATTTAGCATCGCGAAACCTCACCTAAAATCGGCTGCTAAAAATATAGTATCCGACGTCGTCTCAAACGTATTGACGCGTTCGCATAACGATAAAGCTCAAGACGGATCCGGTCTCATGGTCATGGCTCGTAAGAGAATGTCTAAGCCGCCGGGTGTGAGGAGGCGTGGCCAACGGGTGGTACAGAAGAAGAAGAAGAAAACAGTGCGCGGATCAAACAAGCGCTCACTCGTACGCAGAAAGCGTAAGAGGTCTGTTAGTCGAAACGTATCGATCAAGAGAGCCGCAAAATCCATATTCTAACATGGCACTACTCCATCGCATGTCGGGTGAATGCATCAAGTCTGAGCTGGACTTATTTTCGGTCCCGCTGACACAGACAGTTATTGAGAAAAATGGCTATTTAGAAGTAGCACCGTTATCGGCCATATCGGGCTCTGCACCATTGGAATTTTTTATCGCAGGCAACGGCGATGATTATGTGGATCTCAATAACACGATGCTCTACCTGCGGGTGAAAATCACGAAACCTAACGGGGAAGAGATTGCACACCCTGCCAAGGTGGGTCTAATCAACTACCCCGGAGCCACTATGTTTTCACAAGTCGACGTGACCCTTGGCGATCGTCTGATATCTCAGAGTTCGAGCACTTACCCTTATCGCTGTATCATCGAGAGTCTGATCAACTACGGTAAAGATACGTTGGAATCTGTCTTCAGCGCCGGATTGTTCCATAAAGACACGGCGGGTCATATGGACGTTCAAGACCCGGCAGGCCATAACGCGGGGTTGACAAAGAGATCAGGCTACACCAGCGAAAGCAAGGAGGTGGAACTACTAGCCCCCATACACAGCGATATATTCTTCCAAGAGAAACTTATGATAAATGGGGTGGATATCAAGATACGCCTAATTCAAGCAAAAGATGAATTCTGTCTGATGAGGGCCGACGATGTGGCTTACAAATTAAATATAGTGGCCGCATCCCTATTTGTCAAGAAAGTTACTGTATCACCGCCGGTGAGACTGGCTCACGCCCAGACGTTGCTCTCGACAACGGCCAAGTACCCTGTCGATAGGGTCAGTCTAAAATCGTTCTCCATACCGGCCGGCTCTCGTGTTTCGAATCAGGAAAATCTGTTTTTAGGAACACTGCCAAAGTCTATCGTCATTGCCATGGTCGACAACGACGCATTCACCGGTTCCTACGCAAAAAATCCATTCGCGTTCAAACACTACGACCTTGAATTCTTAGCCGTCTACGTTGACGGACAACAGTACCCGGCCAAGCCTCTACAGCCCAATTTCGAAGCTGGTTTGGCAGTACGCGAATATTATCAGTTGGTGATGACGACCGGGAGACATCTTAAAGACCAACCGCTCTGTTTCGGCAGGAATGATTTCCTGAACGGATACACGCTTTACGCATTTAACCTCACGCCCGACGAAGAGTGCGGTCAGCACATTTCCCTCATCAAGTCCGGGAATATCAGAGTCGAAGCTCGTTTCAGAAAACCGCTGCCGAATACCATTAATTTAATTGTTTACGCTGTATTTGACAGCATCATTGAATTGTCTAACCGCCGACAGGTACTCATAGACTACTATTGAGATGAACACGCTGCAACTCACCGCCATCATGGATAAAATTACCTGCAGGACTCATTTTCTCGGCGTTCTACCGAGCGATCAACTACCCGAAAAACCCATAAGGATCTTACCGTCGGCCTGTATCGTGAACACCGACCCTGCTAGCATGCCGGGGGAGCACTGGGTCGCCGTTTATTTAACCCAAGACGGGGGCGCGTGTTTTTTCGACAGCTTCGGCAACCCCCCCACCAGCCATCGCTTTCCAACCAGCATCAATGACTTTCTAGCAGCCAACGATGCCGACGTATTATATTCCGGCAGACGAGTCCAGGATTATTCATCGGACACCTGCGGTCAGCACTGTCTGTTTTTTCTATATCATCTAGCTAGAGGATACGGCTATGATCATGTGATGAAACTATACACCGATGATTATATTAAAAATGATAAAATGGTGTCCCTATTTGTGAAGAGATTAAGACCGTATGTTTGTATTGATACAATGTTGTCCTGCGTTCACTGCGTGCAGACATGTCTGACATATAAATAAAAATCTTGAAACCATTATATTTTTAATCGTCTTTTATTTAATCATAAGATACATATTAATGTACATACAAAATGAAAGGATTCGTTAAAATTCCAACCATTGTCTTCGATCGATAGTCGGGGATTTAAACACAGAGTCTTCGGACTCTGGAAACACTGAGCGTGATTGTCTTCGTGCCCTTTTGGAAGGTCTGACACGGGGTGGGCTGGGGGTGTCGGGTTTACTCTTTAGAGATTTAATGGTGCTCCTGACCTGTTGATTCGGCACTGTAGAAAAAGGGATGTTTAATTCGGCAAAGGCGTGTAGAAACTCTGACCATCCTACAGGTCTCCGGTTATCCCGAACCATTTGCGGTGCCGTGACATTTTTTAACAAATCGACCATGTGTGAGCCTTGTACGGCTTTACCCCTGAACACAAACTCCCCCGATTCGTTCCACGCGCTTAGTCCTTTAGCTTTAGACATCTTGTCTAATATGTATCTGCTGTTTTTCACACTTCTCGAAGGTACATTCTTCAGAACTTCATCCACCACATGCTCCTCAGCACCGTTGTCATCTTCGACGCTAGCCGCGGTCGGTACTTCATCTTTAGGCGCGGGATCGGGGAACGACTGCGTTAAAACTCCGCTCTCCCGATCGCTTTGTTTAACGATGGTCAAAAACCTGCTCAGGGTATTTGTGTAAAGTTTTGCTTTTTCGTACGGGTTCAAATCAGTGCGGAGTAAGATATTTCTCATGGCGCCGTCCAAATCGTTTTCCACGCTCTGTCGAATATTCTCGCGAACATTTTCGGTTCTCACCTTATCCAGTTGATGTTGCGGGACTAAATACATCTTCTCGGCGTACTCCATCCTATCTGTTTGCGATCAAGCTCGAAAGAAAGGGTACGGCGACGCTCAGGAGCGGTAAAAGGAATCCACCCTTCTGGTTGAAGACTCGTTTCTTTGCCGCTATGCCGATTTTTTTATTGGCTACAAATTTAATTTCGGCTTTTCTCTTTCTCAGTTTTCGGTACTGTTGTGGATTGACCGGAATCGTCCCGTAGAGGATGTTGAGCGCCACTTCACACAACGATAAAATGAATTCGTCGGACGCCGATTGTAGAATAAGACGCCTTTGTTTAGGAGATGCTTTATGTAGCATTTTTAACACCGGCAGATGTTTACAAAGTCTGGCGGACATGGTGATTTGATCACGTTCTTCTTCTTTTTTTCGGGATGTAAACCACTTGACGGTCGGAAAGCAATCCTGTTCTGAGACGGTACTGCTCGGGGGTTTTTGCTTTATAGTCTATCATTATGTAGCCGAAAGGCTGGTTGACCGCATCGTGGTAGCACTCCATAAAGTATTTTGTGTTTCCGGGGTACATTTGGCGTCCCAGCATCGCTACTTGATTGACGTCCCGAGGATTTTTAAACAGGATCATATAATTGGCGTTTAAGCTGATGGTTCGGCTGGATTTACCCTGTACAAATAAATTTTGCACTATATAAATAGCGCTGAGATTACGGTGGTGTACGTACTGCGTAAAAACCCTTTGAAGCTCCAAATTGGCGCTAGCTTGCTGCATCAAATCATCCACGATGAGAAGATTTGTTTTAGTGACAGGTAACAAATCATCATCATTCAGACTCTCTGGTATTCCTTGCACAAATTTAATGTCATACAATTTAAGTACATCGTCGTACAAAGGCTGCCAACAATCATACAACCAGACAATGTTTTCAATTTTCTTGGAAATTAAATTCAAACCTTTTTCCAACAAAAGTTTCACAAAATAAGACTTTCCAGAATTGGAAGGCCCGGAGATAACACAACTAAATGGATGTTGAAGTCTGAAATCAAAATCGGAAGCATCCATTGATCCTCTGTGCATCATCTGATCAGTAGCCATAAGGAAGCGTGGTGAAATCGGGCAAAAGTCTGCGTTTATTATACACCACCTTAAACCTTTTAACGACTGATTTGTTGTGCAATGTGAGAGTCTTTTTATCCCTCACAATGTTTTCCGTGTGAGCCAGGATGTATTCGGTACTATCATACGACGTCACATAACTATCAACCAGACCAATCAGGGTATCCAGGCGGATGGCTTGGGAATTTTTAGCATTCAGCGTTATCCCCTTAGCTTTCATGCATACTTTGCCTTTAGCGGTGCGAAAGCCATACGATTTAGGGCCGCTAGAGCAAAACTCTGTGATAAAATCCCCATCGTCTATTTCGTTCGTCAGCTCGCCCAAATAATCACCCAGAGGCGGCTCCCAGTCACCGTCCCTAGACACGAACACGACGGAGTCTGTATCAGAGTAAAGTATACGACTGCTGAGTCTGTCCATCAACTCGTACAATTCCAGTCGGGCGTGGGCCGTAGTGAACGCCCCTATAAACACGTTGACGTCGCGAGCCTTACAAACATCCTCTTTGTTGGGTTTATGCTGGACGAGAGCCACGTTGTCTGAGACGAATGAGAAATACGACAAGTTGTCGGTATTACCGAAGACGATTCTGGTGAAATCTTCGGGGTCGTTCACCAGAGTCGTTTGAGGTAAATTTGGTTTTAAAGAGAACCGCCCCCAAAGCGAATTCAGACATAGCTTTGAGATAGCTCTCTGCGCGGGGTTGTGCTTGATCTTTTCGGGGTCGAGTTGAACCCCCTCTTTTTCAAAATACTCGCGAATGTAAGTTTCTTTCTCAGCGTCCGTGACGACATTCGACGGGTACCCCGACGCTTGTTGTTTCAAACGCAAAAATGTTTTGACGTATTCGACAAACAACGTGTCTGACCGTTGTGGAAAATGCCAAACCTCGTCAATCTTGGCTACCACATAACCCTTTTCGATGGCTTTTAAAAGCTCGATGGATACCCAGGACCCGGAGAGTGATCTTTCCTCATCCGTGTGGGTACAGCTCGTGGTCTGGTTTTGATTGTGAGCGCAGGTTCTGCATAACGGAAACATGAGTTTTCCTTGACATCTGTAAGGCAGAACCGGATGCAGTAATTTGCGGGGAGGGTACACGGTCGCTTTGATGAGTCCGTAATAATTTTCAATCGGTTCAAAATCTTTGAAAATGATTTGGGGGTGTTCGATCGGGTAGCTTTTCCTAGCCTGGCAGAAGGGGTAGAGGCTGGTGAAATCGAGATACCTTATTTTCTCATCTCCGCTCACTTTGTGATAGAGTTTATAAGCGTTCGTGCGCCCACCATACAAGGTTTCTCTTGGGTTCAGTCTCTCCGGGGCTGAATAACCGGCCATAAATTCTATCACAGAGGGATCGGTCTTTTTCATTTTGGTCCATTCACATTCCCAAAGAACCTCGACTTGTAAACCGTACGCGTTCTGCAGAATTTCGATCTTATCGTCAAACTGTCTCCTGAGAACCCCATAGGGTACCCCCGACAAGGGGTGTGACTCATGGGGTGCAAAGCGGCAGCAGTGACCGTGGAAGATGCATCCCGCGTATTCTAAGCCGTGCTGCACACCGTCTTGCTGGTAGACGCCATCTAAAAAGTACTTACCGATCGATACTTCGCCGTGGTTTACGGCGTGGTGAACATCCACGTTTCGAGTCTTTTTGACATACTCGAGCCATTCGATCGAGCCACTTGAGTAGGACTTATTCTGATGGATGTACGCTTTGTTGTGCGTGAGAGCGAGGGTGTTTCTGCCGAGATAATGGGTTTTGAAGACCCCCATCGAACAGCTGGGGAGCGTCGTGAACCCAAAAGGGTCAATTTCGGTGCATTCTAGGAACGCCTGACGGTATTTCATACAGCCTTCGCGTAATAAGACGACGTCGTTAACCCCGTACGCGTACAGTTCCTGCCTGAAGTCAAACTGCTCCCCCTCAACCGTGCTGTACCATGCATCAAACTTTTCACGGTCTTTATCCGACATGTTATCGTAGTTGTAGAACTTTTTGTCGGGGTATGGTCCAACATAGTTCTCGTTTTCCACCCTGTTGAAAAGATGGGGGAAGTAGCCTTTTTCAGTCGTCGTCAAGTCTAACGCCGCGGGCATTTTGGCAAGGGCCATTGGAAAAAATGAGTAGCTATCGATGTATCGTTGGCCAAACGATTCGTCGTACATGTAAATTAATTTACAGCCTTGCATTATGACCTCAATCGCAATCCCGGCTTTGCAAAAATACTCGAGAATCAGAAAGGAGTCGAATCTGGAGGCGTAATGAGCTATGAAGCAGTAGCCAATATATCGGGGTTTTCTGAAGCGGTTGATTAGCTTAGCGATGCAGTCGGTACCCTCCGCCGTAAATTTCTTCCCTTTGAAAGTGATTGCGCAAACAAAATTAGCCACGTGGCGCCCGTTTTCGTAACGCGTTTCAAAATCGTAGAAAATATATTTCTCGCATGGCTCCTTAGGCTCTAGGGGCTGTATGAAACATTGGTGCGTCCCGTGTCCCGTCAGATGTTCTCGACAGTGGACGCATTTGTCCGTCGGGCATATGTGTTTTGCTTTCTTGTCACCCTCTTTAATGTAGTAACGCAACCTGCATAGTTTGCAGTATTTGATAATATCACAGGAGGGGGATTCTTGACCGGGAGGAGGGTTCTTTTTATGCATTTCGAAGCAATAGCTCGATTTACAGTAGCGCAAACAATCGGGACAATGTATGGTTCTTTTAGGGTATCTGTGACATTCGGCGTCAAAACAGACATTGCAGACGTGCTTGCATTGGTGGTCTCTGCGGTTGCTGTAACTTTTGTAACAAAATTGACAGACGTATGGCGAACCTAAGAAGCCTGTCAGATTCATGATCATATAATAGTGATTATCATGTAGATAGAGGAACACCGTTTTGGGGTGGGGTTCGTCAGAATTTTTGTACGTTTCTAAGACCATGGCATTCGATCTGTGAAATACAACGATTTTAATGCCTAGCGCTCGTTCAAACGAAGCTATGTCGCTAAGAGCGATTCGGTCTTGAATTGAGAAGCCGACGCTGTTTTGGATGACTGCAGCCAGTTTTTCTAACTCGCTCTCGGGTAGCTGGGGGTTAAGAAAGCGAGCGAGACAAATAGAGAAGCACAATTGATTTGACAAATTTATGGGGCAGAACAAATTCGTCTTTTTTCTTTTGATTACCTGATCAACGGCCAGATCTGTAAGTTTACGTCGTCGACCGCCTCCTTGTCTGTTCAAGGCTACGGTAGCGTCGATCTCGACGGCGTCGTCCGATAATAACAGCTGGTTGCTCTGTAAAACTCTTTCAAATTGATCCATAAGCGAATTCACATCATAATCATTACCGGGGGCGAGAACACCGCTGATGGGTGTTTGTAGAGTGGGTGCCGACATGGTCATATTGATTACGGGTGCATCGTGGCCGATTTCTCTAGCGAAGGTGACGATCTCGCTCAGCATGCGATGTAATGAAGTGTGATAAGAGGCCAAATCTGTAGAGTTAATCTCTCTCAGATTCATGCTCCTTCTCAACGACACACTGTTGAAGCGTGGTCGCGGTAAAACGTGATATCCGTTAACGAACCCGCCTTCTCGGATCAGCGTATCAATTTCCGTACGGCTTAATCGACTCTGTCTGTTAGGGTCAGTCTCGCGTAAAGCGTCAATATTACCTGATGTGGGCCTCGTGCTGCTGCTGGTAGATGGCTGTGGAGTATCATCAGCGTCAGGATCGCTGTCGGTACATGCAGGGAGTTGATTATTTAAAACACCACCGTATTGTACAACATGATTGTTGTCTACGCTTAGCACGTGATCGTACAAATTAATATTTGAATTTACGGCTAATTCAAAAATATCCAAATTAGAGGGGGATTGCGAAGATTCTAGATTAAACAAATACTGTTCTAAAGAATCCGGAAGCCAACTTAGCATTTCAATTTCGTCCGGTGACAGTTCTGTGTCGTCGTCTGAGCAAAAGCTTTTTGACCCATCCATTTTAGATTTCAGACCAAAACATGAAATATTACAAAATCACAAAAAGTATATGGAATAAATCAATACATGATAGATGTAAAAAACATGCATGCATGCATACAACAAAATTACAGAGTATCTGGAATATAAAAATCAATACATGCAATACAAAAGTTTAATGGAATAAATCTATATTGAATTAACTGCAACGTTCCATCTATGATGATGAGAATAATAAACCTGGGTGTCGCGAAACTCTTGACATAATGCCTCTATTAAATTAGTATCGGCGAGTGGCTCGTCAGCCGGGCGATGCTCTGCTGACACTTCTTCAACTTCGATGTCTTCTTCTTCCGACGGAGTTTGGATCGCTTTCGTACTTGTCCAAGTGATGCGTCGAGGTGTATGCCAGCTAGTCATGTGGTCGGGGCTATAGCCCGACCCTGCTGTGTAGAAATATAACACAAAAATTGTTATGGTATGATTCAATTTGTGTTTAAATGAAAATAATAATGTAGATAGTCTCACCATAAAGAAATACGCTGTCAAGACTCGGCGCAGGACCGCTCGGCGGCGTCGGACAGAAAGTTTTCCTGTCAGGACTGTTTTCAGGACTGATTGACGGGATAAAACAAAACGTTTTTCTCTCAGGACAGGCCGGGGAGGTAGGACGATCGGTTTTTCTACCCTTCTTTCTCAAAGGTTCACCGCTGGGTCCAGCGACCTGGTCTAAAGCAAAGCCGGCAGGAACTATTTGATCCACAGCGTGCGTCGGCGCGGGGTCGGGCACGTCATCATTATTCTGTTGAGCGGTGTCAGTCAGTGGGAAGCCGGGTTGCGTGATAAACTGAATGAAATCTAAAATAAATAAATAAATCAATTTTTCATAAATGTTAAGAGAAAAAAAAAAAAACATGATGTCGGCGATGGGTCTTGTTTTACCATCAGACGCGCTGTCTGCTTCAACCAGCTGAGGGCTCACTGTGAATGAAAAAAAAGAGAGACAATTTTATTTTTTTATTATTTATTAATTTTTTATTATTTATTAATTTTTTATTATTTATTTTTATTTATTTATTTATTTATTTTTATTTATTTAATTTTTTTATTTATTTTTTTATTTATAAAAGAGCAGTCCTCACATGCATCATTGCTATCGTGAGCGTCACTTTCAACATTCGAACCTGTGAGGCAAAAAATCCTGTTATGAATGGAAACATTTGTGAGTCGCTTTATATGCATGTCTGATGACAGATGCTGGAAAAAAAAAATCATTAATTTTCTAAATGTTATTTCACCCCGGTGCTCTAGGGGCGCAATTACACCATAACTGGATGTAGTTTTAACTCCGGGACACCGGGTGTCGCCGGAGAGCATACAATTGTGTCATAACTGGATGTAGTTTTAACTCCGGGACACCGGGTGGTGCCGGAGAGTACCCGTAACAGTAACAGTAACATGCTGTGTTTAAGACACCGATTTTAGTTATAGCTGATAGACCAAAGATGACTCAATGATTAAAACACTGTACCCATGCATGAATGTTTAAAACATCATTAACTCAATGCTAATGTTAGTTATAGTTGATAAATCACATCAATAGCACATTGCATGTTTAAAGCATCATTGTATAACATTATAGCATCAAATATAGAGAAAAAATACTCACCGTTCTGCATTTTGATGAGGGAGAGAGATGATGAGATGCTGTGGTCTAAAAGTTCACTTTTATAATGCATTTCCCCTCGCCTCACACATATATATGTGATGGGTAAAAAATGGAGAAAAACACGCCTGTCCAATAGATGGCGCCATTGCACTACGCATTTTGGGGGCTTATCTCATGACCGACCATGGCCTTTTGGGGCCTACTGAATGCCGCTGACTTTATGTCAGATGCAGTAAAGGGGCGGGGACGTTGTGGCGCTTCAGCTGTGGTTTATAAACGACGTCTGGGAGGGGCTGACCGTCGAGGTCCCGGATGTCTGTAGTGAATGGGGGGTGAATACCCCGCGTATGTACTGCTGCGCGGACATCTCTCAGGGTGGAACAGCTGCACTTTAATTTTGTTGTAGCCGTCGTGCAGCTCGCACCATTTGAACAGCTTGTTTATGATTGAAAACATAATATCCAGCTGACTCAGATCTTGCCACTTGAACAAAAATTGCATTTCATACAGATTGTTATGCTCGTTAGGCAGGACGACCCCTGACCGATCTTCGGTGAGCTTTGTCTTGTCATCACAGCAGAATATGTAGACAGAATCATCCGGGTTCTTTTTAGTGTGGTCACCTACCACGCGGTACCGGACATTCGGGGTGACCCCGTCCCACTCTCCAACGTACAGAGGTTCTTGACCGCCGCTCTTCAGATCCTTCCACACAAAATTGTAAAATAATGCCCAGTCTTTTTTAGGAAATACAAGACATGCGTCTTCCCCGGGGTGAAACTCGCCCGCGCTGTCGGTGGTGTAGAGTATAACAACTTGAGTTGTTTTATGAAATCTGTACCCGATTACACGCTTGCTGTTCATCATAAATTCTCCTTTAGTCCATTCCGAAAGTTCATGGAGAAAGCTTGTCAAACGGACGTGCCCATAAGGTTTTCTCGGCGCCATAGGTAGACTGGTCATCAGACTGTCGAACGTCCTGCTGCGCAACCCCGCATCTGGGGTTTCAGGAGCTGATAATCCGTCCATGCTCATGTAGCTCATGTTTCTCTTTTTGCTGATAGCTGTAGAACACACTGGCCCCATTTATATATATATACGCTGCTCTGGGATGTGGCAGGGTGGGAGGGGAATTTTCTGATAACAGCGACTTCAAAAGATAAAACCTTCTGTCAATAACATGATTTATTATACCGCATTCAAAAACAAAAAACCAACTGTCAAATTAATCAAAACAAAAAACCTAATGTCAAAAAACCATCAAAACCAACTGTCAATTATATGATTTATTATGACAATAGGTCAAAAACCAACTGTCAAAACCTAATGTCAATCACATGATTTATTAAACAGGAAGTCCCGCTTATACCGCATTCAAAAACAAAAAACCAACTGTCAAATTAATCAAAACAAAAAACCTAATGTCAAAAAACCATCAAAACCAACTGTCAATCATATGATTTATTATGACAATAGGTCAAAAACCAACTGTCAAAAAACCATCAAAACCAACTGTCAATCATATGATTTATTATGACAATAGGTCAAAAACCAACTGTCAAAACCTAATGTCAATCACATGATTTATTAAACAGGAAGTCCCGCCTATACAGGAAGTCCCGCCTATACAGGAAGTCCCGCCTATACAGGAAGTCCCGCCTATACAGGAAGTCCCGCCTACACCGGAAGTCCCGCCTATACCGGAAGTCCCGCCCACACCGGAAGTCCCGCCTACACCGGTAGTCCCGCCCCCTATACCGGAAGTCCCGCCCCCTATACCGGAAGCCCCGCCCACCTGTCAATCAATCAAATTTTGACATTTGGTGCAGTATACTTACTACTAACAGGTAATGAGGGAGAAAAAATTAAATGCTGCACAAAAACTAACAATGCATCAAAGCCAATGTTGTTACTAATCTTTCACATGTCCAAGGCTGTGATTAAAAGGTAAAAAAAAATCCAGTCCACTATCACTTTTTTTATTGAAATTTGAAAGTAGTCATTTTTAAATGACGACATAAATAGTCGTTTTTTTCCCCAAATCAGTGACATCATTTATGAACTTGGCAATTAAATAGTAAAAATCCTGGATTTTTTTTGTTTTGATAAGGACTAAGGTTGATTAATAGATTTATGCAAAAAAAATTTTGAATATTTTTACAGCAATTTAATTTAAGTGGATGTTTTCATCCCGAGCATAACAAAAGTAGCCTGGATGCCAGACGAACTTAGCCCCGCCCACAATTTTTTTTGCACGGGCAGTTCGGTCTGGACTTGATCCATAGAGAAGTAATTATGCCCGAACAGAAACTGTTCGGACCAATGAAATTGTCAGGGCGGGCTTTAGACGATGATGGACAGATGATAAACAGTGACGTAATCATCCACGTCATCAAAGGCGCTTGGGTTGAATTTGTTCTAATCCTAAACGGAGAACTTGTTCGTATATGCATTCACCTTTACTATTTCTCTCAGAAATGATCATCGTGTTGGTAAGTACTCCGTGTATCCTTAAATTCTTTTTTTTACAACACCGGCAAAGATCGTTTACACTCATCTTCTTCTAACGTGACTTATTCCAGGGCGCACAGACAGGGTTGCCAAGTTTTTACAGCAAAACTCGCCCAATTGCTACTCAAAACTAGCTAAAAACAAGCCCAATAGCTTTCCGGGTGGGAGGGGTTCTCCGGGAAAAATGGCATTTGGGGGGTAAAATATGTTATTTTGGCTGGACTGGCTGCTAAATTTCGCATTCCTGGGTCTGTATATCACATAATTGGGGTCGCTTCAACCCACGGACTTGGCAACACAGTGCAGTTGAGTTCTGTTGACATTTGACAACTAACGTTATGCGTCGCTCCGTCTGATTGGTTGTAGGTCTATCCAATTGAGGTCTTTCCTGGTTCGGTTTAAACACGCCCCATAATCACAGCCCAACGGAGCAGAATCAGACTCAAATTCTGACTAGAATTGAGTATGACGACGTCAGGCTATAACAAAAGGGTACCGAGTCTGAACAATGCACAAGGGTTAATTAATTGCTTGTCTTCAACTTTTGAACCCCCGTTTGGGAAACCCTGACCTAATACTTCCAGCGAGATTCTGAAGTGTGCATTCAATGGACACATTACTGTCCCACGAGGCCACGGGAGGAGATTTATGAATGGAAGTGAACGCAGCTGACGCTGTAGGACATTTGACAGCAGTGTTGGGGAAAGTTACTTTTATTGTGTACCCTTAAAAGGAGTATTTTTTATAATATTTAATTATTATATTTTACCCTTAAAAATACACTTAAAAAGTAACTAATTATGTTAATGACTTGTTAATGGAAAGTAATGCATTACATTACTTTTGCGTTACTTTTTCTCACCTGGGTTGGGCTTGCTTGTTTGTTTTTTAATATCAGCAAAATAAGTTCTATTTTTGGCAAATGTAAAGGTCCTTTCACACCAAAAGTGACACGAATAAGCCTTGTGCTGAAGGAAATGCAAATTCATGCCTGTACTGTAGAGGGCGCAGCTCAAACAAACCTTTCCGATGTGCTGCTATTCTGGATTACAGAAGAATAAAATGCAGGTGAAAAAGTTAATAAAACATTTTTAAAAAGAAAGAAACCTAACTTTGAAGTTTATCTAAAGGCATTGCTTCCCAGACAGCAACATAGTGTTGGCCCAGATCTGGCCCACATCTGGTACATGTGGATTCAAATACCCCTTTTCCACCAAGGCAGTGCTAGAGCTAGTTCAGAGCCAGAGCTAGTCCCAGTTCATAGTTGGTTCAACTGAGGAGCCTTCTAAGAACCGTTTGCTTTTCCACATGCTGAGAGCCACAACAGAGCCAGGTCTTACGTCAATGTATACGTCTCATCTATCTCAGCAATGCTAGCGAGGCAGCGGCAGTGTTGCCAAGTCCGTGGTTTTCCCGCGGAATTGGGCAACTTCATCACTGTTGCCGCAAGCTGTTTTTCATGTCCGCGGGTTGAAGCGACCCCAATTGTGTGATATTTATTTAGCCCCGGGAATGCGAATTTTAGTAGGCAACCATGCCAAAAAAAACACATTTTACCCAAATGTGATTTTTATTTATTTTTTTACCAGGGAAGCCAGCCCCCCTGAAACGCGATTGGGCTTGTTTTGAGTAGCAATTGGGCGGGTTTTGTTGTGAAAACCTGGCAACCCTGGGCAGCGGGAAACACAAACACACCAGGCTTGTTCGAGATGCATCGGTGCTACGCAGACCGATCCACGTAGGATATTAAAAAAAAAACGCATGAGTGAATCAAAAGCATAAGGAGTCATATGCTGGACTCGTTATCATACGGCGATCAATCTGCACAGCACTGCTGCCAACAAGCCTTCCATCAACAATGTAAAACATTGCGTTACTATTGATTCACATGGCTTTACGATCCTACATCGGCATCAAAACACAACGAAAACACAGCGAATCCAACGCATTCATGCAGCTCGCCGTAATTTGTATAGACGGAGATTACAAACGAGCAGCAGCTGTTAGCTCCATTAGCTGCTATTTAAAAAATGGCGGATCTCAAGCTTGTGTTCGTCTTGTTGGCCCCGCCCCCAGCGCCTGACGTAATCGGTTCTTACATCTAGCCCTGTTCTAGCCCAGCAATGTTTTGGTGCTACTTAAGAACCACTTTTCCTGGCTCGGAGCTGGGGCTTTGGGTGTGGAAACACAAAGAACCGATTTGAAACTAGGCTTTGGCTCCGATCTAGCTCTAGCACTGCTTTGGTGGAAAAGGGGTAAAAGCGTACCAGATGTGGGCTAGATCTGGGCCAACACTATGTTGCTGTCTGGGTTATTAGTAAAATGGTTGAAGTGGATCATCGAAGGTCAGCAGCAAAGACATTGGTTAAAAGTGAGAATAAACACATTAAGTATATTTGTGCAATTAGTAAAGTAACTCAGATATTTTGTTGTAAATTGAAAAGTAATGTGTTACTAGTTACTTGAAAAAAGTAATCTGATTACGTAACTCAAGTTACTTGTAATGCATTACCCCCAACACAGTAACAACATGGCGGATATCACTTCAGAATTTCATTCATACTACACACATTCATACTATATAGAACATAGCTTTGTAACGGTCGTACGTTAATATTCAAATGTAGTACCCACAGTATGTGATTTTGGATGTAGCGAAGCTTCCATACATGTTAGCCGCCTGTCACCTGTTAAAATATTTTTTTATTATTAAAGGGAAATGTTTTTGCAATATTATTGTTATTTTTTTAACGTATTGGCATATTTTGTTGGCTCTTGCCAGGGGGACTCTGGAGGTCCGCTGATGTGTGAAGAGGCTGGCCATTGGGTTCTTGTGGGGGCGACATCTTTCGGCATCGGCTGTGGACGACCTCAGCGGCCTGGAGCATATGCTCGTGTCAGTCAGTTTGTTGACTGGGTAGTAGAGAACCGACGGCTCTATTCAGACTGGAAGGGTTTATAATAATTTACTGATGTTATGTCTTAAATCGATAGTTTTCTTGATTTCCATGGGCTTCTGGACATTGTGCACTGTATTGTCATTGCTATAAAATGTAAATGAGAATATTGGAGGAATATATATTTGCTAGTAACCAGTCAGTAATATTCAGCCTACCCAAATGTGATATAAATAGTTTTGAAATATAAATAACAACTAATGTTCATTTGGGATTAAATTGTGTTTTGAAGTTTAATTATTTACTGAAATATTATTAATGTATTTTGCTACAGTTGTTTTACAGTGTATCTTAAAGACTTTATTTCTTGTAATGTTTTGTAATGCTTTTTCATTTGCTCTGAGTGAAATATAAAAAAATACCTTGATAATCAATGAAAAAAGTAATGCGAATAAAGTTAGAACTGTGCCGCTTCATCTAAGAAGTAAATGTTCACCTATAAAATACAATTTAATACAAAATAAAATTTCATAAAATAAAAAATAGGCCAATGTTATTGTATTACAGTATATGATTTTGCATGAAGCACTATTAAAATGAACTGTATTGATTACATTATATACTTCCATTCTCATAAGATCCGGAACTCTTGAATAGTTTTTGAAACTCGCCGGATTTATTATCGAGGCGCACCGCAACTCAAGCGCCACACTCAAAAGCCACCCTATTTTCTACCTTAATGCAACAAGTCCGGGTCTATAAAACAAGGAAAAGCAAAAAAACGTCCGTGCTAACCATGACAATACATTCTTAGCAGCTTAGTAGGGAACTTTAGCTGTAATTCAGTCCCTTTTTAAGTCCCTCTTGCTCAGCGACAGGAACAGCAGATAAAATGATCCCTCATATAAACATTAGAAACGCTTTTGCGATTGTGCCAAATGCTGCCTTCGCCCTGGTCATTACTACAGCTTTAAATGTAGGCTTTTGCCAAAGTATTGATATTAATCCGGGTAAATGTCTCGTGTGGGGTCCTGGACTGAATCCTGATGTTGTGCTTCCTGTCAGATACTTCTTCATTCAGACTGTCGATTCACAAGGAGAAAACATCACTGTCTCTCCTGGTAAGAATGTAAATATATAATCAACAAAGTAATGTAATTTCTGTGATTTAATTACTTTTCCAATAAAAAAAGTAAGGGATTACTCCTATTTTTCTGTAATTTAATTCTAGTCACTTCTGGTGTAATTGCATTAAATAATGTATAGACTATTATAATTATTTATGACATTGGATTAACATCAACATTTAATTTTCATTTTTATTTTTTATCTAACCTCCCTTTACACACTTTGGTCAGTTCAAGAATAATTTATGCTGTTAACTGAATGTCTTAAAAGAGCAGTTTCCTTGTATTCAACTTGTCGAGGTTGCTATTTAGTAAGTAATTAGTAATAATTAATGCAATTCATTTTAGAGAGAGTAATTAGTACAGTAATCTAATTAAACTGTTAAAGAGCTAGTTTAGTATTAGTAGCTAGTAATTAATTACTTTTTCAGAGTTACACAACACTGATCATAAATAAAAATATCTCTTGGAAATAAGATGGATCAAGGGAGCTATCCAAAACAAAAACAAAACTTAAATCACCCTTAAAGTCACAATATGTAGTATTTTTTGATTCAAATATCCAAACACTAGAACAATGTTATATATTTTGTTGATTTGTGTATGTACATTATCTCAAAATGTTTCCAAGAATGTTTAAATCCAGAGAAATAAGCTATTTTAACCAGGACACGGACCATGTCCATGCATCGCCTATCAATGACATCATACCCGCGTTACCCTCGATTTCCATTTTATTAGACAGGTGAGCAACTGTTCGGATACATTTAACGGCAGAAAACTAATCATTGTTATATAACTCAACACAGTTAGTCTTATTATTACCACCTCGTGGTAAATCAAGAAAAAGAGATTTAAAAAATAAGACCATGCCTAATGTCTCATAGTCGCCGCAGAGCGAACGCACAGAGTAACATTATAACAACTTTCAACACACTCAAAAGCATCTAATATGATAAAACAGCGCTGCGTTACCCCACATATGCATGAACAGAAGAAGCGGAAGCGTTTGTCTGCGGCATAATAGAAGCTCTGCAAAATCCAGGCGTCATCAAGCTACGCCTTTGTTTTGAATAAGCGACCTCTAGTGGCGAAACATTACATATTGTGGCTTTAAAATTTCGTGACATTTCTAATGTTTGAATGTACACTGTAAAAAGTATATGATCAATTAGTTATGACATGTTTTTACCTTGATTTAATTCATCAAAATAAAGTCAAGCAATTTTCAACTCAAACTACAGACTCAAACATCCAAGTTACTTTTTATAGTGTTCTAATGTTCTACTGTTGTGTTTTACACTATATAATGTGATGGTGTTTGAATGTGTTTTGAATGGTTTTTATTATTATTAAGGATTTCCAGACTTGTAAGATTGCTGTTGCAGTAATGCACAATGTTCAGTGTTTACTAAAATATTAGTAATAATCAATGCAAATCAATTTTTTGGGTTTTTTTTCCATGTAGATTGACGGAAAACTACAGAATGTTTAGTTCAAACCAGTGCGTGTCATTTTCTTTTCTTGCTCACTTTATGCTTACTGTTAAAATTTTTTTTAGTTAAAGATTCTTTCAAAGTGGAGATATCCTCATTGGAAAAGGAGTTTCTTCGTATCCATGTCCCAGCACCATTGGATCGGGGCGACGGCTCCCTGCTCGTCAGATACCGCCTCTATGGAAGTTCTTTGAAGGGTTTGAAGATTGAAGTTTTGTATCAAGACAAGCCAGTGGCAAAGTCACCATACACTCTTAGGGGTAAAGTTTTTCTGGACATTGATAGATGTGGTCCATAGGCTTAATTTTTCCCAGCCAAACTTTATATTTTGCTTTCGCACTTGTAGTAAGATTACATATAATTACAATAGTTGCATTGAATGTGCACTTGTAGTGTACTTCAATTATTAAAAGTCTATATAAAAAAAGTGTATATATAATAGGCCACTTAAGTGTACTTAAAGAGTACCCGTTCATGATTCTTTACACACTTAAGTACAATTTTAAAAAGTGCATTTTGTAGTAATGTCAAATTAAAAGTTTTACTTTTAAAGTAAAATTTTTCGGTAAAAATGTTAAGATGTCGTTGTTAAAGTGTAATTATACAATTATGTACCAAGTAATATTAATCAACAACATGTACTTACTAGGGCTGTGCGATATTGAAGAAAAATGCGATATGCGATATCCTTGTTAATTAATGCAATATTCGATATGCGATACGATATTGCTTTAAGTTTTTAAAATCGATTTCTTTCCCCAACTGATATCGTTCACTTAAAGCATAACCGACTGTGTTTACATGAATACTCATCAAGACAGCCATTTTGACACAACTGTGTGTGTATTTGACAGTTCGAGTGTGTAATAAGACACGAAAAAAAGAACGCTTGTGCGCACATTTCGGTGTGTGTGTCAGACAACGCGAGACTGCAAGGAGTTGTTTTTCGCAAGTTATCGCGTTTAGTAACTCTTTTTAACGTCAAGCAAGTCACATAAGTAACAGTCGTGTGCCCAGTCTATTCTCTGATATAAGCATCAACCTAAAACGTACACTTTTCACAATGTTGAAGTAGCCTATTAAAATCATTCAGATATTGCGTGCCCTTGCGATAAGCATATTGCGATATGTACATTTGCGATATTTCGATAATTTCAATATATTGCACAGCCCTAGTACTTACTATAGGATTTGGTTGAGGGTTAGTTGCATGTAATCATGCATAATTTACTTATTCAGTTATTACTATGGTAAGTACATGTAACATATGTAAGAAGGACATTGTAATATATATTACACTGTAAGTTACACTGTTTCTTATTACTGTGATAAGTGTTACCATTTGTTCTTTTTTTGTCTGTTATAGAAGAACACTTATTTTGATTGGTTTAATAATATACTAAAGCACATGCAAAGTGCTTGATTATAGTTGTAACTGTAGTGTGTTAATATTACATTTAAAGTTAATATAGGTTAAATGTACTAAATTGCAACTTCATCCTTACAAATGTGCAAATACAAATATATTTAAATGCATGAAACGTGAGTGTCAATAAAAATTACAAAAGTATTTTTTAAAGTTATAGAAATGATTATAGAAAGTATATTTTTGTTTACCATAAATGCTTATGGTAAAGTACACTTTAACCATATTTCAAAGACAATAGAAGTAATGATGAAATTACATATAAAGATGTACTTAAATATAAATGTTAAATGATAAATGTTTTATAATATAATAAAATTACAATTAAAGGTGTAGTATGTAATATTTTTGAGGATCTATTAACAGATACAATATACATAACTTTGTTTCAGTGGTGTATAAAGACCTTACATAATGTACCGATATGTTTTTATTACCTTAGAATGAGCCATTCCCCTTACAGTGAAGTTGCCATTTTGAACCGCCATGTTTCTACAGTAGCCCTAAACAGACAAACTGCTCTACAGAGCGCTAGCTACTCTCTGCTGTCTCAGACGACAACATCTTTATCTTGTGTCAGCCACTGTCGCTTCTCTATGTGCTTCGAAAGGGAGGGGTGAGCTGTTGAAATTCGCAACCTCACCGTTAGATGCCGCTGGAATTTACACAGTGCATCTTTAAGTGTCTAGGAACATTGCATTCAGTTCTCACTTAAGTATATTCTTTTAAAGTATATTATTTCTCTAAAAAGTATCCTCTAAAAGTATGCAAAAGTGTACATCTTTTAGTATTATGTAAAGACAAACTCTTTTTCAAATGATCTGCAATTCTTTAAAACGTTTTTCATAATATGCATAAAATCTTTTTAATTCCATCAGGTCCTGTTTATCATGAATACTGTGATTGTCCAGAGTCCGATGTGGCAGCGTGGCAGAGGGTTATGCAGTGCCCAGAGGAAGACCCCCAAATTCAAAAGGATTTCAGTTCATTCCCATCTATTGACCTTCAGCAGCTCTTGCAGGAGGTTCCAAAGCGCTTTGCAAAGCGAGGTGGACTCATTCACTATACCATCTTAAACAACCAGGTGCATCGGCGCTCGCTGGGCAAGTACACCGATTTCAAGATGTTCTCAGATGAGATACTGCTCTCCCTCGCCCGAAAAGTAAGCTATGAAGGTTGTTTCTTATCTTTTAGTCTAATTTTCAGAAAGAATGAAAATGCTGAGGGGCTATTAACTTTGGAAAACCACTAGCCACAGTGGCTTGTGAGCTAAAAAGTTAATGTCAAACCCTGATTATCATTATGTTATTACTGTAACAAGTTGAATTAAAAATTTGCTTTTCGAATATTTTATCCTTAAAGTTTGTAATGTCAATTTAAAAGTTTTACTTTAAAGTACATTTTAATTAATTGTTTAATAATCTTTTGTTGTCCTTTAAAGAAGGCAAAAAAACACCCGACGCAGAGGGCATTCAAATCGTTTAATGCACAGCTAGTTGTGGATTATCCCGCTTATACCATTGTCATTTGCCAGCATTGACAAGTTAAAGGTGCAGTGTGTGATTTTTAGCGGCACCTAGCGGTGAGGTTGTGAATTGCACCCCCAACGCTCACCCCTCCCTTTCGGAGCACATAGATAAGCTATGGGTGCCGACCAAGCGGCAACCTCCCGCAGTTTCTCTTGAAGTCAATACGGAAGTGACATATACTGCAATTCATCGATTGGCCACTAGGGACAGGCTCCAGAAGGGAGCAGAATCTCATTGAGCCCAATGTTAAAATGCCCAACTTTAGAGCAGATTAAAACATGTTTACAGCCTGGTATAAATTGTGGTTTTGGTCTATACGGCTAATTTTATCCTTCATGACAACTGTGAGGGAGTGAATTTTTTTATAACTCATTCGTTTACATTATATAAAGCCTTAAAGTTCTGCATAATTAAGGGCGTGGCCACTTCGAGTGACAGGTGGATAGCCATTTATCTGCTGTCTGTTAGTCATCACGTCACTTCAGCTCCGCCCACGTCCCGCCTTTTTGCCCATTTTCTGTTATCCGGGAGTGACGTGCGATGACGCGCTGCCAAGATGGCATCGGCCAGCTCGTCCCTACTTTGCGCTTCAGAACTGCTCATCAGAATCCTATGGGTGACGTCACGGACACTACGTCCATATTTTTTTACAGTCTGGGGCCGACACAGGACAGAAATGTCGTTGTTGGTTTGTCAAACAAACGTTTGTCTGTTTAGGGCTACTGTAGAAACATGATGGCCCAAAATGTTGATTGCATTGTAAGGGGACCCGCGGTGTATGTAGATAGAAATGGCTCATTCTAAGGTAATAAAAACATAACGGTACATGAATGTCTTTATACTGCACTGAAAACATAGTTATGTATATTATATTGCATTTCTGTCAATAGATCTTCATAAATATTACACACTGAACCTTTAAAGCTGTCATTTGTGTTTGCATTTGACTGGAAAGGTTAAAATGATGGTGATTTTTGTCAGCTACCACTCGTTAGATCTAGCATTCTGCAAGCAGAAACACAGAGATAAAGTAGTGCTGTAAGTGCATTTATTTGATTGAATTATAACATTTATTTGAATTAATTAGCCTTTTGAGAGAGAGAGAGAGTTAGCGAGCGCTGTTTGAATTACCTGCATCTGTGTCGCATCTCTCTACTAGCAACGAATCTGTGAGTTTAATTACTTTAAAAACAGCAACATTAATACTATCTTGCTGAGTAATATAATGTTGCGATTGAGTAGTGAAGTTAATTTAATACTAAAAGTCACTGGCCAGCGTTGATGACAAGTTTCTGTGCTCCTGATTGTTTGTGTGTGCGCAGCACAATCTCCAAACACTTTGTGTGAGTGACGTGTGTGTGTGTGGGCGCTTCAGTGAAAACAGAGCGAGTGAAGTATACGTCTGTGTGCATCAGTGAAATCAGGTTTTATTGCACACCTTCCAACCAATCAGAATCGAGTATTCAGACAGACCATGGTATAATTAAACTTAATATATTTAAAATGTACTAAATTCTTAATATGTCCTCCTTTTGTTAATGTAACAATAATATCTAATTAGTGACCTAAAATAGTGCACATTGTGAAGTAGTAATTGTTAAAAACCTGATCATTTCTGTGTATATTTTCCAAAATCCAAAATAACTTTATTTCCAGGTTTAAATTAGTTTTTGAGTCCCAAACATTTTCTCTGACTTTTGAGATAATTTTTATTTTTTTATGGTGATTCATTGGACATATCATATCAACTATTTTATTGTTATATCTGTCCTGTCTCCACCAGGTGAAAATGCCTGATGTGGAATTTTATATTAATGTAGGAGACTGGCCAATGGAGAACAGGAAAGTGAGTGACAAACCTGGACCAGTGCCTATTATCTCATGGTGCGGCTCCACGGACACACGGGACATCATTCTTCCCACATATGACATCACACACTCATCCTTAGAGGCGATGAGAGGCGTAACAAATGACCTGCTGTCAGTCCAGGGGAACACAGGTGCTTCTTTGAATGTCAGCTCCTGTCAATGTCCAATATTTGCTTACTTTTCTTTGTCTCACCTCTCTGGATTTCTTTATTGGGTTTCCCAGGTCCTGTGTGGTCAGATAAAATGGACAAGGCGTTCTTCAGAGGCAGGGACAGTCGAGAAGAACGCTTGCGTTTGGTAACCATGTCCAAAGAAAATCCAGAGCTGATCGATGCGGGAATAACAGCCTTTTTTTTCTTTCGTGAACGGGAGAAGGAACTTGGAAAAGCCCCACTGGTTGGTTTCTTTGATTTTTTTAAGGTAAGTAATGTGCTTCTGTGATATGCTTTTTCTCTGCTTAATAAATAATACAGATTAAGAATTGTGACATGCTTGGCTCTACTCTTGGAAATATCTCTAGTACAAATACCAGGTGAATGTGGATGGAACAGTAGCGGCCTATAGGTTTCCTTACCTGATGCTGGGCAACAGCTTGGTCTTAAAACAGGATTCACCGTACTACGAACACTTTTACACACATCTGAAACCAGGTGTGCACTACATACCAGTGAAGAGGGACCTTTCTGACCTCATCGAGAAGATTAAATGGGCTAAGGTACATAAGTGTCCTTAATGTTGGAGCACATTAGCTTTGTACAGTAACAGCTTAAATGTACATTTCACAATGACAAAATTGTAAAATAGAGACCCATATATCATATGCAAAACAAAAGAAGTTTAATGTACACATTGTTCAATGTACACAGAACAATGACACAGAGGCAGAGGGCGTAGCTAAAACAGGACAATCGGTGGTGAGAGATCTGCTTCAGCCTCACAGACTCTACTGCTACTACTACACTGTTTTTCAGGTAAGAATTCATTGATAATTTTAAAGTGCCTCCTAATGCATTCAAAAACTACAGACAGCTTTTGCATTGCCTGGTCAGTTTTGACCCTTGAACTTTATAAAAGAAAAAATATTTTTCAACTAAAACCATATTGTATCTGATCAATAACTCCACATTAAAAGGGATAGTTCACCCAAAAATGAAAATTATCCCATAATTTATTCCCCCTTAAGCCATCCTAGGTGTACATGACATTCTTCTTTCAGACAAATACAATCGGAGTTACATTAAAAAATGTCCTGGCTCTTCCAAGCTTTATAATGATTGAATGGCAGTCCATGAAAGTGTATCCATCAATTATAAAAGTACTCCACACGGCTCCGGGGGGGTAATAAAGACCTTATGAAGCGAACCAATGGGTTTGTGTAAGAAAAATATCCATATTTAACACGTTATAAATTAAAATAGCCTGACAAGCCAGACCCACATCAAGATGTTGGGAATTTCAAATTCCCTCTGCACACAATAGGATAGCGCTACAACCAACCAGAGCAATGAAGAAGGTGAAGCGGAGCTAGTTGATAGATTAATCTTTCGCCTTATCCGGACGGCAAAACTCCGAACACATGTTCCTTTCTTAAGAATGACTTCAGTGCCGTTCTTTGTTCTTTTCTCAAAGAAAAGCTTAACTCCAAGTCTTCCAGAGTCGCGGCCAAGGCCGATTCTAAAGACTGCTGTTCGCCAGCTTCTTTGTTTACGAGTACAACTCTGCCCTCATTATGTTAAGCCCGCCCACAGACTCTATACACGATGTGATTGGCCTGACTAGAGTTTGGTTTTTCCAGCTCGGACGCCAGCGGAGAGTTGCTAGACGACCGATCTAGAGTGCGTCTAGATTTCTAGGCTACGTCGGGCCAGTTACACTTTCTTCGTAAGTTGAATAATGGAAGGCGGTCTGCCGGAAGCTAGATATTTTACTTCATAATGTGTTATATATTTTCAGTTCCGGACTACTTTAATCCCTGCACATCAGTAATGTTTTTTTCTAAGGCACGTTTATAAAAGCTACTTAAATGTCCGAATGGAACTAAGCCCCATCTGTGAAACCAGGCCCCAGTCTAAGATCAAAGCCAGGTGGAGTTTGCAGGTTTTTTCGAGTTCCCCGGTTTTCACCGTTTTCCACTACTATCTGTCATGGGGAAGATGACATGAGCTAGGACAAGTCCTCAACAAACCATAAGTATGTGCCAGGCTACGGCCTTGTCTTTCCATTCTTTAAAGATCTTTTGACTCAAACAAATTGCATCGGGACACTTTTATTCAAATGAGTGAGACATGCAAGTATCAAACTTAGTCGTTAGTTGATACATTAAGGCCTGGTTTCACAGACAAGGTTTATATTAAGCCAGGCCTTAGTTAAATTAGGACATTTAAGTGGCTTTTATAAATGTGCCTTAGAAAAAAACATTGCATGTGTGCATTTTGAGACAAAACAATGCCACAAACACATTTTTAGATATATCAGTGCAAGTTGTTTTCAATTAATAATATATCATAAAAAAATCAAGTAAATAAGCATTATGATACGTATCCCAAAAAGTATTGCTATACCACGATACTCAATATGTTGAGTCATTTTTCCCTGTTGCACCTACACAAAATTAGAGGGTTCCCCCACCTGCCAAATCCCACTTTAACCACTGCTGATTTGCATCTTGAGACAAAACAATGGCACTGACATATTTAAAGATATGCAAGTTGCTTTCAATTAAAACAGCTCAAACATGCATTTTAGTCTGGGACTAGCTTAAAGGAACACGCCGACTTTTTGGGACTTTATTTTATTCACCATATCCCGTGCCATAACTCTGTCTGACGCACCCACCGCTAGCCTAGCTTAGCACAAAGACTGGAGGTAAACGGCTCCATCTAGCCTACTGCTTATGAAGTGACAAAATAACGCCACATTTTCCTATTTACATGTTGTGATGTGTATAGTTACATCCTGTATTAAGACTGACGGAAAATGAAAAGTTGCGACTTTCTAGACCGATATGGTTAGGAACTATTCTCTCATTCCTGCGTAATAATTAAGGGACTTTGTGCCGTACAATGGGCGCAGCGGCGCAATGATTTTACACAGCACCGCACGGAGATGAGAACGGTATGAATCTAACACTGGGGGATACAGTGAATAAGCTAATGTCCCAAAAAGTCGGCGTGTTCCTTTTAAGCCTCGTCTGTGAATGTGTGTAATTTGATATTGGGATAATTGGGTGTTGATGGAGAAACTATTAAAGATTCTTATAATACTAATCGCATAGGAACGACATATAATGTAAATGATCATTCAGGAAATGAAAATCGAAACTTATTGATAGCAAACATGGTCTTGCTATCGATAATAAACGTCCTTGATTAACTATGTAAGGCTAAAACATTCAATGAAAGAGTTTGGATTAATACATAGGCAAAAGAATATAAAGGAACATAATTATATATTGGATACATGATTAGACATGGATACATTTATTTGTTTCAAAGTGAATTTAGACCAGTTGTAAACCAGTCTTATCTTGACGATTTGTATTTGTTACCACAGTAACTCCTTGTTGGGTGAGGGGTATTATGGATTATTTGTTAAATGTAACAAATAATTTTGTGTCTGATATATTTCAGTCACTATACCAATAATGCACGTCTGTTTTGGGTGCCAGTCGATTTGTTTGTATGTGAGCAGTAATGCAAAAATGCAAAAGCTTGATCTGTAGTTTTAACGAAATCCCTGGAGCTGTCATCGGGGAGACTTTTCTGGGTACGGCTAACATGGAAAAAGTAGTAAATTTAATCAGTTTGTGTGCCCTGTCCTTTTACAGGCCTACGCAAATCGTCAGAGCACTCAGCCCTTAGTCCATCCTGAGATGGAAATAGTGCCTCAGCCGTCTGATCACACTGCGCTGTGTAACTGTGAGAGGAGATCAGAGGGTCAGAGACTTCAGCAGAAGGACGAGCTCTGACAAAGTTCCACCAAAGATTAACTGATAAAACAAGTGTCTCAAACATGCACGTGAAAGAAATATTGAATGGAGCACAAAACCCATTCAAATAGTGACACTGAATCCGATATAAATGAATGATACACTTTTGAAGGATGAACGAAGGCTAACTTGAGTTTTGCTAGGAGTGAAATGTTTAACACTTTGTTTATCTGACTGCAGATAACTATTGATGTACCTGTGCATTAAGCTATTAATCTCTCTTTGTTTTAAATTATTTTATTTCCTCTCTTTTTCTGCCTTTATTTTACATTTTGCATTTCATTACAGAACTATGTAACGATATTTTGATAATCACCCCCCCCCCCCCCCACTCCCCTTGTTTGTCCGGACTAGGATTACTTTTCTTTCTAGGATTACTTATCAGTATTGAAAGCAGGGTTGATAAACATCATTTGACAAACTTTATAGTATATGTTCCGAATGAAGCGAATGTAAGATAGCTTTATGCTGTATGTGGGCCACACTTAAGCTTATTGCCCAAGGAGAACATTGCCACATTCCTAACACTGCATCGATAGTATCAAACATTGTATTGTGACGGCTCAGAATGAATGGCTTAGCTGCTCTTTTGGTGACAAACGTGTCAGTTTGACTATGATGTGGAGTTTGTGTCTCGGACCTCATCAAAAAATATTTGCCTCCGTAGTATTGAGTGTAAATCATGCTTGCCTTAAACTTGTACACATTCCATTTGTTTCCAAAGTTAATTTGTGCCAAACTGCTTTTTTCTGTGGTAATATAGGTGACAGTGGACTGTCATTTGTCAACTCAAGGATTTTTTTAAATGAAAAAAAATCTAAACTATTGTTTCATAATAAACTGTCTTTAATCATAGTTAAGAACTCTGTGTGCTGTTTTCATTTCTACGTAATCATTTATGTAAAATTGATTGAAGGATTTTGAAGGGTACAACTGATGGACACTCCATGATTCTCTCCTCCTTAATTGGCTGGACATGATAAAGTCCAGAAGTCCATTCCAGTGAACAGTTTTTTGCCTCCTACACCCTTCATCCATTGGAAGCGCTCACTCTGGAGGGTAAACCCTTTGAAGTGATTAGGGCAGATGAGCCCTTCAGAGCTCTGTTCTTGTTGCATTTACACAGCTTTAACCAGCAGATGTCCTCAGCATGCTGTGTTTCGAGTGAATCTAGCTAGTGTTATTATCGATCTATTCTAACAGTGAATTTAGCTGACATAATCAATATAGCGTTAGTGGAATAAAAACAGCATTGGTCTTTTTCACTGAAGCAAGACTGTTTGTCAAAACTAGCGTGTACCTGAGGTCATGTAATTTTATGTTACATTGTTTGCTAGGCTGGCATAAAGATCTCATCTCCATTAATACCTAATTCTCACCATTCATGACAGAGTGTTTCCCATGTATAGCTAGAGTGCATCCAGAAAGTATTCACAACGCTTCACTTTTTCCACATTTTATGTTACAGCCTTATTCCAAAATGGATTAAATTAAAGGGGTGGTAAACCACAATTTCACTTTTCTAACTTTAGCTAGTGTGTAATGTTGCTGTTTGAGCATAAACAAAATCTGCAAAGTTACAACGTTCAAAGTTTAAAGCAAAGGGAGATAATTGCTTTTAAAGAAATCAATTTCTAAGGACTACAGCAAACGGCCAGTAGGGACTACTAGACATTCCTCCAGGGTTGCTGACATCACCAGCCCCAATATTTACATAAACCCCTCCTACGAGAATATTAAATAAGGGGGGCGAGGCCATTTTGTATCGCAGCAGGGAAGCGTTGTTGTGGTCTAGTTAGCAGGCTGGAGTGTTGTTGCCGCAATGCCGACGAAACGCTGTTATTTTCATCCGGATTGCAGGTCCACTTTGTTCAGCCTTCCTAGGGACGGGGGTGCGTTGCAGTGAGTTTAACATACAACATGTTATATGCATGTGTGTATGAGACAGAGGGGAACAGGTCGCATTTGCAGCAGATATATGCTGCCCATCATAAATCAAAGCACGAGACAGACAGGGGTCGGAGGAGAAGACCGGAAAATGTGACATACTTTCCCTGTATTTGCAATACATGACAAACACTGCTATTGTGTGAATGCACGACAGGCGCGCGAGGCTCTCGCTGCACATTTCACGGAGGAAAGCTTCTGAAAGATGGATTTAAAAACAGAAGCTGTTTACGGGCCACAACCTGTAAGTATGATTTATTTTTCGTCGATGTGTTTTCCTGTAATAGTTTGTGTTGTTAATTGTACGTTGTAGCAAGGAAGTAAACATGACAGCGCTGTTTGGCTCTGCAAACCAGTTTGTTAAATGCTCATTCATACTTAACGTTATCCGACAAACACCTAATGTTACAAACTGTTTAAAATCTCAACAGCGAACTTGTATTAGTGTAAATTATTCTTTGATTAGAGCTTTTATGTGTTGTTTATCTACAGGCATGCTAAACATGCTTCTGTGTTTGATTTGGCTACTAGTAAAGCCAATGTTCAGTGTTCGTTTTGGGTTAATAGTTCTTGTGACAGTTATTTGGCTATAATCGTTCTAAAAATACAAAAGTAACGGTGCCATTCAGTAGCGATCACTATAGATCCGCAGTCTTTACTCTTGAGGACTGAACAGGTTCTGCTCGATCATCTTCACTAAAATTGTCTGGATCTGATTCGGGCTCAAATTAATATGGTTTTATTGACGCCATTGTTTCTAGTACTACCCAAAGCACAGGCTACCGGTAAAGGTAAGGGGCGTGACATTTCCGACAAACGTGCACTAGGCGGTTAGCGAATCACAACACACTGGGCCAGCTAACCAACCTGAGCCCATTGAGTATTTTTGAGGGACTCGCTTCATACAACCTGGAAACCATCAGACCGTTTTTACAAGGAGGGACAGAGTAGTGTAGAATAAAGGTAAAATATATGAAAAATAATGCACTTTTTTAAAAACGAAGCATGAACACGTTACAGTGCACCCCACAAACGCAATCAAGCCTTCGAAAGAATGTGTTTACCACCCCTTTAATTATTTTCCTCAAAATTCTACAAACAATACACCATAATGAAAACGTGAAAGAAGTTTGTTTGAAATCTTTGCAAATTTATTAGAAAAAAAAAAAAATTCAAATGTACAAAAGTATTCACAACCTTTGCTCAATACTTTGTTGAAGCACCTTTGGCACCAATTACAGTCTTTTTGAGTATGATGCTACATGCTTGGCACACCTATTTTTTGGCAGTTTCTCCCATTCTTCTTTGCAGGACCTCTCAAGCTCCATCAGGTTGGATGAGGAGCGTCAGTTTCACAGAGTTGTCCCGTAGCCACTCCTTTGTTATCTTGGCAGTGTGCTTAGGGTCGTTGTCCTATTGGGAAGATGAACATTCGCCCAAGTCTAAGGTCCTGAGTACTCTGGAGCAGATTTTCATCAAGGATGTCTCTGTAAATTGCTGCATTCACCTTTCCCTCAATCCTGACTAGTCTCCCAGTTCCTGCCGCTGAAAAACATCCCCACAGCATGATGCTGCCACCACCATGCTTCACTGTAGGGATGGTATTGGCCAGGTGATGAGCAGTGCCTGGTTTCCTCCAGACGTGACGCTTGCCATTCAGGCCAAAGAGTTCAATCTTTGTTTCATAAGACCAGAGAATTTAGTTTCTCATGGTCTGAGAGTCCTTCAGGTGCCTTTTGGCAAACTCCAGGCTGGCTGTCATGTGCCTTTTAACTTTTACATGTGCTTCCGTCTGGCCACTCTACCATACAGGCCTTATTGGTGGAGTGCCTCAGAGATGGTTGTTCTTCTGAAAGGTTCTTCTCTCTCCACAGAGAAACGCTGGAGCTCTGTCAAAGCAACCATCAGGTTCTTGGTCACCTCCCTGACTAAGGCCCTTCCCCCCCGATCGCTCAGTTTGGCCAGGTGGCCAGTTCTATGAAGAGTACTGGTGGTTCCAAACTTCTTCCATTTATGGATGATGTCCTCTGGATGAAAGTCCACTGTGCTCATTGGGACCTTCAATGCTGCAGATATTTTTCTGTACCCTTCCCCAGATCTGTGCCTCGATACAATCCTGTCTCGGAGGTCTACAGACAATTCCTTGGACTTCATGGCTTGGTTTGTGCTCTGACATGCACTGTTAACTGTGCACATATAGACAGGTGTGTGTCTTTCCAAATCATGTCCAATCAACTGAATTAATTGCTTATAATTGTTGTAGAAACATCTCATGGATGATCAGTGGAAACGGGATGAGCCTGAGCTAAATTTTGGGTGTCATAGCAAAGGCTGTGAAAACTTGATTTTTATTTTTATAAATTTGCAAAGATTTCAAAAAAACTTCTTTCATGTTGTCATTATGGGGTATTGTTTGTAGAATTTTGAGGAAAATAATTAATTTAATCCATTTTGAAATGACAAAATGTGGAAAAAGTGAAGCGCTGTGAATACTTTCTGGATGCACTGCATGTACATGCGGCCCGTAACTGTTGGTGCTCTACAGCGGTTAATTAACAGAACTGCATTTGTCTTGCGGAAGAACATTGTAGCCGGAGCTACTTCTCTCTGTTTCTGTTTATGAAGAGTCACGCAGGTACTGTGCTGCAGTGGTGCTGACCCGTACCAGTCTAAAATAGTCAGAATTTAAACACTTATAGGTGTACTGTAGTGATTAATGATAAGAAAAAAAAAACAGGGTTTGGAAAATGGATTCAATGGATTCTTTGAACACAAAGTTACGGACTGCAGCTTAAAGTATCCTTGAAAAGAGGGTTTGTTAAACAGTGGTGGGTTTTTCTGGACCACAGCTATTGAAGAATTAATTCCCTTTAAAATAAAAATCACCCCATCATTTACTCACCCTCAAGCCATCCTAGGTGTATATGACGTTCTTCTTTCTGATTAACACAATCTGGGTTATATTAATAAATATCCTGACACTTCCAAGCTTTATAAAGGCAGTGACAGGCAGTGTTGGGCACGTTACTTTAAAAAAGTAATTAGTTATAGTTACTAGTTACTTCTTACAAATAGTAACTGAGTTACATCATTATAAAAGTAACTAATTTCTAGGGAAAGTAACTACTGTGTTACATTTTTTTTTCAAATGTTCAAATATGTCAAATAACTTGGATGCCCCCAATATTAAATATGTTAAATGAATCAATTGGACACTAAATAGAATCAATTATTATTATAAAACATTGTACATTAATGTACACTATTGTAATGTTGCTGTGGGACAATGTGAGAGACACCTTTCAAATTCAATATATTATTGTAAATATTATCAGTAGGCCTACTATAGTGTAAATATTGTGTAAATATTATCAGTACTTTACTACTCCTCTGGTAGTGGAGCTCACGTTATCACCTGGGTTTTTAGCCACTAATGTTGTGGCTGTGATGATGTGAGGCTTCATTAGATTAGAATTACTGGACATCGACGTGGAGAGACTCTTTCTTCCTGGGCATAAACTGCACGTTACATAAACATTCTTACCTTTCACCTCAACGAGGGAAAAGTAGCGCTTATACTTCCAGTTTGCGAAAGCTACCTTTGAAGTCGTTGGACTTGCCATCGTTGACTGTGCATATGCGTGTGCGTCATAGGTGTGTGCAGGGGCGTAAATCGCAGGGGGGACAGGACCCCCCCAATCTGAGGGCTGTCCCCCCCTAAAAACCATGCAGAGTATTGTAAATAATATAACAATATATACTTAAAATAAATGTGTAAGTAGTGAAACAATACAAGCGCAAACGTGACAAAAAATGCGTTTTAAGTTTAGAAACATTTTGAGTCCCCCCTCCCCCCTTGCCTCACAGTGGTTTGATCCACCGTGCACCTCAACTAATATACCGTATTTCCTCAAATAAAAGCCTGTATTCAATTAAACGCCGGGCCTCTGATAGTGGCCGGGGGCGTGGCCAGCACGAACAAATAAAGGCCGGTCTCAAATTAAGGCCGGGGGGAAATTATTTCCATTCATTTCATGTGCATTCAAGTTCAGCGTAATGTACAGTAGGGCCGAAGGAGCGAAACCATCTTGGCCATCGCCCCCCGCGGGGAGTCTTGCGAGTGCGACGCACAAGTCTCTTCTATACTTAACCTAAACACTTTGCAGGGATTGCTCTGTAAATTAAATAGAGAATATAACTGATGCATATCTGCTATTTTAAATACTGTAGTCTATGAGAGATGTGACGTGTGTTAGTCTGTGAAAATACACAAATGATCTGGACAATCTCTTAGCCTCTTTTTCACTCTGCATTTAACTTAAACTATTTTGTACAAGAAAACAGCACAGGCTTCAAAATAAATTATGTTATTGAAATATTGTAAAGATGAACTACTCGAACGAACATTTAAAAAACAATATGCAAAATCAAAATCGAATTGCTCCATAACGGATTGAGAAAAGTGCGCGCATTAATTGGGTTAGAAAAATAACGAGTTTATATTGAGTCTATAAAACACGAAAGAACAACAAATATATCACAAAAGTATATTTCGTTTTGTATAAATTGTATCTTAATTTTAATCTGTTTTATCAACCAAATTGCCCGGATTTAATAAATAACAAGCAAATAGCTATAACAGACATGAGGCGGAGGCGCAGCGCGGCTTAAATGAACTACTAGAAAAGGAAAAAAATCTTTAGTCAGGGACAGCCCTTACTATTTATTTCAGATAGGCCTATATTTGATCCAGCAGGTCACAAAGGGAGTTCTGGGTTGAGCAGCGGTGCTGAGCGGAATGAGCTTCAGAAATGAGCGGATCTCCAGAAAGACGCTTGATCTCCACTGGAGGAAATATTACCGCTCTTTCAACGCACACACCTTTGAAACCACCCCACTCCCGCGCCCCTGATGATATCTGTCCTTTGGAGCGCTATCGCTTTTCATTTAAAACGCTTTATTTAAAACAATATTTTTTTTCAAATAGATGGAATTTGAAATACAGGCCTGCCCCTAATAAAAGCCTGCTTCAAATAAAACCCGGTGACCTTCTGCAGTTCAGGCAAATAAAGGCCCCGGCTTTTATTTGAGGAAATACGGTAGACCGTAATAGACCGTAGAAAAACTACCACACAAGTTTGGGAAGGCTCTTCAGACAGCAGTTGTGAAACACCAGTAAGTAGCTGTCAAGGCTATTTTATTCACTTTAAACGTCAGATGAAGTGATTATTTTCTCTTTAAAGCTACACTGTGTAACTTTTTTAGTTTATTCTTAGCTAAAAACACTTAGTTCTTTCAAAAATATATGTGCTCATTAATGTATATTTACTTCTTTCAAGTAATAAAGTATTCTCGTAAGTTTATAATATGCCATTGAAAATACATACGGGTAAGGGGTTCGAATGGGGGTCGCCATGTTGCCCCTCCATCTTGAAAGTACATTAGCCAAAGAGGGACATACCCGTAAATTCAAGCTTCGCCTTTTGCGTTTTAACACTCTGTAACGAGTAGGAAAATAGTGTGGCCCCTTTAAGAGCGTTCGCCCCGGTTGGAGCGCCTGCGTTCTGTGTGTGTGTGTGTGTGTGTGTGTGTGTGCACTGCGCCTCGAGCTCCCATGTGTGCGGATTATTTTCTGTCTTCTGCTGCTAACATTCATTTATTTTTGTTTTGTTGGGTAATGCTGTGGACGGAAGTGGAGTTTGTGCCGGACTCTTGTGGGGGGTTCTGCGGGGAATAAAGTGCGGGCTGTTTGATGTAAATCGCCTCCGTGTTTGCATCGACTCCAGTTGCGTTGAGTGAGCTATCCGTATTTTTCACCCGGACACACGCGTTACAACTCGATGGCGAATGTGAAGAGGGGGATTGCTGGATCGAACTGGAAGCCATGTTAATCTTGGACTAAATCGGCCACCGTAGGAGTTAAAACGAAATCGGAATTGGGAGGAAAAGAAACTAATATTTACTGGATGGTCATATACCTTTCACCGCTAGAAGGGGGGAAATATCACACAGTGTAGCTTTAATACAGATTAGGCAAAACACTGTTAACATCACTTGCCCACCGCACCGCTCCGCTGTATAGTAATAAAATCATTGAGTTCAGTTAGAGAACTGATAAAACAATTAAAAACTGAACGTGTCTGCTCAATACAGCACGAGCCAAACGAGCAAACCGCTGACAGACAAGATTATCGAAGATTTGGTTTCAAAGCGTAAAAGCGCCTATTTAAGGGAGTGTGTCATTGGACTGTTTTGTTATTGTGTTTTTTCATTACGAATAATCGGCTAATGAACCCAAAATTCAAGCAACCCGCCCCCAAATTCTAAAAATTGGCTAATTCTAAACCGAAAGTTCAGTCAGATCTGTGTGGGTTTTGCTCAATATGATAATCAGTGGCAGATTAGAGGCTTGCTGCAGTTGAATATCTAAATATCTGAATATCATAGTATAAAATACTATGTGGAGGACGCAAGATAAATTAATAATTATAATATGACTGCGTGGTGAACCTTAATCGTATTTAAACTACTATCGCTTTGTGTTGTTGGTCAGAGAAAATGACAGAGAAAAGAAAAACGGACATTAGATCATTTTTCAGTGCACCAAAACGCCAAATAAGTACGAAATGTTTTTGTTTTTTTTGTTTTTTTTGTGGTACACATATCCTTACAAGCATGGGCGTCAGTTTGGTTTGAAATGTGCTGGGGACAGAGACGCATTCAGAAGTGCTGGGTAGGCTACATGATGCATTATTTTTTTTTTCTCTTTAGCTCAGGTCATGTTTTGAAAGACTATGTCCTGTAGCTTACTAATGTAAATAAATAAAAATGTCAGCTGACAGATATATTGCGGTCTTGTCTTACTCATGCCGACGAAAGCGCCCCGCGAATTCTTTAATATCTTTCATTTTTGCAATTTTTTTACCACTTCGTTATCAGAGTCCCACTGGAGCCCGTGTTTTTATTTTATTTTATCCTCCCTATTACACATTAGTTGCAGCCATTAAAATTGTTCAGTTTTGTTTTTAATGTCAAAGTAGTTATATTTCGTTTTGTTTGTTTATTAAGTTAATTTAGAAAAAAGTTTGAAGCATTTTTTTGTTGTTAAACTAAAGTTTTTGCTTTTTAAAGTGACGACCAAGCAGCCGACAGTGAGTTAACCCAACGCTTTAGCCTCTGAAATCAACACTCGACTTGTCTTGCTTATAAAATCCATATAAAACACTTAAAGCATCGTTTAAACGTTTAGCCTACTTATCACCACCATCACAGTAAAAAGGCATTTTTGACAAGATGAGGCAGGCAGATCGCAACGGCGCGCGCAAACAAAACGGGCTACACAATCTAAACAAATAATTAAAAAAACATGCTGGTTGTCTTACCTTTGGCTACACCTATTCGCGAAATGAATATAAATCCAATCTTCAATTCCCGCCCTATATGCACATTTAACGGAGTTCATGTCAACGAAAGCAACAGATATGAGCATTTTATTCATCAGCTCATTTCAACATCAAAGACCGCATTTTGAGAACGAGCGACCTAAACACTGGTAAGAGCCTTTAGTCTCATTAGTTTTAATGAAGATGTTTGTGTTTTTGAGCATCTCAGACTCAGCTTATTTTCAGTTTCACTTGTGGCAGTTTGTGTGTTGGCTTGCTTTACTCATTTGCGGCGATGCGTGTTGCATAGCGCCGTCCTATAGCCTAAAAAGGCCCGAAGCCCGGCCCGCGTCTGAGGTAGGCTATGACTGGAAAATTGGCCCGAAGCCCGGCCCTAGGGGCGTAAAAAAGTCGGGGCCCGTCGGGCTCGGGCAGAAATGTAGGGCTCTACTTCGAGTAAGGTTGAAAGTGTAACAACAATAAGTTCTGGGGAATAATTAACTCAAATGGTATGAATATTCATGAGTTTATGAATATTATTGGCTTGTTGTACAGAAAAATTAACGTATAACGGAACCTTTAATCATTTAAAAGTAACCTTTATCCAAATTGATTTCTTCATCAATTATCAATCTTACAAACCTTAAGAAACATTGATCTGTTTGATCAAGACAAATAATATCTCTTATGTTTGCACAATTTATATTACTAAAGTAATATAAATGAAAATCAAGCTTAAATGGGTAGCTTAGATCTTACGCTTCAGTGACTTCGAGATTTGTGAGCAAAACAATACGGATTCAATTTAATGCAATTATTGGGTTTTAATAAAACAACTACAGAATACAAAGCTACGAATCACACGGGGGTAAATATGCATATATATCTAGGAGAAACAAATGATGGTACAAACAAGGAAAAATCAAACTTAATAGAATCAAATCAAAAAGGAAAAGAATGATGGAAAGAGAGAATTCACGAGGGAGAGAGAGAGAGAGAGAGAGAGAGAGAGAGAGAGAGAGAGAGAGAGAGAGAGACAGTTCACCACAACCCTTCAGACATTTATGATTTCGTGAATCAGGATTAATTAAGACAACCTCGTACAAGCAGTTAAAGGTGAAATATAATACTTGCATTAGGCTCTCTCGTGTACGTGTCTGAGTTCGAATCGTCGTGGAAGTTCGCTAAGGAGGTGAGTCCGGAGAATTTCGGTGAAGTTCAGGAAAGTCGCTCCAGAAGTTGCAAGTCTCTCAGTCTTGGCTGGGTGCCAAAGGAATCCCTCTCTCAATGGCAAGAAATGCCAGGGTGGTCCTTTCGGAATGGCAAGGATGCCGTGTCTCTCTCAATGGCAAGGAAGCAAAGAGTTAAGGTCAGTTCCCGTTTTTATGGACACAATGACCAACGCCCTTATCCTGGAGTGATCCAATCGCGCACGGGAGACCAAAGGCGCGAGTTTTTCATTGTCCTTTGTTCGTGGACAACCCCCCCCTGCTCTGAGTTAATCAGTAGGGTGGAAATTCTAAAGCCTCTATTTCTTCAGAAAGCTGGTATTTTTGTAATAATGCATCTTGTAGTAATCTGTGAACGATATTCGGTACATTCGGGTTTCTGCGATCGAGATGATACCAAACACTATCGTTCTGTGATTTTAGAATACAGAGGCACAAGCATTTTTACAATCAGTGGCATACCAAATAAATTGTACATACAGTAAACATCCTAGCTATCTTAATACATCGTATAAGGACATCAAATCAACACAATATATATATTTGGACATTATTAAGACAGTTCTTTTAGTCCATATGTTACCTATGAGTTGGGTATGTGAGATGGGTCCGAAAGTTCAGTGTGTTCAACTATGTGTGTGTGCGCTCATTCGCACAAAAGACTATGTGTGTGTATTGTTTCGAAACTTCACGTGGTCATCTGTGTGTGTATTGTTTGCCTATTGCACACAGGATATGTATGTTCGTTTGAGGAGTCACATGATCGCCTAAGGCTTTGAAGTTTGTGAAGAACTATTCAACTCTTGAGTTGTTCATTAACTTAGGATAGCCGCATAACACAGACCCTTTATTCAGTGTGATCTGATTTAGCAACGTCATGAGATAATGATGATGAGTCCAAGATTTGGACTTCCTGCCATCTGGCTTGAGTGAATCAATACCGTTACAGTCCCCCTTTTTGTCGGATGATGTCCGATGGACATTATCGGACAACCCCTCATCACAGTGGTCGGATGGCAGGTGAATCGGGACGGTTGGAGAGCAGATGTTTGTTATGGCTGAGGAGCCAGCTCGATGAGGTTCGCATCTGCTTCTAGCGTAGGAACCTCCTTCCGGGATTTCCATCTGAGACCTCCAGACACGGCTGTCGTGAGTTTGGCTGTAGAGGTTTTCATCTCGTTGAACTTCCTGTACAGGAGAAAGGCTATGCCCAGGGTTAGGGTATTGCCGATGATCATGGAGATACATAGCGCAGTGTCAGCGGCGGTCCAGGTTTGGACAACAGGTGAGGTATTCAGGATAGGTAATCGAGACAATGCTTGGAGGGCTGTGTCGAGGGGAACAATGTCAATGAGCTGAGGCCCCCCTTTTTCAATCCACCGTTCTAGTTCTGGAGCTAGGGTGAAGTTGTGGTCCTTGAAAAAGGCTGGGATTTCTAGCTCGGACTGATACTCTTCACTTGGGAGATAGTACAAAGCCAAATCGTCCAGGTGGAGGATGGCCCCTCGTGGTACTTGGATCCACATGCTCTGGTCCAGCAAGTTGATGCGGGTGGCGGTGTCATGCTGGTCGTAGATCAGCATAGCGGTACGCACCGGAGTGTTGACGAGCCACCTGTCACCCACGATCTCTGCCTGCGTCTCGGTGACTTGGGTACGAGGCGTGGCATCGGTAGGGCAGCGGGTGTTGCTGATCATTGGTTGCAGTCCGCAGATTCCTTCGGTGTTGTCTCTGAGGAAGGGCTTGCTAGGGCAGAGGTAGTGAATGTCTTTAGTCAGGGTACACATGTGCAGGTTTGGGGCCAAGTACAGCTGTGTATCGCTGTCGTGGTAGGCGACCACCTCAGGAGTGCGCACCTTAAGGTGTGTGTTACCCTTCCAAAAGCCCACATTGACAATGTCTTTGAGTCGGTAGATTCGGCTCGACTCGATGATGGGTAAGTTAAGGAGGAAACCCATCTCCTTCTGCTCGGGGTCCACATAAAGGGGAATGGCGCTACCCAGAGAGTAGGCCAGGTGTACCTGCAGAGGGTCGGCGGGTGTGTTGATAGCAGACGCCAGCACACTTTGCACCAGGCTTAAGGGTATGAGGTATGGTGGTATTCTACCCATGGCTAAGCTGTCAATGGAGGAGCTTATTTCCCGTAGCATGTCAGTCATTAAGGCTGTGACCAGCTGCGTTTGAGCAAAGTCATTCTGGAAGACTGTAAACAGCTGTTTCATGGAGTTCACGGTCTGGTTCAACAGGACACTGTGGGTGTTCAGAATTACCACCGTTCCTCTTAATGTCTGGCCGACGGTTTGTAAAGCTGCACTCTGTGTGGTGAGTTGCTCTTTTAGCTGTGGGAGTTCCGTCTGAATTTCAGCCACATGCCGTCTTATCGTGGCTACGTTTACTGCGTTGACACTGGACATGCCAATGTTAAACAGAGTTCCGACGGCGGCGGCGGCTCCGAGCAACGCTCCCAGGAACCGTTTGGAGCGGCGGTTGTGTCCGCCTAACTCCGCTTGGGTGACTGTCATCTTCTCCAGTTGGTTGAGCATGTGCTTGACATCGGCCTCGGCATGGAGGAGAGAGTCTTCTGTCCATCGGGCACCGGCCCAGCTGTACTGGGCTACTGCTTTGGGGTAGTGTGCTCTGTAGACGTTGCGAGGGTCGAGTCGAACGTACACTTTCTGGGTGTGCGTCCGGCAATTGGTGATCAGGAGCCCCGGTTGTTCTCTCAATACAATGCCCGAGGCGGGGCCTGGTGTGATGAGGTCGGGTGGCGGCTGGCCTCTGGTTGACAGGAGGCACAGGAGGATGATCCACAGCCGCATCCTTATTGCAGGTAAAAGAGAGCGGTAGGGAGGAGCAGGGGAGAGAGAGAAAGAAACAGGTCAGCAAGGTTTGTCCCGGGTTGGATGGGACAGTCTTTTCGCTTCGGTGACGGCGGTTGAGTTTTAGCTTGCATTGGCCCCTCCCTGTCTTTCTATGCTAGTGGCTACATGTCTCTTAATCTGGTTCCGGTGGACCCATTTGAGAACTGGTTCTCTGTGTCCCCGGTTTAGCTGGATTTGGTACGCTACGGGGGAGAGTTTGTTCATAATCTCATGGGGTCCCGTCCAGTGAGGCAGAAATTTCTTTGACAACCGCCGGGGGCCTGTCAAAGGTGGCGGATTGAAGCTGTAGTACAAGACCTTGTCGCCCACATCCAGTTCCTGGTGTGATGCTTTCCGGTCGTAGTATGCTTTCTGACCTTCAGCGCTTTTCTGCAGGTGTTGTTGGGCAAACGCGAAGGTTGCTTTTAAGTGTCTATGGAGCTCCTCGAGGTACTGGAATGTGGTGTACGTGGTGACAAGATTGGAGTCTCCGGGTTGGTACAGCAAGTGGAGTGGCAGAGTCATCTGCCGCCCAGTCATGAGCTCGAAGGGGGACACCCTTGTCGATTCCTGCGGGGTCGCTCTGAGAGCCATCAGAACGAGGGGGAGTTTCATATCCCAGTCTTTCTGGTTAGCAGACACATACTTTTTCAACATGGCGACCACCGTTCGGTTGGATCTTTCAACCTGGCCGGACGAGATTGGATGGTGGCTGACGTGAAGTCTAGCCCGTACCCCTAGGCATTTCCAGATCTGTTGCATGATCTCGGCCGTGAAATGGGTGCCTCTGTCTGAGTTGACTTTCAGTGGCAGTCCAAACCGGGAGAAGATGTGGTTCATCAGGAGGTATGCTGTGGTTTGGGCGGTGTCATTGGGTGCTGGCAGGCACTCTACCCATTTGGTAAACTGGCACACCACCGTGAGGAAGTACTTGTTGCCTCTTGCGGACCTGGGCAGGGGTCCCACCCAGTCGATTTGTAGGTCTGACCACGGGAACGTGATCCCTCTGCGTTGCAGTGGGGCTCTGTGGTTCGGGTTTGCTGGTTGGAACTGGCAGCAAACCAGGCATTCTCTGACATACTCTGCCACATCTTGTTGCATCCCGGGCCAATATGCCACCTGTTTCAGTGTGTCATACGTGGCTCTGGTGCCGTGGTGTCCAGCACATGGTGTGTCGTGGGCATACATTAGCATGACCCCCCTTTGCGACCGTGGCACCACAAGCCTTGGCGCTGTGCTGTCATCGGGCGCAAACCACAGAATGTTGTCCTGTATACGCAACATGTGTCTGGAGTTATGTAGATGTCTGAGACTTGAGTCATCAGTGAGCTCAGAGTCAGTGATAGGGTGGCAGGAGGGGTCAGAGAGGTGGTCAAGAATTGTCTTTATTGCAGTGTCAGAGGCTTGCATATCCGCGATGTCGTTGTTGGAAATCTGTGGAGTTAGCGATAGCGGCTGCGAGGCGGGCATTGTAGCCGGTGCCGGTCTCTTGCTGCGGGTTAGCACTGCAACGTTGGGGCTGGATGTGGGGTTTGGGGGTACCCACATGTCGCCGTGTAGTGCGCCCGTCTTGGCGAGGGCGTCTGTTTGGTCATTCAAGTCTTTGTCTAGACCTGGTAGCTTCGAGTGTGCTTTTACCTTCTTCCAGTACACTGTCAGGTCATGTGTTCTTGTGATGTTGTCACATTCCTGGAACAGGTGTTGGTGTTTGACTGGCTTGTTGTTAGCGGTCTTGAAACCATTCTGTTTCCAGCTTGGAAGGTGGCACACGAAACTGAGTCTGGCATAGTTAGAGTCTGAGCAGATGAGCAGTTCTCTGATGTCATTGGCTGATGCGATCTGTAGGGCTATGAGAATAGCTGCTATCTCTGCATATTGCGATGACTGGGGGCCCAACTTGAAGTGTTGTGGTGGGCACGGCTGATCGTTCACCCACAGCACTCCTGCACCTGCTTTTAGGATGCCGTCATGGTTGTAGGAGCACCCATCGACGTAGGCCGTGGGCATGTCCTGGCACGCATTCGGTTCGAAGTATCTGTGGCAGGTCAGTTGTTGTTGTTGGGGTTCTTGTGCATCCGCTGCAGCAGCAGGCGTGTTATCAGAGCAGTTTTGGCATGCAGCCAGGCCATTGCCCAGTGCAGACTTGTGATTCTGTGCGTACCGTGCCTCAATGTTGCGTCCCTGGAGGGCCATTAACCACGTGGCTATACGTGAATTAGTGACGACGCCATCTCGGATGCGTTGGCTGTTGAGGAACATTACGGGCTGGTGGCAAGTCTCAATGATAACTTTCTGTGCCCCAATGTAGTTGGAGAATCGCTGAATGGCCCATACCGTGCAGAACAGAGCTTTTTCACAGTCTGAGAACTTGCACTCTGGTGGGAGAAGCGTTTTGCTGGCATATGCGACCACCTTTTTGTCTTGGTCATGTCGTTGATATAGGCCAGCACTGAGACATTGGTCGGAAAACCCGGCTTCCAGGTAGAATTCCTTCTGTGGATCGGGGTAAGCAAGGCATGGAGCTGTGCATAAATGTCTTTTAAGTGCCGTCATGGCGTATTCTTGAGCGTCTGACCAGACGAAAGGACAGTCTTTCTTCAGCAGGGCTGTTAGAGGTCTAGCAATGTCTGAGTAGTTTTCGATGAACTGTCGGGAGTAATTGCATACCCCTAGAAAACTGCGCAGCTCAGAGACGTTTGTAGGAGGCTTGATGTTTTGAATGGCATGAATACGGTTTGATTGAGGTTCAATGCCTTGGGATCCGATGAGCAGGCCCACGTAGTTGACCTTGGTCCGGCACCACTGTCCTTTGTGGAGGGCGATCTTGGCACCGGCTGCGGACAGTTGGTTCAAAACATAGTCTATTTCATTCAGGTGGTCGGCCACCATTGTGCTCTTCATGAGAACATCGTCTACATAGATCAGGTTGCCTCTTACTCTGGCGTCTGGGCAGGCTTTGTTCAGAAAGATGTTGAACTCAGCTGGTGAGTTGGCATAGCCGAACGGACACCTGTTGAAGGTGTATTGTCGGTTGCCGAATGTGAATGCTAGCTTGTGTTGGTCTTCTGGGTGCACCGGAATGGTCCAGAATCCAGAGGCCACATCAAGTGTAGAGAAGATTGTGGCTCCCCTGATTCGGGGTATTTCTTGTTCTAGCTGGGTCATAGGCCATCTTGACAACGGTACCTGTTGATTCAATTTCCGATAATCTATCGTGGGTCTCCATTTCCCGCTGGCTTTCAGAACCGGCCATATCGGACTCGAATAGGTACTGTTGCAAGGACGGATGACACCTTTTTCAAGCATGGATTCGATGATCTCCTGCACTGGTTCGTGTGAGGCGATGGGAATCTTGTATTGCTTGACAAAAGTGGGAGGCGCATCAGGGTGCGTTGGGATGCGCACCGTGTGGAGGTTGGTGAGACCGCAGTCTAAAGAGTCTTTGGCAAAGGATTCTTTGAACTTATAAAGGACTTGTTTGAGTCTTTGACGGTCTGTCTCGCTCTGGAGCGCGTCAGCGTCTCGTAGAATTTGCTGCACTTGAGACTCAAAACCTGGGTACGGTTCCTCCGTATGTGTGTCATCAGTCAGGTTGATCTTGGGAGGTGTGGCAGGTTCATCAGTCTCACTGACAGGCTGGTGGGAGACTGTGTATACCGCGAGGTGACTGTCCTCAGTCAGCTCCGTTCGACACACCTGGTCTTTGGTCATTGGCATGACAGACGTGATGGCAATGAATTTGAAGGGTGCGGTGAACAGTGTGTTATCTGTGCTCCCTTCGGGTATCAGTGCAGGTGGAATGGGCCCAATGATGGGTAGTACAAGTTCAAAGTCATGAAAGTCATGGCTCACTAGCCATCCCAGCCGGTAGGCCTTGGGAATGTTGATGTCAGTTGCTGTGCAGTTGTTGAAGAGGATGTAGACTACACGAGATGACACTTCAGTGAGGGGTGTGGCTTCAAGTGTGAGTCCGAGTTCCACACATTCGGGTGAGGGTTGGAAGAAGCCCAGCGTGTGGTTTAAGGTTTGACCACATCGCATGTTGAGCCGAACAGCGACCCCTTTGGTGTATGCTGGTACCACCGTTCCCTGTTCGTTGACTAGGGTGCAGACCTCAGGGATGGTCTGTCCTGACATGAGGTTGTCATGGCTGATGGAAACATGTGGCTGTAAAGTCAATGGGGCCCATACCACTTCGTTAAACGTGTCCACATGAGCCCGGAGGCGAACCAAAATGTCTGCTCCGATGTAAACATCGTGGGGCGGGTCCGGAAGGACCAGGAAGTAATGGGTCAGGCACCGATGATTCCATGTCAAGCGCAGCGCACAGATTCCTCTGGCGGACACCATAGAGGAGGGGTGTGAGTTCAAAGGGAAACGGGTGCGCTTGTTGGCATAAGGCGGATCTGGTGCATGTTCCCTGAGTGCATTGAACAGTGAGAGACTAATGGCTGAGTTGTCTGCCCATAATGCTAGAATAGTGTTCGTTGTGGTGATATCATTCAGCTGCAGGTCAGTCATGACCTTGGGGCTGTAGGTATCAGAGTCTATAGTGAGCTGAAATGTGCAGAGTAGCGAACTTGAAGTTTGCTCTGGGTCTGAGACTGTGTTCTCACGGCTGGCTGCAGGAGTTCCCGTGACCTTTGTGACTTGACAGTCTGGTTCTGTTGGGGTTGCCGTGACCTCTGTGACCTGACAGTCTTGCTCAGAAGACCTGTGTGTCTGGAGGGGAAGAGGTTCTCGCACTTGTGCCCAGAATTTCAGCTGTTTGAAGTCCAGTAAAGGTTCGAAACGGTCCAGCAGGTCTTTGCCGATGAGAAACGGATAAGTGTTCATAGGTGACACATAGACAGGATGTACAAGACTCATAGGCCCAACTGTCAGGTGAATGGGAGCTATGGTTTTGAGCTGGATGTCGTCTTGGCTGTATGACTGCACATTCAGCTTACACGTGTGAAGGTTAAGAGTGCGATTCTGTCTCTGTGCTTCAAATTTGAGTTTGTCAAACAGTTGAACGGATATCAACGTTAGGTCGGAGCCGGTGTCGACCAGGGCTTCGAGCCTCAGTTCCTTTTCCAAGGTGATGGTTAGGTAGAGTTTTCGAGCCATTCCCTTCTCGATCAGGTTCCCCAAGAGTCTGGGTGTTGGGGCCTGTGTGTTGATCGGTAGGCAGTCGGGATATGTCTCTTGTGTCTCACTGTGAGTGCAGATAACCAGGACAGCACTTTCATGTACCTTGGCGTGCGGAGTGACACTGTCTCGGTCAGGAAGTGTTGCCGTCAGCTGGAGTGAGTGGGTGTTGCTGACGTGTGGGGGTGCAACAGTTAGTTCGAGAGTCTGTGGTTGGGAAACAGTGTTCTGTGTGTTAGGTTCAGTTGCAGAAAGGTCAGGAAGGTTGATTCCAGGCGTCCGGTCCAGTCATGCGGTGTCTGGTTCATCCTTCTTGTCTGTCTTGCAGGGTTTCTTTTGTAGCAACTCCTTCAGTACCTTCAGCAGTTCTGCAGCTTCGGACTCGACCGTACTTTTCTTGTTAGCCGTGGGCTCAGATCCGCGCTTACCAGTACCACGTCGAGAGTGGTCCCTCCGTCGGTTTTCTGGGCTTGGCGTTCTGGGAGAGAGGGTTCGGCTCCTTCTGGGTTGCCGGCCGGCTTCCCATGTGCCCCCCCCCTTTTGGTTGTGGGAGGGGCGAGGCCGGTCCCAGGATCCTCCAGAGTGATCGTTCTGGTGCTTTGCATGGGCATTACCATGACCACGCTGCCCTCTGCTGGCTTGGAACGGTGTAGACTCTCTGTTGACGGGTCCGTAACTGTGGTTCTGTTGGGCGCCCTCTAGGGTCAGCTCTGGGCGATGCTCAGAAACAGGGCAAATGGTTGGGTGTTTTACAGTCTTTTCAGAAATAGCCTTTTGCTTGGTGTAAGCCTTGTGAGCTAAGTCTCTTAACTGTTGGGTGGACATGCTGCGTGGACAAACCAGAACTCCCAGATGGTGATTAATCGTGGGGTGGAGGTTTCGGAGGAACAGGGTTCTGAAGCTGAGGTCCTCCTCCATACCTGGTTCGTTTCGTGCGCCGAAGTAGGTATGTCGCAGTCGATTATAAAAGTTCTGTGGGGTTTCAAGTCGACCTTGCCTGAGGTCCACAGCAGCGATGAGCCCCTGGACTGATTCTGGATCAGAGTATTCACGAATTAAAGCTCGTCGTAGCTGCCCGTAGTCCGCTTTGACAGTCTCTGGTTGGCGGTCTAGAAAGCTACGCACGTCCCGGTTAGACGTGATTCTGAGTAGATACAATCTGTCCCAGGTGTTCGCGTTAGCGACAGTTTGCAGGTGAAAGTCTATGTCTTGCAAGTAGGCGTGAACGTCGTGTCCTCCTGCAGGGTTTGGGCTGAACGTAGGGATATTCCTGGCCAGCTTGTCAAGGTCTTTATGAGCTACGTGGCTGCTGACCCTGACTTCCTGGAAGGGCTTCCCTTCCTCAGCCGCTGGCGGGAATTCGTGGAGGCTCGTGGGTGACAGTCTGAATGGTGGGCTGTCACCCCCCTTTCTAGCTCTTGGTTCTTGGCTAAAAGGTGTGGACCAGCTGGTCGGGGGAAACTCTGTGTGGTGTGTTCCCCCTTCCCGGTCACTTTGCAGTTTATATGCATGTTTCAGTTCTCTGTGAACAAGGTCAAGTTCATCTTTGAGATCATGTCTTTGCTGGACAAGCTCGTTGATCTCGGCTCGGGCAGCCTGCAAGTGTTTTTCGGAGGCTTTGGCTCTAGAATCTTTGTCTTTAAGTGCAGTGTTGGCTCTCTCTAAGAGAGCTTTGCCTTGCCGGAGCTGTTCGTTGAGTTCTTCCCTGGTGTCTTTCTCTGACTGCTCTCTGCGGTCTGTGTCTAGACGCAGATTTTCCAGGGTCTTTCGAAGTCTTTCTACTTCTTTCTCACGTTCTGTGTCCGTTTCACCCTCTTTCTCGGTCTCTAGAAGTGGTTGATCTAGATGACGCTGGGTGAGGGCCTGGTTTCTCCGGGCCTCCTCGGCTTGGAGCTTTAGTGTTGCCGCTTCCTGTTCCAGGTCGGTGTGGCTCTTTTCTCTTAGCCGTGCCTGGGCGACGAGGTTGTGGGCGAGGCTCCCGAGGATCTTGGCCAGTTCTTTGTGAGAGTAACTCTGCGTCGGGTCGTGTGCTGTCAGCTTGTCTAGCTCTGTGTCCAGTTCCTCCTGGTTCAGCTGTTGCAGATCACTGGTGTCCTCCGACGGACCAGTGCTCGTCATCGCTTCCAGCCATACTGTTAGGCGATCCCAAGGGACAGCGGGACTGGATGAACGGGACATACTGGTTCACTGTGGGCGAGAGAAACACAGCACACACACACACAAAGAGGCCAATGCAAGTTTGTCCTAAGGTTTACGAGCTCTTGTACGGACTATGCCGTCGACAAGAATTTTGGCTAACTGATGTAGACAGTTAGACAGTTAGGCAATTAGGCGGGCCAATTTTTGGATCGGCCTGAAATAGAGGTTTTGACGGGCGGTAGCCCTGTGGGTCACCTGGTGACGCCGGCTGCTTGGTTGTCACTCTATTAATTTGCTTTCCTTGGGGTCTCTTGGTGAACTGAAAGAAACAAGATTACGACAGTCCGGACAGTGAAGGTAGGAAAGAGCACAGTGAAAACAAACACAAAATGAATTGGTCTGTAATAACAAGGAGAATAAGTGCGAACGCTGGGAGTGTTAGAGAAGCACTAAAGGGGTTAAGCCTGCTACCTTTCGTAAGAGTTTCTGATAGGGCCTACAGCATGTGTGGCTATCGGGGTAGGAAACCTAGGAAAAGGGTGCGGCTTAGAGAGGAAAGGTGGGCCAAACACTTAGGCTATACTCGGGTTTTAACACATTTAGTTTATCCGGGGTGATTTGAGGTCGCTCAGGTGGAAACCAGTGGCGCAGTCGGCCTTCCGGGCGTTCCCAGACACCCAACTGCCGTGTCCTCGGTCCTTGTTACTCTGTCGCGTTACGCCCGCTCAAACAGTTTTGACTTTAAACACGACCTGACAGCACCCATCCGTCAACCGCCAGCCAGCACAGCAAAGTCGGCACGTTCCCTAGAACCCTCTTTTTCAAGAGTGGCCCACTTTTAGGCCCCGGTTTAGGTAGTGGTCCCAGACATTGCCTTGTGTGTGTCAGCTGAACTGGTTGACCGGCTTTGGAGTGTCAGATTGCTGATGTCGCCACTGCGTGCCGCAACGGCGAACAGAGGTAAAAGAAACCGAGATTCACACACAGCCGGTGCCGGTCACGTTGGTTGGACAACCTTGCTCGTGGAGACCACGTTGAGACGATTCTCAGTTCACCACAGATGCTTGTGAGCCTTACAATAAATACACAAAAGAGGGTAAACAGGCGAACTCAAAATTAATTAAGACTCTATTGTTTACCGGATCAAGTGATTCATGGTTGCAGGCGAAAAGGAAATGCAAAATCCTATATCGAGAGTGATTTAGAAAAAGGCAAAGGTTTCTATCAAATAATGATAAAACAAAAGGCAATTTTGATAATTTTGGTAACCATCAAAATGAACCTAACCCAAATGAGAGGAAGAAAATAAATAAATAAAAATTTAACAAAACAAAAACAAACAAAAAAAATTAATAAAATTTAATTAAAATAGAAAATTAAAATTAAACAAGACAAACTTAATTCAAATTAAATTCAAAACAAGTTTAAAATTTAAATTTAAATAAGCCTGTAGGGAGAATGTAAATAAAAGAAAGCAAGTCCAAATAATATCCTATAACAATTTAATGCTACGTTGGAGTATCCTTAATAACAAAACAAAAAAATATTAATAAATCAGCAAGGGAACAGGAATAAGCACTTCACACAGAATTGGAAGAAAGTGAAAAAGAGAGAAAAAGCTGTAAGCTGACTTAGCAGGGTACGGCCACACGGTGGCGTCCTTCCTTCCAAGCGGACTGTCAGTGATTTGAAGAGATCTAATCTCAATTTAAGTTAAAGGAAATTCACTTTTCCTTTTAAACTCAAATTCAAATAAGTGTGTTTAATCAGCGAGAACGGAGCCCTGGTTGCTGCCTAATGCTAGTAAAAATTGCATAAATGAAAACGTTTCTAACAGTAATCAATAAACAATTCACATGCTCTACTTAGGAAGGACATTTTGTTAAGACAAAATTAATAGCGGAGAGAACTATCTGTAATCCTCCACGCGATGGCGCAGTCGAGTCCACCAAACTAGAGTTAGTTAGGAGGACTGCTCACCAGATGGCGCTGTTGCGCCCGTTCGGGATAAAGTAATGGTGAAGTGTTACTCGCGAGCTGTCAGGTTGCCCTCTGGTGTCTAGCACGCTCCTGGGGGTTGGACCAAAATTCAGATAATGGCCGCACACACCCGCAGAATTAACACAAATCACAATTGCTTTCAGACCGCGGCGGGTCTCTTGGTGCTGTATTTTGCACCGAAAGAAAATGTGGCCACAGGAATGTACATCTGCTTACTTCACATTTAACAGAACTCCAATAGACATTTATTAAACTAGCTGATCGTTCAGCATGTATGAGTTAAATGTTTTAGGTCAGGATTAAATTGGTTAGCTAGGCCAATGTTCGACCAGGAGTTATCGTTTATCTTAACGATATAATATTATATTAGGCCTATTATTGAAAAGAGGAAACTCGCTCAATTTCAATCTTCCGCTTGCAAGAAGATTTCGTCGTTCAAGTCAAACGGGACAAAACAATATTACTCATGTACGGACTGTGCAGAGATTTCCTTATCTTTGCCAGACGTATAATATTGTCAATTTAGCATCTCTTAATATGCTTAGACTGAGCTCGGCGTTGTGCCTCGTCAGTGAGTGAGTTCGCGATGTCTCACAGTTCAATCAAATGAACAGGAACGCGCATGCATAATATTAATACCCAAAAATACACATGAATATGAATATTAATATTGCTCACAAAAACAAAGTTTGAAACTGCCCGAATATTCTCCACCACCTGTAACAACAATAAGTTCTGGGGAATAATTAACTCAAATGGTATGAATATTCATGAGTTTATGAATATTATTGGCTTGTTGTACAGAAAAATTAACGTATAACGGAACCTTTAATCATTTAAAAGTAACCTTTATCCAAATTGATTTCTTCATCAATTATCAATCTTACAAACCTTAAGAAACATTGATCTGTTTGATCAAGACAAATAATATCTCTTATGTTTGCACAATTTATATTACTAAAGTAATATAAATGAAAATCAAGCTTAAATGGGTAGCTTAGATCTTACGCTTCAGTGACTTCGAGATTTGTGAGCAAAACAATACGGATTCAATTTAATGCAATTATTGGGTTTTAATAAAACAACTACAGAATACAAAGCTACGAATCACACGGGGGTAAATATGCATATATATCTAGGAGAAACAAATGATGGTACAAACAAGGAAAAATCAAACTTAATAGAATCAAATCAAAAAGGAAAAGAATGATGGAAAGAGAGAATTCACGAGGGAGAGAGAGAGAGAGAGAGAGAGAGAGAGAGAGAGAGAGAGAGAGAGAGAGAGAGAGACAGTTCACCACAACCCTTCAGACATTTATGATTTCGTGAATCAGGATTAATTAAGACAACCTCGTACAAGCAGTTAAAGGTGAAATATAATACTTGCATTAGGCTCTCTCGTGTACGTGTCTGAGTTCGAATCGTCGTGGAAGTTCGCTAAGGAGGTGAGTCCGGAGAATTTCGGTGAAGTTCAGGAAAGTCGCTCCAGAAGTTGCAAGTCTCTCAGTCTTGGCTGGGTGCCAAAGGAATCCCTCTCTCAATGGCAAGAAATGCCAGGGTGGTCCTTTCGGAATGGCAAGGATGCCGTGTCTCTCTCAATGGCAAGGAAGCAAAGAGTTAAGGTCAGTTCCCGTTTTTATGGACACAATGACCAACGCCCTTATCCTGGAGTGATCCAATCGCGCACGGGAGACCAAAGGCGCGAGTTTTTCATTGTCCTTTGTTCGTGGACAACCCCCCCCTGCTCTGAGTTAATCAGTAGGGTGGAAATTCTAAAGCCTCTATTTCTTCAGAAAGCTGGTATTTTTGTAATAATGCATCTTGTAGTAATCTGTGAACGATATTCGGTACATTCGGGTTTCTGCGATCGAGATGATACCAAACACTATCGTTCTGTGATTTTAGAATACAGAGGCACAAGCATTTTTACAATCAGTGGCATACCAAATAAATTGTACATACAGTAAACATCCTAGCTATCTTAATACATCGTATAAGGACATCAAATCAACACAATATATATATTTGGACATTATTAAGACAGTTCTTTTAGTCCATATGTTACCTATGAGTTGGGTATGTGAGATGGGTCCGAAAGTTCAGTGTGTTCAACTATGTGTGTGTGCGCTCATTCGCACAAAAGACTATGTGTGTGTATTGTTTCGAAACTTCACGTGGTCATCTGTGTGTGTATTGTTTGCCTATTGCACACAGGATATGTATGTTCGTTTGAGGAGTCACATGATCGCCTAAGGCTTTGAAGTTTGTGAAGAACTATTCAACTCTTGAGTTGTTCATTAACTTAGGATAGCCGCATAACACAGACCCTTTATTCAGTGTGATCTGATTTAGCAACGTCATGAGATAATGATGATGAGTCCAAGATTTGGACTTCCTGCCATCTGGCTTGAGTGAATCAATACCGTTACAAAAGCGTCTTTCTTTTTAATACATTTCTTGAATGTCTTAATTACAGTTGGCCTATAGATAGTTATGATATTTGTGGCTGCACCGGGGTCCGTCATTACGCTAATCATGATCGGCCCATGGCCCCTGCTACCCATGGCTGTTAAGAACTGTAGGCTACATCAATACATTACAACAATTTCGTGCTATGGGCACTGCCACTGATACAGGCAGCGGAAGAGCCTATATTACGGAGCTTGCTTCTGCTTTTCAAACTTTTTACGACAAAAGATGTCGTTAAAACGACATAAGATCTCGTTATTGCGACACAATTGAGTTGAAAAAATGTGTGTGGCAGCAATGCTTCACCGTAAAATTTAACTCGAGGTTTAAAAAAAAAAAAAAAAAAAAAAAGCGGTGGGTACAAAAGGACTCATGATGAAATCTGGTGGGTACGTGTCCCCCCCGTCCCCCCCGAAATCGACGCCTATGCTTACAAGTACAATTTTGGCTGTATTATTTGTGTCCCCTTCAAAAATTGCAATGTTTATTGTCCCCCCCAACTTTTAGATGAAATTTACGCCCCTGGGTGTGTGTGTGTGTGTGTGTGTGTGTGTGTGTGTGTGTGTGTGTGTGTGTGTGTGTGTGTGTGTGCGTGTGCGTGCGTGCGTGCGTGCGTGCGTGCGTGCGTGTGTGTGTGTGTGAAATCAACCTATCAACCTCAACCTTGTCTCCCACCCACCAATCATCATCAGTTATGTGTACCACCCAACCCACCCCCAACACGCATGGCTGGCCCGCGCGCACGCACTCACACACAAGTTGCAGGTCCAACTGACAGAGAGCCTGTTCGGATGAAAACCGCTTCAGTGAGCTCAATTATAGCAACGCCACATTTTTTTTCTCAGTAACGCTAACGGCGTTGTAACGAAGGAAACAGTAATTCGTTTGATTACTCGTTACTGGAAAAAATATTCTGTTAGTAATGCCGTTTATCTATAACGCCGTTATTCCCATCACTGGTGACAGGGTCCATTGAGTTTGAAGCTCCAAAAAATTGCATCCATCCATCATAAACGTACTCCACACGGCTCCGGGGTGTTAATAAAGGCCTTCTGAAGCGAATCGATGGGTCCAAGGTCATATGTCGTGACGCAAGTTACGTTTTTCCGTATGTTGAATACGGAGGGTGATGAGATGACTTATCAGTAAATGCTTAAAATTGAGGTGTGGAGGACTATTTCTATCCAGAAAAATACCTTTGAGGGGGTTTTGAACACGGCATGGAGTTTGAAGGTCAGGTTCACCCTCCATAGCATATTTCAGTGGTAATGGGCTTTTTTTCCAAAATATATCAACATTTCTCTTATTCCTGCAACTTTTTACATTGACAAGCATTTACCTACTGCAAAAACTATTGGCAAAACTTGAGACTATCCTGAATGTGACCGATACACTAGCTACCACCTTACTTATATCATGCTACTTGGCACTTTTCATTAAGGCATCCCATGGGAAAATGAAATACTTCGTTCCAGGGCTATCAACAGGGCTGAAATACTAAATTCAAATTTTTCACTTATTTCCAAAATTCGAATCCAAAATTCGAAAATACTTAGATTGGGGTTGAATCACATCCCTGAGTGATGTAGGGTGAAATAAGAGAGGAGGGTCTCTTTAAAGGCTGACATGAGGTTTATCTTTTTATAAAACTATTTTTGTCAAAACTTTATTTGAACTTATAGTGCATGTTAGTTGATAATATGTTCGGTTGCAAGACCCTCCTTTAAAATCTGGCCATAATTTTTAATGTTATTATTTTAATGTTTATGCAAACAAATAGTGCATATGCAGATTTTATTTGTTAATTGTTGCTTTTCGACATAAAACTTGGTGGATTGATTCCACTGTGTAGTATCAGTACTTTTTGAACATTTCCAGCGCATTTTAATGATACCGTGATAACTGTGATCATTTTGGTCACTGTCATCATCAAATGAAATTGTCTCACTGTTCCATCTCTAGTTATGATGCACTATAAATTCAACTATAGTTATGTGTTTTTACAGTATAGTTGTGTCAGTCATGTGTTTCATTTAGTTTAGGGACTTTTAGTTTGTATTCTTTAGAACCTGATCATCATCATCTTGTGCTTTCTACAACCAATAATATGCAAATTGTACTATTTTCCACTATATTCTCTGATTCTGTTCTTTTCTCTGGTGTAAAACATTTTGGATAGTTGTTAATATGAGAGTTATGAAACATTATTCAAGAGATTTAAGTATTGTATAACATGACTAACTCCCGGTCACTTTCATTTTTAGAAAGTAGCTCTCAAAAGATAAAAGGTTGGAGACCCCTGGTCCAGATGATGTCAGTGTTGTACACTCCATTACTCCACTGTTAATGTTCAATACACTCCTCTTTAATTACTGTTGAATGATTCCACATTAAATAAAATAGATACAATTTGCAAATCTTCATATTTAAAATGTTTGGAATGGACATATCAATGAAATAAAATATCCTGGTGTTTTTGTTGTGTTCTGAGTGGAAACTGGCAGCATAAACATTCAAATGTCCCATGATCTGTTTTAGTCAAAAAAATTAATTCACACACTGGGTTCCAGTCATTTTGGATAAACACCCAATCAATCATCAGCAATCTACAAGAGCATGCAGAATTATTTGTATCTGGATGGCTGGAATATTGTCTGATGGATGGATAATAAACAAAAGTTTTGTATGGATTGAAGGAAACCATGCTTTTATGGCCAAGCTAATGTTGGAAATAAAGATTTCCTGCCAGTTTCAAGAGACAGACGCATCATTCAAAAAATTGTTTTCTGTCTGTAAACACTGTCAAACAGCCTGGATGACAAAGTACAGGTCACCAATGGTAGAAAAAAGTCAAAAAGATATATAAAAAAATAAAACCTATAGTGAATCTTACAATTTATAGACCCATTTCTCAACTGATAGCAGCAATCTGAAGATGCACATCGTTGGTGGAAATAGGTTGTTTAAGGTCAAAAAAGATTGTTGTCATTCTTGACATCGATATTACTTTTCTTTGAACTGATGCTGTTTTTGAGACTGAGAGTGTCCCTGTGTTCCATTCTGAAGGGCTCATCCCTATTATTCCCTAATCCCTTCAAAGGATTTACCCTCCCCATGCGAGCTTCCAAGGGATGAAAGGAGGAGGAGACCAAAAAACAGGTCCTTGGAATGCATTTCTTCCATATCGCAGCCATGATTGTTCTCACCGTGAAGTGCTCTTGGGAAGTGGATTTATCCCCTGTGTGTTTTGAACACAGCCTATGTCTGAATTCACTGTGCCAATGTACAACAGACGTTGATCGTGTGTATAATAGTTATGGGTACCTGGCTGCAGGGCTTAAAAACAAAAAATAAAAACAGTCGGTTCAGTCCAAACAGAATCAGTATTTTAAAGTTTCTGTTCAAGCGTTATTTCTGTATTAATACAGTTACCGTTAATAACTTTATTTTGCCTATACTTTATGCCAGAGCTTGAATAAAATTTTATACTAAATAGCTTTATACTAGAGCTTGTGACTAAACCTCGTAACTCCAGTGGATCCTCAACCTCATACAGAAGCTCATACAAAGTCCTGCACACATTTTGCAACCTGGTCTTTTGGGGACCCAAAGACCCCTTACAAAAATAAGTTTATTCAAGTGTGCTATTAGTATACTTCTTTTAAAGTAAAAAATAAGAAAGCTTCAGTCTACTTTTTATGTACTTCTCAGAAATATACTTAAAATTGCACTTAAGTATACTTGACTTATACTGACAGAAAAGTCTAAGAATATTTGGCCTATACTTGATCTTTTGATCGAAATACTTAAAAGTATAATGAAGTATTCTAAGTATACTTGGCTTGTAGTTGTGTTTACTCTTTTGGTTGAGTAGCCCATTAAATACTTTTTTCCAGGATCAAAACACAGGAGAAGAAGAAGCTGAGACAAGTGATAGAAGATTGCTCATGTAAAATAACGTTATCAGCAAAATTTGAACTGCATGTAAATCACAGCTGTCTAATGTTACTAAATGAAATGTCAACCCAGTACGAGCTATAGGACTGTGAAGCTTTGGGGGTGTTGATGGACTCAATCTACTCAATCTATTTTGATCATCGTTTTGAATCCCATCCGGACGTGGTGTTTGACAAAAATGCAATTTTCTCAACTTTTAGTTTAAAATGTTGACTTTTCTTTAATGAAACTTACATATTCAAGTGTTGATAAAAAATAATACGTGAAGCTAGAATAAAATGCTTTTAAAATGAGTAAAAGTACAGTTAAAGGTATATTTCAAGTATAAAAAATTAATACAATAGGAACATAGTAATATACTTAAAGTGCAAAAATAATGTATAAATGGTAAACTATAAGTATGATTTTATGTTCACTTACAAGTATACTTGCAGTATAAAACTAATAAACTAGTAGTTTACTGAGAATACACTTCAAAGTGTACTTTAATAAACTAAAAGCAAGTATTAAAATAGTAAACTACTAGTATACTTACATTCACTTGTAGTACAGATGCAGTACAAATGAGAAACGTTGTGAACTGTTACACTTATAGTACACTTAAACACATATTTTTATATACTTAATTGGGACAATTTAGTCCCAAGCAGTATTGAACTAGTACACTTACACATTTACTACTAGTACATTGATATTAGTATGCTTACTACATAAAGTAGCCTATACTTCATAAAATGAACTTGAAGTATACATCTTTTTCAGTGCAAGGGTAGTACTGGTTCTTTGAATAATGTTGCGTTCCAGGCAGGTTTTTGAGCCTGAAAGTTACAACTTCAAACCACGTCTCACGACTTTGTAGCGTTCCACACAAAGTCACGCCAAACTGCCTAAACGCAAGAAATCGAGTGGTAGCTAGATGTTAAAGCATGACGGACCGTATGAGGCAAATGCTAAATTTACAATCATTTCTATCGCCAAAGGTTGCTTATTTGAGGGAAACAGAGGGGAAAACACGGCGCATACGGCAAGAGAAGCTGTTATACCTTTTATTTAACGTTAATTGTATATTTGTTTCATAAACACCGCTTCTGTACGGGGCTGTCATTGTTGTTTCTCGAGCTATGTGACGTCAGATCTCGTAACTGGGAGTACATCGATCTAGTACGAGTTCACGGGTGGGAAGTCACGAGTTTGACTGCTGTTCCAGTGCACTTTCACAGGTAGAAGGTTGGAAAAACACGGGTTACGGGTTGCCTGGAACGCGGCAAAAGTAACGTGTTTTCATTATTCAAAAAACAATTTTTGTTGTTTGTAAAGGCTAATGTTCTATGTATGGAAGCCGTAAGGAATTGCGAGATGTAAACTAAAAAAGAGTCAGAATTGTGAGTTAAAAAGTCGCAATTACCTTTTAAAATTTTTATTCTGTGGTGGAAACAAGCTTTGTGCATACTTCTTTTATATCTTTTATAACTTTTATAAACAACAGGAAAACCTGAAGAAAAGAATACATTTATTCCTGCACTGTGGTTCTAACCTGCATCTTTCGCTGGTTTCAAAACTAATTTTTAAAGTAATAAATGTTTTAAATTAACAATTTAACCTCTTACTCTACTGTTGAATGCTTGTTATATGCTTGAAATATTTGTATGCATGTGGTGCTTAGATGCTGTTGTTGCTTATATTTTATATCTGTACAGTAACTACTACAGCACCCTCACTAATTTCAGAAGCACCCTCAGTGATCTCTGAGTGTTATGCTTTATTCAGCTTGCACTATGCAGAGTTTCATTACTGAAACTTTTTCAGTTTTAGTGAGTTTTTGAAGTGTATACGTTAATTATGGTCATGCAGCTCTTTTCCATTTTGTTCGAACACATTGAGAGTTATGACATCAATAAGCACCTCTATTTTTGATGCTATTGAAACAGACAGCATAGTGCCATTGTGAATTGTAAAATGCTTTCCTGTAGTTCAAACAGTTGAGCATGGTGCTAGAAATGCCAGTGTACAGTAAAGGGTTTGGTTACCAGGAAAAGCAAGAACTTTGTGCCTTTACCTTTATCAAGAACTTTGAAATAAAATTGTCCACCAATGCATAAGTAAATTAAATGCATAAAATATTGCACAAGTTGCAAACTCATGGCCCACACAAGCCTTTCTTTCTCACACTGTAAACCCGAATAAATTGGCAAAACTCAAAAAATTTGAGGCCATCAGTAGTAAAGAAACTCAAAGTTTAAGTAAGCAGGTTTAAAAACTAGCAGATTAATTCAATTAATGCTAACTTACTAATTGGAAAAAATGCTTTGATAGCATTAGCAGAGCATAGCAATTGTTGAATGAGTACTGCATTCATTGTCCTGCCGAACTTTCGACATACCTTTCAAATTAAGCTCATGCTCCACTCGTCCCCCAAAACCCCCAACATAACAGAGACTCTTCTAAATTAGCATAGCTAAATATTAAACAATACTAAATCTCCAACTTAACATTAATCTTGCACAAAAAACATTATTAATTGTAGCATTTACTCTCCCTTTCGAGTGTCATGGCAAAGCATGCTGGGAAATAGAAATTCCAGCCCAGTTTCAGTTAAATTTTAATTTGTCTAAATTAAAAGAAATGTTCAAAAACTCAAAGCAATTAATTCAGATTACTTAAAATGTGTCAGTTTTGAGAACTCAAAAGAAAAAGTTTGATATACTCATACAACTTAAGTTGATTGAACTAGTTTAAGTTTACCCTCCTCAAACCAATTGTTTTGAGCATTAGGGTTTACAGTGTAATGCAAATATATTAACCCATAATATAAGCTTTTAGATGTGCAACCATTAACAAGCACAAAAATAAATAAATAAATATGGGCAGTCAACGAGTGGTCACACTCAAAAGTCATACATTGGCTGTTCACGGTCAAAACTGGTTCACTTTAACATCACTGTAAAAAAAATTCAGGTCTCCAATTGAAAATTTTCTAGTGATTGATCACATCAACATTTTTCAATTGGCCAAATTTAATTTCTGAGAATTGATGCAATTTAATTCACAGAAATTCAATTTGGCCAAATAAATTTTTTTTATGTGATCAGTCACTAGAAAAGTTTCAATTTGAGACCTGAATTTTTTTTTTAACAGTGATTCTACTATAGTAACTTTGCAACTACAGATCATTAACCAGTCATTAGAGTACCACTGTGTGCTTATCTGCTAACACTTTATTTTGATGCCCCCAACAGACATCCTACTGACTAAGTAACTTTGTAATTACATGTCAACTTATTCTACTAACCCGAACCCTAACCCTAACAGCCCAGCAAACACAGAACATTGACACAACATACACAACCTTCTAACAACGTTTTAACAACATGGCCAAAAAGTTGCTATAACTACGTTGTATGGTGAAGGTTGTTACAGCGTTGTCACAATGTTGACGTTGAACCACCGTCCAGGGCCATTGCTTAAAGTTGTGCCTAGGGTATCTGGACAACCACTGGACGACCTGTACTCGTCACTGTCCTGAAGCGCCAATATCAGCCTTTTAAATTTCGACTGACAGTTGAACCATCTCATTCTTCATCGAGCATTAACTTGATACGTGAGTATTACATTTAATTTACCTCAGCTAAATAAAATACGCAAATATTCAAACAGCCTACAATTTCCGTGTCTAATGTGACATTCATTTGTTCTTTCTACAAACTGAACGGACAAATTAACTCATAATTCATGGAGTTTGCGATCTTGTGTAAATTACCATAATGCTAACGTTAGCTATGTTTCTTTTAATAACGTTACTCAGATATGCTTACCGTTAAGAGAAATGTTATCTTCTGGTCAGGTAAACAACAAATATTTTAACATTATAACAAAAGTTATTAGCCATAATGATGTTAATGATGAGTAGCTGACATTTCAGCACTCCTTGAAGCGCGTACTTGCACGTTAATGTTTTTTTTCTTCTTTCTTTTTTGGAAACGCACATAGAAAAGAAACATACGTTTGTATTCTCGACCATAGAAAACCCTCTTACGGGAAATACGGTATTAATTACCCTGTTCATTAAAGGCAGGCCAACGGGTTTTTTTCTTGCTGTTGAAGACGGCCAATGCTGGCTAGTATCAGGTCATGGCTGTATCAGTATCAGGCTGAATGTCACGCAACAACTTTGCTACAGCCCTGTTGCGTCTTACAATTCTACGTTGTTACAATGTTGCGAGCACGTAGACACCAACGTTGCCATAGTAGAAATGCAACGTGCCACATAAGTTGCCACAACGTAAACGTGCTTGCTGGGAGTCTACTAATACTCTAATGAGAGTTACTTGACATGTAGTTGCAAATTAATGATAGGTGACAGTTGCAATGTTAGTAGTTAGTTGAATGTTTAAAGTGGACTATCGAAATAAAGTGTAACCATATATATATTTTTTTTCATTTCAAAAGTTATACTCTTACTGTTCCTGGACAAAAAGGACCGAAAACAGCCAATATGTGAGGGTTAAATGTATAGGTGTATTAAATGTAGGCTTCACAAATTTTACTGAAAATCCGTATTACTATATAGGATATTAATTTACCAGTGACTTACTTGAATACATCGAATCCTCTCTGGCATGTCTGAAGTATGGTAACCCTGTTATTTTCCACTCCTGTACTTTATTTTCTTGTTTCTTTGAAACACCAGCTATATTAATAAAATACCATAAAATTGTCACGGATCTTAGCCTGACGTCGTCATACTCAATTCTAGTCAGAATTTGAGTCTGATACTGCTCTGTTGGGCTGTGATTATGGGGCGTGTTTCAACCGAACCAGGAAAGACCTCAATTGGATAGACCTACAACCAATCAGAGCAATGGAGCGATGCATAACGTTAGTTGTCAAATGTCAACAGAACTCAACTGCACTGTGTTGCCAAGTCCGCGGGTTGAAGCGACCACAATTATGTGATATACGGACCCAGGAATGTGAAATTTAGCAGCCGTGCCAAAATAACACATATTTTACCCCCCAAATGCCATTTTTCCCGGAGAACCCCCCCACCCGTAAAGCTTTTGGGCTTGTTTTTGGCTAGTTTTAAGTAGCAGTTGGGCGAGTTTTGCTGTAAAAACTTGGCAACCCTGTCCGCACGCAAGCTGAAATAAGTCACGTTAGAAGAAGATGAGTGTAAACGATCTTTGCCGGTGTTGTAAAAAAAGAATTTAAGGATACACAGAGTACTTACCAACACGATCATCATTTCTGAGAGAAATAATGAAGGTGAATGCATATACGAACAAGTTCTCCGTTTAGGATTAGAACAAATTTAACCCAAGCGCCTTTGATGACGTGGATGATTACGTTACTGTTTATCATCTGGCCATCATCGTCTAAAGCCCGTCCTGACAATTTCATTGGTCCAAACAATTTCTGTTCGGGCATTATTACTTCTCTATGGATCAAGTCCAGACCGAACTGCCCGTGCCAAAAAATTTGTGGGCGGGGCTAAGTTCGTCTGGCATCCAGGCTACACGGATCTATGAGGAAGGACTCAAATGTAGAATGAGTGTTCAGGGGTTTATTAATGAAACAGCAGACAAGACAAAATATAATGAGGTAGAGGAGGTGATAACAGTCCCAACAATAGGCAGGGACAAGGCACGATGACAAGCAAGCTGAGGGAATGGCCGCTGAGACCAGCCCAGGGTGTGAACTAGTGATGTTCGGTTCTTGAACGAATCGTTCTTTTGAGCCGGTTCTCAGCAAGTAACCGGTTGAGCCGGTTCATTAATCGAACTGAATCGAACTTTAGTTCCGGGTTGATGACTATGATTTTGGATCACACATCACTTAAGGTGTGGTTATAAGTACATCAGATGACCACCTTCCCCCTCTCTTAGTTTGGGACACTAATCAAGGTCTTTTACCTTGGCTCTATGAGAACGCTCCAAACGGGAGGCGTTCAATCATTTTAGATTGAATGTAAAGTGGGGAGAGTTGGTCAGTTGATTTATCTGAAAGATTGGTGAGATTTCTAACTTGTAGAGCCTTTTCTGTATTATCAGCACAAGTAAGACACAATTGTAATAAAATAGATTTTATTAACAAAAGATAAACAAGATAACTAGCACCACTACTAAATGAATATAATGAATGATAAAAGAATAAAGTGCATAAAATATATAAAATACATGTGATTATGTTGAGTGTGGCTATGGAAGAGTTGCGTTATCTTATGGAAAGATAAACTGTTGTTTCTCTGAAACTAAGGTGAAAAACCTTATTATGCATCAAACAAATAAACGAAAGTTTATTTTTTTATTAACTAGCATCAGTTAAATTACCTCAAATGTAAATTAGAAAATCATATACTAATATACAACAATGCCAAGGTTTCTGGAAAGAGGTTTGGTTAAGTGATATTTACGTTCCACTTGGTTGAGTAAGCAGTCCGATGGCAGTGACTTCTTCCACTGGTTGTGCTGGGTGACAATGCAGTGGCAAAGGAGCTGGAATCTGTTTCAACAGTCTCGAACAAGAAGAGCTGTGGGATGCTGATCTCCTGGAGCACCAAAGGGTCCTAAAATCTGGAACACGTAGATGAGGCCCTGAAGTAGGTGCAGAAGGTCCTTAATCTGGAACACGCAGACGAAGGAACCTCGAAGTGAAGGTTTGCTCTCCTGAGCTTAACCTTGTTGCAAATGTCTCTGTGTGTCTTCTGACTCTGTGGGTCAGACACTCAGGACTTGGTCAATCCGCTTTGCTCTCTCTGGCATGGAGACTCGGGACGTGCTGTAGTGTCGCTGGACTAAAACTCTGAACATAGTGGTTGTTAATGTCTCTTTCCTCACAGGCTGGAGGTTCAGAACGTGGTTGTATCTGTTGCTGCCTCACAAGCTGTAGACTCAGATCCTTGGATCTTTTGTTGTCTCTCTGGATTAACCAGAGGCTCAGAACTTAGTTGCTCTGTCACAGTCTCATCCTCGCCGGACAGTTTCAGAACTTGGTGAACTGTTTGTCTCTCTTAAGGAGAAACTCAGAACATTACACTGTATCTGTTATGTCTCTCTTGAAGGGAGACTCAGAACAAGGTGTGTCTGTTGAAAGGGTACCTTTATCCTTTTCCGAATAGGAGGAGATTGCAATTTGGCGCTTCTCCATTCCAGTGTTGTGATTGGCTGCTGGCATCAGAGGGGGCTCACCGTGTGGCCCACCCTCCTTTCTTCTGTGGAACTCATTTGCATACTGTACACAGTTATAAGTCTTTAAAGTGTCTTTAAAGTTTACCAATGCATTTCTCACTTTCCAAACCACAATCAGAATACCCTTGGCAATATTCTAAACAAATAGAAACCAAACATAATGGAAAAAGATTGATTGAACTGTTCATTCATTGATTTTTTCATTAACAGCTGACTCTGTGTAAGATGTTGCATTACAAATAGCTGTCACTGAGAATACTTATTTCTCTGAATAAGTATGAAATGGATGTGTGTACTTTACATCAGTCTTAAGTTTTCCAAACATAGTTATGAATGGATTTGGATGTGGTCTTTCTTTCACCCACTACTGCTAAGGTCCTGTGGAATTTTTATGGCAGTCATAGACCAGGACACTAGGGATTTGGGTGAAGGGCAGAAACTGCATGTGGACCAATGAGATGTCTTGTCCTTCCTAGGCTTGGTACAAGAGGTGGTCTTTTTGGCCTCTAAGAGGTGTCTGGCTGTTGTCCAAGCATCTTTATCTGATGGCGTTGGACAGTTTGTTTGTGTCAGTCTACCAAGATCCAATCAAAATGTAGCAAACCTTTGTCCACTGTTATGGACAGAGAGGGGCCCGGCCATAAACTGGGCCCTGTCCACTACAGAACCGAAAGAGCCGGTTCAAACAGATGTCGAACTTTGCAGAGGATTAGCTTCTGAGGATTCTGATGATTGAGTTGGCGACGCAAGTCTGAGGCGCGTAGGTGACGTAGTCTACTGGACATATGCTTATTATGACTATTGTAATTAAATAACATTTTATTAAAACCTGCAAAAACATTTCTGTCGAGAGATGTGAAATTGTACTGTAGTCTATTGTGCAAGAATGAAAGGAAAGGTGTACAGGACAGTAGTGAGACCAAGACCAGCGATGCTGAATGGTTTGGAGACAGTTGCACTGAGGAAAAGACAGGAGGAAGAGCTAGAGGTGAAGATGTTGAGGTTCTCTTTGGGAGTGACGAGGTTGGATAGGATCAGGAATGAGCACATCAGAGGGACAGCACATGTGAGATGTTTTGGAGACAAAGTTAGAGAGGGCAGGTTGAGATGGTTTGGACATGTTCAGAGGAGGGAGAGTGAATATATCGGTAAAAGGATGCTGAGGTTAGAGCTGCCAGGCAGGAGGTCGAGAGGAAGACCAAAGAGGAGGTTTATGGATGTAGTGAAGGAGGACATGAAGGTAGTCGTTCTGAGAGAAGAGGATGCAGGGGATAGGGCTAGATGGAGGCAGATGATTCGCTGTGGCGACCCCTGAAGGGAACAGCCGAAAGGAAAAGAAGATTGTGCATGCAGATTATATTTTAAGATGTTAAGTGAAATGTATAAGTTTATAATACGTATTGTTTATGCATGTCTGTAATATGTACTGCATGTGCCAAACCTTTAGGAATCTTATCCAAGATGTGGGCTACTCAATATTGGTCAGTTGTATCCGACTTAAAGGATCCGCAAATGAAACTGTAACCACAAAAACCATTAACTTAAGTGAACTGGTTTTTATTAAATAGGCCTTAATTTTAGATTGCTGATAGCAGAAACAAATGCTTGGTAGTAGCTATGGAAACTACTAGCAAACAAACTGTAACAGCATAATGAATAACGAACCAGCAACACATGAGGGAAAGGGCACACATTATAAAGGAAGTAGAGAACACGAGGAACAGGTGAACACACTTTGAATTGACTTTTGAAGTACAAACTTTGAATATTAATTAAGAATTGTGGCATAAATGTGTGAATTACATGTGAATTGTCAATGAAAAATTACAGAATAATAACTAAAATATATACAAATTAATAAATATGTTCATTCTGATCTTATTCATCAGGCCTCACACACACTGCAGTATTGCAGTCGGTCACTATTTAGACGAGCACTGACACGTGGTGAAATAATCACGTATGTTTACAAAAATGATTGTGATTTTAACGGTAAAAGACTGTAAAAATGCTACGGTTAATAACAGTTAACTGATTAACAGAAAGTTTTCGCTATATACGGTGAATAACTGTGTTACCATGATGGTGTTTAGTGTTTGAGTAAATGAAAGAAGTCTGTGCACCTTGAGTATTGTCTCGAGTATTGAGTATATATATGAGTATTGTCCTCCTAAAAGCTTTGATTCATCGTGTGACTCTCATCACCACTGTGATTGGTGGTTGACAGTATATATCAAAGGTACATAACAACAGATATTAGTATTTCAATAGGTTGGTAATTTTACATTATTTCGGTTAATGAAATACGGTTATTTACTGTAAATTTAACTTAAATCTGTTAAACCTAAAATGTTGCTTCCGTATTTTTTTACGGTAAAGTTCCGGCAACCACAGCTGCTGTTTTTTTACCGTAAATTTACTGGGATTTTTTTTAACAGTGCATGGCTCGTATTGACGAGATTAACTGGATTAAACTACAGGTTTGGTTGCGTTTGGAAAATCCTGTGCACAGTAATCATCAGTATATCTCTTCTCATGTCTCTGAAAATGTCTAAATGTCTCATTTTAAGAGGCGTTTGTTCAGCTAGGTGACTACAGCGCATTGAAAATATACATAACCCGGAAGAATCGAAGCAAGATTTACAAATTGTAGGGAATATATACTGTATGTTGACTCTGAAAGGGACTGAAAATATCAGGATATACACTTTCCTAAAGGATTATTAGGAACACCTGTTCAATTTCTCATTAATGCAATTATCTAATCAACCAATCACATGGCAGTTGCTTCAATGCATTTAGGGGTGTGGTCCTGGTCAAGACAATCTCCTGAACTCCAAACTGAATGTCAGAATGGGGAAGAAAGGTGATTTAAGCAATTTTGAGTGTGGCATGGTTGTTGGTGCCAGACGGGCCGGTCTGAGTATTTCACAATCTGAAACACATCCAGTATGCGGCAGTCCTGTGGGCGAAAATGCCTTGTTGATGCTAGAGGTCAGAGGAGAATGGGCCGACTGATTCAAGCTGATAGAAGAGCAACTTTGACTGAAAAAAACACTCGTTACAACCGAGGTATGCAGCAAAGCATTTGTGAAACCACAACACGCACAACCTTGAGGCGGATGGGCTACAACAGCAGAAGACCCCACCGGGTACCACTCATCTCCACTACAAATAGGAAAAAGAGGCTACAATTTGAACAAGCTCACCAAAATGGGACAGTTGAAAACTGGAAAAATGTTGCCTGGTCTGATGAGTCTCGATTTCTTTTGAGACATTCAGATGGTAGAGTCAGAATTTGGCAAAAACAGAATGAGAACATGGATCCATCATGCCTTCTTACCACTGTGCAGGCTGGCGTGGTGGTGTAATGGTGTGGGGGATGTTTTCTTGGCACACTTTAGGCCCCTTAGTGCCAATTGGGCATTGTTTAAATGCCACGGCCTACCTGAGCATTGTTTCTGACCATGTCCATCCCTTTATGACCACCATGTACCCATCCTCTGATGGCTACTTCCAGCAGGATAATGCACCATGTCACAAAGCTCGAATCATTTCAAATTGGTTTCTTGAACATGACAATGAGTTCACTGTACTAAAATGGCCCCCACAGTCACCAGATCTCAACCCAATAGAGCATCTTTGGGATGTGGTGGAACGGGAGCTTCGTGCCCTGGATGTGCATCCCACAAATCTCCATCAACGGCAAGATGCTATCCTATCAATATGGGCCAACATTTCTAAAGAATGCTTTCAGCACCTTGTTGAATCAATGCCACGTAGAATTAAGGCAGTTCTGAAGGCGAAAGGGGGTCAAACACAGTATTAGTATGGTGTTCCTAATAATCCTTTAGGTGAGTGTATAATGAAAAACAATATATGTGTATTTATGTATAAGATATTGCATATTTAAAGGTGCCCTAGAATGAAAAATTGAATTAACCTTGCCATAGTTAAATAACAGGAGTTCAGTACATGTAAATCACATACAGTGAGTCTCAAACACCATGCCTCCTCCTTCATATGTAAATCTCGTTTGTGAAAAACACCACGGAAAAATAGGCGAATCTCAACATAACACCAGCAGTGATGCAATCGATGGGATCATTAAAATGTACGACCCCAACATTTGCATATGCCAGCACATGTTCACTATCTGGCGAAACTGCGCAGCCGCCGTATCAACTGGAGCTCTGCAGCAGTAAGCCTGACGCGAGGATAGCGAACATGGCAGATCATGGAAACAAATGTTATGTTCCAGGCTGTGCAGGGGATGTGAAGACGTTTCATACTCTTCCCACAAATAAAACATGTCAACAGGCATGGTTGATGTTTATTTATAATCGGATACCGCAACAATTTAATTCAAAGTTGTTAGTTTGCTCAGCCCATTTCACCACGGACAGTTTTTCAAACCTGGGACAATATCAAGCAGGCTTTGCTCAGCGTCTGATACTGAAGAAAGGGGCAATTCCAACCATATACCTGCAAGCAGTAAGTGATTTTATCCACTTCTTGACTGTCTTAACCATTTCTGATTAAATCGAAAGTTTCTTAGAGAGACAACATTAACGATAATATTCCTGTTGTTGTCTATATCCAACGCAAGATGCTATACGGTAAGAATAGGATAATCCAAGTGGCTTACATAACTAAATAGTATGTCTAATGACAAAGGTTAATATTATTTCATGCCAGTGTTGTCATAAATTAGTAAATGCAACCATAGATACGTAACATACTATGTTAGTTTAGTTGCTTACACATAGCTCACTCGATCCTTCTAGCTAACGTCAACACCTCCACCATTTAAGTTGAAACGATAGTAATTTGATATTTATTTATTTATATTTTTGACAACTGAAGTATGATTATATACTGATTGATATATATAAGGTTGAATGCCTAATATCTCCATCGTCAAGACGGTCAGTAAAGTTGTGCCTGCTATCATTGAGCCGCAGTGAAACAGCCAATCAGAGCAGAACTCTGCATTAATATTCATGACCCTTCCAAATGAGGCAAAAATAGACCATTTCATCCTGGGGAAGATTTCTAGAGTTGTAAATGGACCTGTAAAACCGTAGCTGGACAATTATTGACCTTAAATAAGCCATATACCCTCTATGTAGATACCAGAGAACAATTTAAAATGTTGTTTCAAATCATTCTAGGGCACCTTTAAAGTAATACAGCATTACATTACATTACATCTTTGGTTTCCTCACCCTCACAGTTCTAATGAGAACTACAGACTTCCTTATTAAAGATAATGATGTTTAATCATCTGTCTTTCACCTGTGTGTTCAACCTGATTGGTTCTTCTCGCTTTTAATTCTGCAGAATGAATGACACAGACACAAGCACACTGATTAGAATAAACATAAGTGTGCAGGTGGCCATAATTACATGTTCTTAGACTTCCTTTTTATTTTTTTAGGTTTCTTTAGTTGTACCTAGGGGACAGGCAGCAAACAGATATAACAGAATCAATACAGTCATTATAATCCATCCACTAAATGACTCTGGCCTTTTTATTATGTTATTTTAATTATGGTAATTATTGATTTGGCCCTTCAGAATAGAACTCACTGAAAAAGGAAAAAGAACAGAAAACCATTTCTTCTGAGTTTTGTTTACAAATCCAAGTCTTATATCCAATATTTCTTCTTCTGCTTGAGAATTATTTAGTTATATTTTATTTTTTATATACTTTTTAAATTAGTTTTACAGATTAAACATATAGCAGAGATGCATTACATATTTCAAAAGTGACAGTGAAGACATACAGTGTTCCAAAAGATATCGGTGTCAAATAAATGCTGTTCTTTTCATCAAATATGAAATGTATCAAAAATGTATCACGGTTTCAACATTGATGATAATCATAAATGTTTCTTGAGCAGCAAGTCAGCATATTAGAAGGATTTCTGAAGGATCATGTGACACTGAAGACTGGAGTAATGATATTGAAAAATCAGATTTGATTACAGGATTAAATTACATTTTAAAATATATTCAAGTAAAATCGAGATTTATTGGCACATTCCTTGTATGTGCAAACATTTGGAAATAAACCACTTTCTGATACTGAAAACAGTTATTTTAATAAAACAATTTAATATGATATGTAGAACCTTTTTCTTAGCTAAAACATTGAGTCATCATCACTGTCCTGCAGGCTTCATTGGCGGGTGAACAGATAACCCTGTATGCATTTAGCCATCTGCGTATATGGTGATTTTTGTGTGAAAGATTTACGTCATTGGATGTCACAGGGCAACTGTCTAGTCCACCCACTCCTTTATTAAACAGCCTTAACTCTACAAAAATGATTGTAGGGTTTTAACATCATTATTAAAAATGCCCATAAACAGGTTAAAAAGGTTAAATCAAATCAAATCAAATCAAATCACTTTATTGTCACACAACCATATACACAAGTGCAACAGTAGGTGAAATTCTTAAGTGCAGTTCCAAGCAACATAGCAGTCATGACATGAGACGTACAACATTTAAAGCAACATCAGATTACACATCTGATGCGCACACAATTACTCACAGCACAGTATACACTACAATAAACAATAAATAATTTACACAATCTGAGTGCAGTTCTCACAGCACAATATACTTTAAACAATATACACTAAACATACATTAAAACAATATACATTAAGCTATAATAATAATAATAATAATAATAATATACAATGTACAGTATACAATATTCACAAATAGACATCCAAATGTACAATAGATATGCTATATGATAAATAAATGTGTATATAATGTGTGTGTATCTACAGTGGGTTGTGCTGAGTGATATTCTGTCCAGTATGTGTTATGGTCCTGATGGATCAAGAGTTAAGGAGTCTAATTGCTTGTGGGAAGAAGCTGTTCTGGAGTCGGCTGGTGCGTGTTCTGATGCTGCGGTACCGCCTGCCTGATGGGAGCAGTGAGAGCAGCCCATGGCTCGGGTGGCTAGAGTCTCTGATGATCCTCTGTGCTCTTTTCACACACCGCCTGGCATATATGTCCTGGAGAGAGGGAAGCTCACCTCCTTTGCAGGGCTTTGCGGTTGCGGGTGGTACTGTTGCCGTACCAGGTGGTGATGCAGCCAGTCAGCAGACTCTCTATGGTGCTGGTGTAGAACCGTGTGAGGATGTGGTGGTTCATTCCAAACCTCCTCAGTCGTCGCAGGAAGAAAAGGCGCTGATGAGCCTTCTTCACAACGGCCTCGGTGTGGACGGACCACATGCTCAAGATGGCACCGAGGATGGCTGCTGCGTTGCGAGCTCCATCGCAACATTGTAGTTTTTTGTTTGTTCTGTTTACAGTTCTTGTGTTTTTTTTTGTTTTAATTAGAATGTGTTTGATTTTTACAATATTAATACAGGTGCTGGTCATATAATTAGAATATCATCAAAAAGTTTATTTATTTCACTAATTCCGTTCAAAACGTGAAACTTGTATATTATATTAATTCATTACACACAGACTGATATATTTCAAACATTTATTTATTTTAATTTTGATGATTATAACAGACAACTAATGAAAATCCCAAATTCAGCATCTCAGAAAATTAGAATATTGTGAAAAGGTTCAATATTAAAGACACCTAGTGCCACACTCTAATCAGTTAATTAACTCAAAACACCTGCAAAGGCCTTTAATGGTCTCTCAGTCTAGTTCTGTAGGCTACACAGTCATGGGGAAGACTGCTGACTTGACAGTTGTCCAAAAGACGACAATTGACACCTTGCACAAGGAGGGCAAGACACAAAAGATCATTGCAAAAGAGGCTGACTGTTCACAGAGCTCTGTGCCCAAGCACATTAATAGAGAAGCTAAGGGAAGGAAAAGATGTGGTAGAAAAAAGTGTACAAGCAATAGGGATAACCGCACCCTGGAGAGGATTGTGAAACAAAACCCATTCAAAAATGTGGGGGAGATTCAGACAAAAGTGGACTGGAGCTGGAGTCAATACATGGGTTTCAGCTGTCGCATTACTTGTGTCAAGCCACTCTTGAACAACAGACAGCGTCAGAAGCGTCTCGCCTGTGCTAAAGACAAAAAGGAAAAAAAGTGGTCCAAAGTTATGTTCTCTGATGAAAGTAAATTTTGCATTTCCTTTGGAAATCAGGGTCCCAGAATCTGGAGGAAGAGAGGAGAGGCACACAATCAACGTTGCTTGAGGTTCAGTGTAAAGTTTCCATAGTCAGTGATGGTTTGGGGTGCCATGTCATCTGCTGGTGTTGGTCCACTGTGTTTTCTGAGGTCCAAGGTTAACGCAGCCGTATACCAGGAAGTTTTAGAGCACTTCATGCTTCCTGCTGCTGACCAACTTTATGGAGATGCAGATTTCATTTTCTAATAGGACTTGGCACCTGCACACAGTGCCAAAGCAACCAGTACCTGGTGTAGGGATTATGAATCGGATCAAATAATAACTCAAAGGGGAATTGAATTAAAATGAAAGTGACTCGAATTACATTATAAATAATTGAGAATTAATGTTTACACCTTAACTTATTCGTCCACCGATATGTAAGAACTTAAAGGGGGCTCTAAAAAGGTCTAAACAGGTCTATTTAGCTCAAATGAATGAATGAATTAATTAATTCATAGGGAATTCTGAGAGAGTCTATTTTACAGCCGAGCAAATGACTCTTCCAGCGTTCATTTGAACGGGCCGTAAATATCAACTCTGCAGTGGATATTAATATCCGAACAATAGTGAAACACTTTTTAACAGCCAGGTAACTTAGATCGGCAGTTCAATACATTAAATTCGTAAGCACATAACACAAGAACAGTTATCTTTGAATACAAACAGAACTTTATTGATTACTCTAACACATCAAACTAAATCTAACATAAACACACACACTCGCACATTCACATACGTTGCAGAAAGGAAGAAAGTGAGGAAAGAATGAGTTTTAAGAGAGATAAATGATGAAATCCCAAGCAAAATATGCATTTATGACACATGACCTGAAGAAACCATCGATCATTAATTTATCCTCCTATCGTTTCTTAGGCGGGGTTATTAAATTTGATCTCAATGCACCAGTTCAGCTTGGAATCTAGAGGTATTACTTGCGTTTGTGTCTCGTCTCTGACAGGGGACTCCCTGGAGAGGGGTTTTCCCGGGTCTTTGATTCGCTGAAGGTCTGGTCGTGTCTTTTGATCAACGTCTTGGGAAGCCAATCACGTGGCGTGTAGGCGGCTGGATGGAAGTCTTGTGGGCATTGTTTGAAGTCGAAGCGCGCTGTTGGAGACTCGTTGAGAAACTTTCATTTTAGTTCACCCAAAAAAGAAAATTACCCTATGATTTACCCACCCTCAAGCCTATAGGTGTATATGACTTGATCTTCTTTCAGACGAATACAATCAGAGTTATATTAAAAAATATCCTAGCTCTTTCAAGCTTTGAATGGGGGCGAGATTTTGAAGCCCAAAAAAGTGCATTCATCCATTATAACAGTACTCCTGTCGGAAGCTAGTTATCTTAGTTTATAAAGTTTTAAATATGGATATTTTTCTTACAAAAACACATCGCTTCTCTTCAGAAGATTTTTTAACCCCTTTATTAACCCCCCAGAGCTGTGTGGAGTACTTTATGGATGGATGCACTTTTTTGGGCTTCAAAATCTCGCCCCAATTCACTGCCATTATAAAGCTTGGAAGAGCCAGGGCATTTGTAATATAACTCCGATTGTATTCGTCTGAAAGAAAAATATCATATACACTCCTAGGATGGCTTGAGGGTGAGTAAATCATGGGCTAATTTTCATTTCAACTATATATTAGTGGTGGGCATAGATTAATTTTTTAAATCTAGATTAATCTAGATTAATTCCAAAATGTATCTAGATTAATCTAGATTAAATGGCTCATTTGAATTCTGCCGAAGGCATTCAGAATATGTGTGCACGTAAGTGATCGTTTGCCTTTTTGTAGCTTGAATAGTAAATAACTTCTGTCCCTTTAAGACCTGATGCACGCATATCCAAACACTGTTCCTGTGAGCTGGTTATGACTGTGTTTACGTTAAAACTCACCAAGATGGGCATTGAGACAGTTTTTTGTGTATTTGACCATTAATAAGCTGGAAAAAGGAGCTCATTTTTGCACTTGTATGTCAGAGGCAGTTTTATTACGGTATGTGTGTGTGCGCTTCAGATGCGAGCGCGAAATCTGCGGGAATTAGTAGAATTAATGTTATGTGCAACCCCGCGCGAAATTCAGACCCTTCACACCAATACTAAAAAAAGTCCAGCAGAACACGCGTTCGCAATGTTCAGAGGATTAAACGGACTGAATGAGAGGAGGCGGGTGCGTGTCACTCGCTGTCGGTCGGAGAGGAGAGCGCAGCTGATATCAATACTGTAGAAAATGAGTATTGTATCGTTTCAGATATTTCAGTATCGATACATATCGAAATATGGATATTTTTGACAACACTAGTAGGCATACACACAGGTTCGAAGACTCGTTCTCTCGCCCCCTACAGTGCAATTCGGCTAGGTGTACATCCGCGCTAGAATATCAAGGTGAAAGTCATCATAGCTTGCGTAGTATAGACCCAGCTCCAAACCCAACTTTGAGAATAGATTAACGGCGATATTTTTTTTATCGCTCGATAAGAGTCTCGCGTTAACGCAGCACGTTAACACCGATAACGGCCCACCACTAATATATATATATATTTATTTTTTCCATTAGCTTTTCCTATGATTTCCGGCTATGTTTACGTTACGGCTACTATTTAATATTAAAGTATTTAATTGCAAAGAGACACTAGTTATTTGTTTGTGCGCCGTAATCTTGCCTCTGTTTCATTCATTAATGCGTCTATCTGGACTTTTATTGTACCAAAGGGAAATCACAGGGAGAAAAATACTTTTTTTGTGCCCTCGACCATGTCACTCAATACACAAATTATTAATTTGCTTTTAGCATTAATCTGCAGGATTTATTGTCTACAAATATCTGGATTAAAGCTTGACTATTTGTCTACTTGTCTACAGTGTTTTTTGGTTCAAGTAGCACCTATTTGTTTTTTAACCACTGCATGTATTGCAGTTTTGACAATGTTCTTTTTAATGTTCTTTCTTTGTAATTTCTGTGTCTGACTGCATGTCACACATGCATATGGATTTTTAACAATAATATTGAAAAAGGAACATAAACCACCCTTATATGCATTATATAATTTATTTTATTACCATAAATTCTTTTTATAAAGTATTTTTCAATAAAGTTATTTTCCCCCTGACATGACAAGAGCACTACAGAGCACATTTAAAGGGACAGTTCACCCAAAAATAAAAAGAGATTAATATTTTGTAAATAAAGAGGTAAATTATGTCTTTTTGCAAAAACAAAGCACTCGTTATGCAGCTGATATAGATACTGTATCGAAATGAAGATTTACCTTTCTGGTGCTTGAAAGTGGTAGTTGCGTTGCTGCATGTCAATGGAGGGACAGAATTCATCCAAAAAAGATTTAATCAAAAAATATCTTCATTTGTGTTCTGAAGATGAATGAAAGTCTTACAGTAATTTATAACTGAATTTTAATTTTTAGGTGAACTATCCCTTTAAATTGAATGTTTACAGAAGCTTCAGCATGAAGGTTAAATTAACACAGAATTATTCTTCTGAAATAAGTTAGCAATAACATGGGTTCTATTATTATTATTATTATTAAGCAAACTTAAAATGTCCATATTTTCAATTTGTCTACCCCTTATTGAGTAGTTCGTAAAAATAACACTCTTCGACAATAATTTACTGTTTAGGGATGAATAGCCTAATACATTTCTACACTACTTCAATTTGATGCAGGTAAATATGTGAATATCCAATAAAAGTTTGAGACAAAAACAGGGAAGATGTTGCAAGCAAAACATTCCTAACTCTTCCATATGCTTCCTGTAAACACTAGATGGCGTAAAATGTGCAACATCTTCACACAAGAACATGACACAAACGCAGCATTACAAACCACTGTGTTTATTTAGTCACTTTGTACATTAAGCAGCTGGTTGGACATACAAAAATAAACAAACAAATATAATACATCCTAAAACAAGACATTTTCTGTGGTAAAGTAGCATAGAGGAAACATGAGCATTTGGCAAACAAGTTCATTTGTTTCATGGAATGACACAAACTAAGTAGATACCATTTCAGAAATGTGCTGTCAAAACACAGTAACACAATAGGCTACATTCACATACTGCTTTGTCCATCAATGTGGTAAATAATTCATACACAATGTGCCTAAGACGATGTTTGACATAGATGAGTAGTTTACTAATACCTTAAATGAGAAGCATGACGTGTTCATTACTACAGTACCAACAACAAAACACCATAAATGCTTCACATAATGAGATTCAAGCTTTTCAGTTTTTATCCCAAAGAACGTATTTCACATAAACAATGCTGGATATATATTTGAAATACTTAATATATTTCAATGTATTTAATATATATATATATATATATATATATATATATTATATATATATATATATATATATATATATATATATATATATATATATATATAGATAGAGACACACCATACTGAATTTTATGGTGGTGAAATTGAGGATGTGTGAGCATAGATTTACAGTTTTTACAATAGCATGCACTGCATATACTGTATGTCCTAGATCATAATTTTCAACACTCACAGCTTTTAAAACTATCGAATGTTTTGGGCAAATATCTTTCGCCAGCTTAAAAATAAGCCAGTTGTTCATTGAGACTAGAATTCTTAAATTCCTAAATATAATTATTTGAATCTATCCATCACAACCTTGTTTTTATTCCTGGCAAATAAATAAATAAATAAATAAATATATATGGCAATGCAACGATGGACTGAGGTCTGTGCAGCCACATAAGCTGTCTTTATGTCTTTCTCAAATTCCCATGACATACATACACACACACACAGGAAGGGGGCTCAAAGAGCACACCACTGGGCCATTGCGTAAACGTACATTTGTCAGCTTTTTGAAATGTCAGATATTTTCCAGTAGCGTTTCTGTCATAATCAAGTGCATTGCCCGGGCTATTATATAAAACTAAACAACCATCAGTCAATATCAGGTGAGTTTGTGCTGTTTGCCCAAAGGACTGTTTGTTCAGGAATCTGTAAACAGTACAAACAGTTATGAAAACCTACCCCAATAAATGTGATGCCAGAAGTTGTTGTATTCCTGAAATTAGGATGCTGATATTGCATCAAGAATGACATACTCTACTTTTAAATATTGTTAAGCAATGAGAATTATTGGCACCTTCATTGCACATATTGACGTGTTAAATATGACATCATTAATGTGCCACTCAGGCTGTGAATGTAGACTGGCGTACTTACTTTGATAAACATGACCCTTTATAGATACAGCTTCTGCTGTAACCTTAAAATGAGTTCCCTGTGGAAATGTTAACAGGGGAAGGTTTACGTGCTGGGGTTGGAGAGAACTGCTTGGCTCCTTCACTTTTTTCCTTTCAACAAGAACAGCTGGTTATAGAACAGACGGCAATGTGCACCTGTTGCCCCTCATCAGAGAGTTATATTTCCTCTGACCGGAGGAGGGCTCAGAGATATCGAAGACCCTGGTATTTTCAGTGAGCCCAATTTAACGGAATGTAACAAGTCTGTCTGGTAAAAGACACCTGTTTAAGATCTGAAATCCGCATGTTACGGCACAAATCCAGACTCTTGGTTTGTAAGCTGAGGCATTTCTGAATAAATTATGAATTAACTATCCATGCAGGTTTCAGTTGAGACGTGAACAGTGTCTCGAGGTAGTAAGTGGAATCCAGAGGTAAAGTTTCTTGGCTTTCAAACCCTGTTTCTTTCCTCATTTGTCCAACATTTCCATTTGTTCTGACTCAAGTATCGCTGTATGTCAACAGACCATCATAAATATTGTGTAAATATAGGCAAAACCTTCATGGTTCAAAGGCTAAAACATCTAAAAACCATGTTTTGTCACAGACAAAAATGGCTGAGACCAGAAATATCTCAGACGGGGACAGAAATATCTAGCGCTCCATGGAAATACGAAGGGAATATTCAAACGTTGGACATCACAGCTTTATTACAATTCCCATTTGTGTTTTTGGCACCTGTAGTCAAACAGTCAGCACCCATTTCTGTTTCGCAAGCCGGCGAGGGCTCTCGATGTCTGGTGGTCTTCGTGTGGACTTGCCAGCTGTGGCCGCTGTAGATATATCCCTTGTTATTTCTTGTGGAAGGTAGGTGGGTAGTTCTCCAGCACAGGATCTCCTGAAAGGCGCATCTAAACTCAGGACTCCTGCAGTAGATCAAGGGGTTGAAGGCGGAGTTGGCGTAGCCGATCCAGTTCAAGATCCTGAAAGGCAACATGATGTTGTCCATCTTCCAGATGGCCGCCACCACATTAAGCACGAAAAACGGCAGCCAGCAGAGGGTGAAGGTTCCCATGATGATCCCCAAGGTCTTCAGAGCTTTGTGGTCCTTCATGCAGAACTTGGTCCTCCGGTTCTTCACCTCATTCCCCTCCAGGGTGCTGAAGCTCTGTGTGCGTATGCGCCCCTCAATGCGGTCAATTTTCTTAAGCTGCCTACGGGCCTCCCGGAAGACCTGGCTGTACACAAATACCATGATGACCAGCGGGATGTAGAAGGAGATGATGGAGGAGGTCACGGCGTAGGCGGCGTTAGTGTTGAAGTCGCAGCAGGTGTGGTTCTCCAAGCAGCTCAATGCCTCAGGTTCGTCTGACACCCACCACTCCATGTGGATGGGCAGGAAAGAGATAAGGGCGGCCACCGCCCACACCCCTAGGACCACCCCGCAGGCCTTCCTCTTCGTAAGCATTGACTGATAGCGCAGAGGCCACATGATCGCCACATACCGGTCCAGGGCGATCACACACAACGTCTCAATGCTAGCGGTCACGCACAACACGTCCGTAGCTGTCCAAAACTCGCAGAAGAAGTTTCCGAAGTGCCACGTGTTGAGAAGGATGTAGCATGCGCCGAAGGGCACCACCATGAGGCCCATGACCAGATCGGCACAGGCGAGGGAGCTGATGAAGTAGTTGGTGACTGTCTGCAAACGCTGAAACCGTACAATGGCGCTGATGACCAGCACATTGCCAAAGACAATGGCTAGAACCAGAAGGCCCATTAAGATGCTAATTAAGACCACCTCTGCTTCGCTAAATTCGTAGCCAGGCAAAGACACCAGAGAAGAATCGTTTAGCCCTGCTGAAACGTTCATGGGCAGGGAGGTGTTCTCCGTGCTCAGCGTATCCTCTCCCTCCATGAGCTTTGACCTGAGGAAGGAAAATCAACACAAAGTATCATGAGAGCCTGAAAAGGAATGCTTTTCAAAGAGCACAAGCGAATAGAAAGTACATTCAAAGATGAAAGTGAATTCAGGGTGATTGGGACACTTTTTGCCATTGAGATGACTTGGAAAGTGTCCCAATCAACCTGAATTCACCTTAGAATATATTTATTGCATGTTAAATGTGTCAGAGGAGAATATCCACTTACTAAAATCAGGAGAGTGTTTTAGAGTCGTCCAACTTAATTCCACTCTTCATGGACTCCCGTGAGGCGTCCAAAAATAATCCTTTTGAATTGTGTTTCTCTTAGAAAGTGTTCTGGTCTCACATGGTGTTCTTACATTGAATGCGCTCAATAGGTTTCACTCTTAATCACCTGGTCATTTTGTCTAACTGTGTTTTGTTTACATGTGCACAGCACTCTCGGCTGAACACACTAGACTAAATGTGCTCCTCACTATCAGTTGGACTCTTATAGCTGCCAGTGATGACATCACACTGTCAGCAGCCAATCAGAGCACAGCTTCCTTACAGTGCAGAGCTCTACAGTTGTAAAGAGAAGCAGAGAAACAGAAAAATAAGCAATTTGATGTTACTTTCAGGATAAAAAGAATTATTATTATTCAATTCAAGGCAATATGTAATAATACAAATAAAAATACATACAATAGGCTTATATTTATGATTGATAGATCTTGTTTTTCTTGGAAACTCTTATTTTGTTCTTTTTTTTAATGATCTCTGCTGTGATATGGATGTTCTGTGTACCTAGAGAAGATTCCCACTGTGTTTTGACACTACGCAGTGTAAGATCAATACTTGTATCCATCAGTGTTAAACATTTTCTGGGTTTTTTGGATATTCAATTCTGTAGATTTTAAAAATCTTACTCTCTGCTAATAACTGTCACTTACATTAGTTCAGGGAATAAAAACAACCCTCTTATAAATATGTTAACAAAAATTCACCTGGTGTCTTAATTTTTCAAGTAGACATTATTTTTACATTGTTCATGTCAAAGGAAAAATATCCTTTTAAACTCAAATAACGCAATACTTGGTCCGGCGAATTCCCATGCACGTTTTAGAGGAACCAATAAACTGACCCGGTTTCACAGACAAGATTTAAGATTATAGTCCCAGACTAAAATGCATGTTTGCGATCTGTTAACTGAAAGCAACTTGCACTGACATATCTTAAAATATGTCAGTGCCATTGTTTTGTCTCAAGATGCACACCAGTAATGTGTTTTTCTAAGGCACGTTTAAAAGCTACTTAAATGCCCTAATTGAACTAAGGCTTATTCTAAGCCCTGTCTGTGAAACCGGGTCTGTTTCGTTTAATTTTAAGGTTAGACTTCTATTGGTACAGCCCCTATATTAAGAATTGTGATGCTTCTATCACTGCATGGCTCTTTTAATTGTAAGGTGAAACTACAGCTGTCATATAAAGCATTATGATTTCTTCAACTTGCATATTTTTATAGGAATTTTGCTTCTGCTCTATTCAGTCTTTAGTCACTTACACACTATAACATTTGGGGCATGACTACTGAATTATAATCATACACTGTTCGTTCATTGGCCAGAGGAGAACTGACCCCTTGACTGGAAGGTTTTTTCTCCATTCTGTCACCTGATGGAGTTTTGGTTCCTTGCCACCATCACCTCTGTCGCCTCTGGCTTTTGGCTTGCTTAGTTGGGGACACTAAATATTCAACTATATTACTGTTCTGCCTGCATTGACACCATTGTATGAGAACTGAACTGAGCTGGACGATGACACCACAGTTTTCTCCAGAGCGGCTGTACAGCCAAAACAAATTCAGTTGCATTATTTTCCTGTTATCACTGTAAAATTGCTTTGAAACAATCTGTAGTGTAAAAATCCATGATTGCTCTGCACATGTATGAAATGCATAAGTTTCTCATGAAATTATGATGGTTGACAGATAAACATAGCAGCGTTTTTTTTCCTCATGCTTACAAATAGGAAATATGAATGTCAACAGCTTAAGCCATTCAATGTTTGTTATTTAAGATGAAAGTAATAATAGCGACCAGAGATGTCTGCGCACAGTTTTTAGCCATGTTTTATCTATTAGCTTTCCTGTAGCTCAAACAATAGCTAGCGACGTGTGGCGCTAGCAACGCTAAGGTCATGGGTTCGATTCCCAGGGAAAGCAAGAACTGATAAAATGTAAAATGTGGACCTTGATTGCGCAATGTAAGTTGCTTTGGATAAAAGCATAAATGTAAAATTATGCTTGATAAGCTGGTGTTTTTAAACAGCACCATTTCTCTAAACTGAAATTGTACCTCTGGACCACAAGGCTGGTGAGAGCGACTATAAAGGAGAGAGACATTTGAGAATGAGTGAAATACACAAACACAGCAGAAGCTGGTAGCTGTTTTGAACACAGTAACTGGTTTTTAGCTGCTCGTTAGGTGTTGGTAGGCCATCCTGGATAATTTTATTTTTGTTTGTTGCTAAACGCACAAGCGAACAGGGAAACACAAAGCGAAGCGAACAGGGAAAACCAAATTAAAGCCCTATTCGGACGGTAGTTGTTTCTCATGGGGTCGTAAGATATTTTCAACATTTACAGGGGCATTTACAGTCAAGCACCGTACTTACAGTAACTGTTGCGCTTCACTGTAATTTGCAAGCAATTTAAAGATGTATACTTTTATTACTGAAATACTGGAAAGTATTTAAAGCTGCAGTACTGAAGTACATTACCAGTGTTCAAAACTATCTCCTTACCTTAGCCCAGGGGTCTCAAACTCATTTTACCTGGGGGCCGCTGGAGGTAGACTCTGGGTCAGGCTGGGCCGCATCAAGTATTACACATAAAAAGTGTTTCAAGTATTCCAAAAAAAAGTAGCACAACAGATCCAATCTTCTCAATCTTTATTATTAACAGTTCTTCAACATGAATGTTTCTTCTGAACATGAACTGTTCCTCTGAATTTGAACTAAATATAGCCTAAATATAGAAATTAATCATGCAATATGAAATAATTAATGATTTTAATTTTATTTTAAATAATAGACTAATTCACAGCAAGGCCGTAACCAGGTCAAACAGAACAGTGAGCGAAATTCTAGGTCTAATTCTAGTTGGGAAATAATCTTTTTGGGACTATTTGTAAGCAATATTTGCATTAATTTGCGTCAAATATATTATTAGTCCTGATATTCTTTGCATAAGTGAGTGAATAAATACATAGATCCGCAATAGACTATTGAATTCTCTAGTGGTCTGGTGGTAGAATTTTTGTCAACTGTGTCAAAGGTTCCGGGTTCTAATCCGCTCTCATATAGTTTTTCTTCATTAAAATCAAAGATGCTCATCAATGATTATATAATAAGACCATGGAAACTTTGCATTTTGTCCGGAAAGAATAGAGTCTCTCTCAGCAACGACATGAAGCGATAGATTGACGCACTCGTCTGTGTGTGAAGACTGTGCAGTGTGCACGAGCCAAAAGAGAACGTAAACCCCGCCTACTTTGATTTGATTGGCCATCTCAATCATTTTGACATTGACGAGCGCTGTTAGACCACATTAGTTTCAACTGTCTGATCAGCTTTGTTCGTCTGTTCCTGTCAATCACACGGTGTCAACCAATTATACTGCACGAGGGAGGGGCGAGCCAACTCTCTCTCTCTCTCACACACACACACACACACACACACACAAAGGAGGCAGCAAGCATGGCAAGCGCGGCACACGCAACGACTTAGCAAAAAGGTGCTTTTCAGAGCAACGCGCGGGCCGCACTTACACTAAACTTTGATGTCAAGAAGGGGGCCACAAAATATCATCCTGCGGGCCGCAAGTGGCCTATAGTCTTTGTGTATTGTCCGTTTTAGCTTAAAATGTTTGTTGCACTATAGAGGATAATCGCGATTAGCATCTCTCCATTGACATCCATGTTAAAGTTAGCTTAAATACTTACTATTACTGTAAGTCTCATAATAGCTACATGAGAGGCTGGATACAAACTGGAGCTGACAAACTAGTGTCCCGAGATAACAACAGAAAAGCAGATGGGAAATAATTAGCATAGCTGCTGTTCAGAATATTATATTAATGCTTTTGATCCGATTTAACTTTAGTATAAAAGGTAATTATAATGTGAATGCTAGGCTAAAGAGATGCGTTTTTAATCTAGTTTTAAACTGGGACAGCGAGTCTGAACCTCAAACAATATCTGGAAGACTATTCCAGAGTTTAGGAGCTAAATGTGAAAATGCCCTCCCTCCCTTAGTGGACTTAGATATCCTAGGAATGACCAGAAGCCTAGAGTTTAGTGACCTTAAAGAGCGCGATGGGTTGTAGGGCGATAGAAGATCCGTTAGATACACTGGAGCTAAACCATTTAGGGCTTTATAGGTCAGTAGCAATACTTTGTAATTGATACGGAACTTAATAGGTAACCAGTGTAGAGATGATAAAATTGGTGTTATATGATCATATTTTCTTGATCTAGTAAGAACTCTAGCAGCTGCGTTTTGGACTAACTGTAGTTTGTTTATTGAGGATGCAGGACAACCAGCTAATATATATTAAAATATCAGCTAATATCAGCAAAAGTGTATAGTAATACAATATGAACACAATAAGTACAATGTACTTATTTTTTGATGTAAGTACATAGTACACTCTAAAAAAAAAGGTTCTATATGGCACCAAAAATGGTTCTTCGTCGTAATCATAGAGGAACCACTTTTGATTACGACCCAAGAACCATTTTTGGTGCCATATAGAACCTTTTTTTTTAAGAGTGTAGTTAAGGCACCCTAATATAAAGTGGGACCGGCACATTCAATATAATAAAGCACACATTTGCTTGTACCGCTTCAGGAAATTCATTTTTAAATGCTTTTTTTTTTTTTAAATGACGTTGTTAGCTAGTTGAAATTGGTTCAATAATACACTCTGAATATGTACAGAATACCATACAGCAAAGCACAGTTCATTTCAAGGTTTATCAATCAGATAATATGAAAGCACCAAACTCCAAGTAGTTTCTCTTGCTGAGTCAAATGTCCATGCAACATATCTCAGCATGAGTTTAATCATTCACCAGACTCTGCATCCTGTACCTCGTGTACGTGAGTTAACTATGCATCTGCATGTACAAGGTTGTTAGCATGCTCTGTGATGCTAAAAACAAAACATGTTCAATGGCATCTGATACTGGAGAAAATTCAAATCTGAAGTGGTATGAGGGTGGATTTGTGCTTTGGTTTGTATATTCACCTCAGAGGTTAATATCTTAACCTCTACGTTTTGTGTTTGATCTTTTTAGCATTTAGCTGTAAACACCGGTTAAGTCTGTTTGTGAGCACATATGCACAAAATGTGCTTCATTAAGTGTAAATGTGCCTTTTTGTACAGCCAGTTTTAACCTGTCAATTTTTAGGTTGAACATCCTGTGCTAGCATAATGGAAACATAACCAAACATGCTATTAGGATATTAAGGTGTTTTAATTGTTTTAGGCATAAACAATTTAGAGCACTTTGACGTTAGCATTTCCGGATGCTATTAAACCAGCTTGGCTTTGAAAGTGCTGTGGCATGTTACATCAAAGGACAATAATACTGTCTGTTCCATATACGTAGATCCAACACTGAGGAAGTGGCCAAGAGTTTTGTGAGATGTTTCCTTTGGAGGGATATCCACCATGTTCAGACAAACGAGTTTGCTTACGCATCTCCTGGCTCTGACAATAACCTTAGACAAACACAGGGTCATAGACACCCTCACACACATGCATATCCACATGCAAACACACATACATACTCGACTTCACAAGAGCAGTGAGAGCAGTTAAGGAAATTAAACACTTGAAGAGAAGGTTTTTCCACAGGATGCCTACGAAAATTGTTTTATCATTGACATGCATGCCAGTGTTCCCACTCAGTGCCAGGGAGGTCTGATGAGCAGCTTGCTCATCTTCCTGGGGAAACGAGGGTGTTTATCCAGGGGGTCTAGTAAGTCAGGCCTGCTGTATGCTGTATGATGCATAGATGTCAACGTTAGGAAATAGCAGGGTTCGGTTCAGTCCACACTCATCTGTGAACCACCATAAATGAGATATTATATACTGTATGCATATTTTTAGTTTGAAAAATACACTAATGGTCCAAATATACAGTATCCTATATTAAAACATAACGTTTTTAAATAGATTAAGCTTGCATGTATTCTTTTGAGCTTTTGTGAACCTATATAAATTATTATTTGAATTCAGTGGATACACGCGCATTGATATAGTCGGATATTTTCATTCAGCTGCTTTCTGATGCTCTCCATGTTCTGAGTGATTGGATGTATGCAGCACATCACACTTTCTGGTTACAAACTCTGACCCTGAATTGACAGAGAATGTTTATACCGAGTCGTGTAAGCCCGCTGAACCTGATCTCTTTGATTTGTATGGTTTTGTCAACTCTAAACTTACTCTGAGTTTAGCTTCATGCAACAGGCCTCAGGTTGTGTTAAGGACCAATCAGCCTGTGCTGAGTTTCATGTCAGAATTTGGGGTTACACTTTATTTTACGGTGTCATTGTTACAATGTAATTATATATTTAAGTACTGAGTAATATTGATTAACTACATGTACTTACTATAGGGTTAGGGTAGGATTAGGATTGGCATCTTTTTATGAATGAAGGCCAGTATCACTGATAGTAATACTGCTATTGATGTATCTATGAATTTTATTTTTTAAACATTAATTATAGACATTCAACATTACAGTATAATTGAAAGCTATCAATTTCAACATTTATTAGGCATTCAAAAATAACTTTCTATTGAAGTGAACTTAAAACAATCCTCACATAAACCCATATTTACCTGTTGCCTTTGAATAAAGTTGAAATTGAATAAAGTTATCAAACACCTATCGTAACTGCATAAATTTAAGTTAATTTAAGACGTTATTTAACTCATTTAAGACTGCTCTTATGGGAATACTCAACAAAACGGCATTTTGGCATATATATACAGTATATACACACACAGCTGACAGTGATGATGAATCAAATTCAAACATGATAAGAAACTAGTGGCAGGAAATAGTGCAATCAGGAAAACAAAGTCCAAACTGAGTGCAACCATTACATTACGGCCCATCCCATCTGGATGTATAGGGGGAGGTTCAGGTGGAAGAGGGAAATCCGGGAGAGGGATGGAACAAAAGAAAGTCCTGGGGACGAACAGGGGTGACGGAGCTGATGAAGCTCTAGACGCAGACAGACATCCGAAGGAGCGGAGTGACCCTGACTGTCCCTGAGTCCGCGACGGAGCTGCAGCGATGACCCCCGAGATGGAAACAGGGCACCGGAGGGCTGAGGTGGAGCTGGAACGATTGAGGGCTGAGGCATAGCTTGAGGGAAGGCAGAGCCAAATGGAGGCGTAGGGGTGGAGGGCCGGATAACAGCGAATGGCCCACAAGTCCATGGCGATGATCTGGCGATGTCTGACCCAGGTGGAGCCGATGGTCCGAGGGAGTCCAGTGGAGCTGAAAACGCGATAGTCGCTGTTAGAGTCGAGGGAGTTTTTATCATGGATTCTCATCCAAGAAAATACTGATATTGAACACCGCACAAATTATGACAATTAACATAATATATACAGAATAATGTGACAAATATGGTCACAACCAACATGGACTGTATCACAGACTGTAATGAATTGTACAGCATAACACCTATGCTACTACTTACCATGAATATTTAAATAAACTGGACCATACATGAATATACATAATAAATGAAAATTGTAAAAAAAAAAAAAATGTTTACATTGTATCTTCTCTGAATATAGACCAGAAATACAGAGTACTGCCATGACTAATATATTTTCTCTAGAATATGTCACATAAAATGAAAGCATATGTTGTATCTATGTTATGTCCTAGAACTGATTTTTGGGAACAGCACTAGGCATTAAAAGGGTCAACAAAATGTCGTTGAGGCATTAAAAGGGTCAACTTGGTTCCACTGAATTGCCCAACTCCTTAAACAATTCCAACCTTTACAATTTCAGTGATGGGTGGACACTCATGCTGTCACTAAAATGCAAAACGGCAGTGCCAACCTGGTCCATTTCTTATTTGAATGCAGTGGAGAGCACACTGCCAAAAGAAGCGACAAAGTAATTGAAACAGACAGCGATGCACTTCAGTCAATTATAGATAAAAGCTCACTGTCCCAAGAATCAATCAAGAAGATAAATCTACAGCACTTAAAGGATGTACATGATGGACCTGTTTCCTCTCACGTTCACTTTAGGATATATTTTTCTTTGATTATTTTTCTTTCTCTCTTTTACCTTCTCTGTCTCTCATTTCATTTTCATAGAAGATCACAGAATGCCAATGCGAAATGGAAAAGGCTTGTAATTTTATTAAAATATATTGTTCAAGTAAGAGTCCTCTATGTAGGCCTAATATACCACACTTTGCACTATATTGTACAAATATTTGATCTTTTAACCTAAAAATGTGGTCCTTTATGGGGAAGAATTTAAATGAATTGCTTTTATTCTGGCACAAAATTAAATATTTTATAGGATTGAATCAATCAACCTGAAAGCATTACACAATCAAAAGTATAAGTTTCGTCTAGTTAAAATTTTTTTTTTTTTTTTTTTTTTTACAACTTTATGTCTCACAACTGTGACCTAATTTCTCGACTTAATATCTCACAATAGTGACTTTATTTTTTTTAGTAATTTTCTCCTTCATATCTCAAATTTTTGACTTAATTTCTCGCAATTGCAACTTTATCCCCCCCCCCCCCCCCCCCCCCTGTAATTTTATAGTCTCACAATGTGATTTATAACCCACAATATGACTTTAGATCTTGGAATGCTACTTTACATTTGCCAGTTGTATTCTTTTTTACTCTGAGGAAAAAACATGCCTTCAGCTGTTTTTGTTTCCCATTATGCAACCAATAGATCTGTAGGGGAGAGGATCTTTTTTCCTCAGTACTTCCTATAAAGTGCAACAGCCGGGTTCTTGTTTCTGCATCTTCTTCGCATGTGTTTTGATTGGGAGATTAAGTACTCTTTCAGAAGATGTGTAATTGCACCCCCTATCGCATAACAGTGAAAGCCAGACATTTCTGTTAATGGCAGGAAAAGAGTTAACAGCGGAATTCCTGGTGAAAAACCACATTATGATGCTGTACCTAAAGTTACACCAATCAGAGAGTCAAAAAAAGCATGCGGCAAAATAGCTGTTTAGCTCCGCCCACTCCCATGAACCACTGCAAATTATGTAATCAAGTTGATCTCTTTACATTCTCTCAAAATACTTTAATATTTGTATATTTTTTGTTTATGTATAATCAACATTTGTACATGGGTAGTTATATTTCTCCATCGTTTTTAATTCAAATTATGCCGTTTGCAGTTTTTCATGGAATTGTAGTTCTTTCCCTCACTAAACCCCTTAAAGGGATAGTTCACCCCAAAATTGAAATGAACGCTCTTCCAAGCATTAAAATGGCAGTAAATAGCTGTTTCCTTTTTGAAGTCCATCAAAGTGCATCTGTACATCATATAACTGCTCCACATGGCTTCGGGGGGTTCATAAAGGCCTTCTGAAGCGAAGTGATGGGTTGTTGTCTAAAAAAAATATACATATTTAAAACTTTTTAATTTACTTTTATGATGATAGATGCACTTTTAAGGACTTCAAAACAGAAATAGCTATTTACTGCCATTATAAAGTTTGGAAAAGTCAGGACATTTTTAATATAACTCTGTGTTCGTCTGAAAGAGAAAGAAGAAGTATTCACCTAGGATGGCTTGAGGGTGAGTAAATCGTGGGCTAATTTTCATTTTTTGGGTGAATTATCCCTTTAAGTACACAGTCTTGTCCGCTTTTCAAAAAATGTTTTGTTGTTGCTTCAAATCCTATTTTGTAGTGTTGTGATCCACTTAGTATCTGATTGGCTTGGTCCATGGCTTATAACTCATTAATGAAGACTAAACTATGGGAAAAAAATACTTTCTGAACCAGCGCCACTGAAAAAAGTGGACGTGCACTGTTGAACACTATCTCATCTTCTTATTCGTAGACGCAGTCCCATGCCGATCATTGTTAATAATTATTCATTGCCATTGGTACAAATTAATTAATTAATAAATTAAATGATTAAAAACTCAAAAATCAAAAAAATACATTAACTTACTGGAAATCCTGGAGTGTTTTGATGTTTGGTTTCCAGGATGTGACAGTTTGTGTTCCAGACCTGTTTGTGGAAAGGTTAGCGAGGTTTAGCAAACGGTTGCTAAGTCCCTGGCCCAGCCTCAGTGTGCCACACCTATTGATGCTTCATCCACCCATCAAAGGTTTCGAATGTCACTTAAGGGTTCACAGGTCCACAGATTAAGATAGGGAGGTGCACTGTCATCCTGGTCATGACTGGTCATATAGTTTACAGCAGGTGCCATTGTTATCAGGAGAGGATTCATTAGTCTTTCAGCTGGGCTGGGCTGAATTTGTTGATAAATTATCTGCATGCATGGACTGAGTTTTTCCGTGACACAACAGAAGACAGGTGCAAACTAGAGGATGGCTGGCCTGATTTTTTTTGTTGCATGGGTGAGAGATTTGTAAGGTGGGCTGGGAAAGTTAGCTAAGGTTGCTGTTTCCTCTTTAAAGCAGCATTGCATGCAGGAGAAATGTGGTAGAGGGACAGCTTTTGCTGTTTATCTATTATTCAACTGAGTAGATGATTTTGAAACGTATTTTATGGTTTAATTTAAACTCACATTTAATTTTTAGGGCCAGATTTACTAAACAGGGCAAATTAGCATTAGAGCGAAATTCCACAAAAGCGCAGATGGGAGTGGAAATTTCTGCACGTGATCTACTGACGATGCACAAATGAAAGAACACAGACACAGCTGGATCATTTCCATAATAACCAACACAATCTACCAAAAGCAGCGCAAATTAGTGTCTGGTTTAACACATGCTTTTTTGTGGTGGTAAATAATACCTCAAATACCAGTAAATTGACTTTTGCAAAGTCACCATGCATGATTCCTTTAAAAACTCTTATAAATGTTGTGTCTGAAAGGGAAACTCCTCCAAATGCATATGCAATAAGGTCAGCCGCAAAAATAACGGTGTCCACACTTTTTCAGCACAATTTTTTTACTATGTCTTAAATCCTGACTATTTTTTAAGGCCAAAAGAGGGTTTGCACTGGTGCAAGCTGTTAGTAAATCTGATCCTTAGTATTTAAATGAAAGGTAGGTAAATGCAGATCTGCACAAAGTGGTAGTACATGGCATGCAGGGGAGCCTTAAGATAACCAGAGACCTCAGTATGAGGGGCCGTATAGGCCATAATTATTGAAAAGCCTCTTACAGACACTAGTGAAACGAACACATTGATCAATCTTAGTCAAATTCATTTATATGCATAACTGAAATACATCTTACAAACACTAGTGAAACGAAAAACATTGATCAACCTAGTGAAATTTATTCACACTCATAACTGAAAAAAACTCTTACAAAGACTAGTGAAACAGCATTCAACCTTAGTGAAATTCATTAATACACATTACTGAAAATATTTCAGTAGTTGATGAGAGCTAATTTCACTTAAAAGGAAGCTGTGTCCGCACTTAATTTGGCGCGTCTCACAAACAATGGCAATGGCGGTTAGTCGAGTTGTATAGGAAGGAAGACATTCAAAACTAAGTGGGACGAAACACGCTTGCGGCGCAGCGCTGATATGTCATCGGACCAAGCTGTGCTACCGACTCAACATCACATGTTTGACAGGCAATGAAGAATTCCATGTACTAATATGAAAGATAATGTGGTCAGTGTCGTGCTGGTGAGATTAGTTCGCGCTGCAATGTCCATTCGGGGGCGCTACGTGCTAGCAAATCACTGACGTTGATCAATGTGTTTCACTAGTGTTTGTAAGAGTTTTTTTCAGTTATGTGTATTAATGAATTTCACTGAGGTTGAGCAATGTGTTTCACTAGTGTAGCAGAGTTCACTTGTGGAGTTGGTGGTCCAGTGGGTTAAACCATGGAACTGATATGCAGAAGGTTGCTGGTTCGATCCCAGCGGTCACCACCAGTGTGTCCTTGAGCAAGGCACTTTACTCCATGTTGCTCCAGGGGGATTGTCCCTGTAATAAGGGCACTGTAAGTCACTTTGGATAAATGCATAAAGTCGAGTTGGTCTGCCAAATGCATAAAAATTAAAAAAAATGTGTAGCTCACATGTTTCTAGCATCTGTAAAACTGCATTCATCCATCTAAAAAATGTATCTAAATTACAGCATATGCTTTCAATGCAAAATGCTGAACAGTTGGTTCATGCGTTCATGACCTCAAGGCTAGATTATTGTAATGCTCTACAGGGTGGTTGCCCTGCTCGCTCAATAAATTAACTCCAGCTGGTCCACAACGCAGCAGCTCGAGTTCTTACTAGAACCAGTAAGTATGACCATTAGTCAGTCAACACTGCACTGGCTTCCTAGCCTGATGTTGTCATACTCAATTCTAGTCAGGATATGAGTCTGATACTGTACCGTTGGGCTGTGATTATGGGGTTTGTTTCACCCGAACCAGGAAAAACCTCAATTGGATAGACCTACAACCAATCAGAGAAACGGAGCGACACATAACGTTAGTTGTCAAATGTCAACAGAACTCAACTGCACACAGTGTTGCCAAGTCTGCGGTTTTCCCGCAGGCTGTTTTTCCATGTCTGCGGGTTGAAGCGACGCTGCCAAAAAAACACATATTTTACCCCCCAAACGCCAAACCGAAAGACATTTGGCATGTCTTGGGATAGTTTTGAGTAGCAATTGGGGCGGGTTTTGTTGTGAAAACTTGGCAACCCTGTCTGCATGCACGCTGAAAGAAGTAGAAGAAGAAGATGAGTGTAAATGATATTTGCCGGTGTTGTAAAAAAGAATTTAAGGATACACAGAGTACTTACCAACACGATCATCATTTCTGAGATAAATAGTGAAGGGGAATGCATATGAACAAGTTCTCCGTTTAAGATTAGAACACATTCAACCCAAGCTCTCTTTGGTGACGTGGATGCTTATGTTACTGTTTATCATCTGTCCATCATCGTCTAAAGCCCACCCTGACAATTGAATTTGTCCGATCAGCTCCTGTTTGGGCATAGTTGCTCCACAACAGATAAATTCCAGACCGAACTGCCCGACCTCAAATGTTGTGGGCAGGTTTTGGCTGGCATCCAGGCTACTGGCTCCCTATTAAACATCACATACATTTTAAAATCTTGCTTATTACTTACAAAGCTCTAAATGGTTCAGCTCCCCAGTACTTGAGCGAGCTCTTAACACTTTAGACTCCATCACGTCTACTGCGGTCTCAAAATTCAGGCCAGTTGATAATCCCTAGAATATCAAAATCAACTGCAGGCAGTCGATACTTTTCCTATTTAGCACCTAAACTCTGGAACAGCCTCCTTGCATTGTTCGGGAAGCAGACACACTTTGTCAGTTTGAATCTAGACTAAAAACATCTCTTTACTATGGCATACACATAATAAAAAAAAAATTCAATTAAATGATTGTTAGGCTGTATTAGCTAGGTCAGCCGAAACTGGGAACACTTCCCATAACACCTGATGTACTCATTACATCATAAAAAGAATGGCATCTACGCTAATGCTAGGCTCTCTGTTTATCCCAAGTATAGTTTCATTCATACTTCAGATACGCTGTTGCTAAGGGAGCGTCCCCAAAGAGTCATTACAGACACAGTGCAAATTCCCTCGAAAGGGAACTGCCACTAGGCCCTTAGTCAATACATAGATACAATATACAATAGTCAATGCATTTCCATTTGTATGAATGAATTCAAATGACACAACTTTGGAAATGTATCTTCCTTGTTTTTTTAACTGAAAAGTCACAGATAACGTCAGTAAAATCCTTTTTTTTTTTTTTAAACCAAGGCCAGTTTTGAGAACAATTTTGAGCTTTGGATTCGTTTTTTTGTTTTGACGCGGTGCATTAAAAACTGGTCGATCAATGAGATCTGCGCTTTTGTTCATGTGCCTGGAGCTGCTGAAGTTACAGAAAAACACGACTTGGTGACGCTGATGGTTTTGATACGACGAAGAGGAAGTAAGTAGACAGAAGATGAGCTGCTAATGCTGCTTGCCAGTTAGCAAAAAGTGTGTGATTGGTTTTGGCAAGCACGTAAATACTGTCTCTCTTCTTCTTCTGCGTGACAACCGAGTGTCAGAAGCGCAAGTGGCGCAGCACCACCATCTGTACCGGGAGCGCCATCTACTGAATTTGCACGTTCACTCAGTGCATCGGCAGTGAAAATCGCTTGGGTGTGAACATTCAAGACGCGCCGAAAAACGTCTTGAAACACGCTGGCGATAAGCGCATGATATTCATCCCGGTGTGTACAGGCCTTTACAGTGATAATATGAAATTTATTTAGTTTTAGAAGAAAAGTTAAAGTAGGTTTTTGATTGATTCATTTAAGATGTAGAAACTGATTTGTTATTTAATTTGGTGCGACTTAAACAACACCATCCTCAACTAAATTAGAAAACCCACAATGCGTTGCGGACGCCCATCTGCACGGCAACAGCGTCTGATGGCCGGAGAATGCAAAGTTTTGAAATAGTTTTGAAACTATACCATCATCATCCTTGGGCAAACCTCAAACAAGGCGAATCTGCAAAAACTGTGACGGCATCTACGCAAGCATTACATGTTTATCTTACTGTATAGGCAAGCGCATTTGAATATGTGCATATGTGTTTTTATCTGTATAGAGGGGAAGGGAAGGGAAGGGAAGGGGGCCTTCACAGGGGAGAGTCTAGTTGACACAGTCTCTGCCGACACTTCAGCGCTGCGTTATGGTCATGTCTAGGCGCAGGTCCACCATCTGATCTGGATCCGGCAGACTACAGTAAACCCCGGGATAAACAGAGAGACTAACATTAGCATAGACGCCATTCTTTTTATGATGTAACGAGTACATGGTGTTATGGGAAGTGTTCCCGGTTCCGGCTGACCTAGTTAATGCAGCCTAACAACCAATTAACTGATTTAAATAATAGAAATTGTTAATGTTCCATGTGTATACCATAGTAAAGAGATGTGTTTTTAGTCTAGATTTAAACTGAAAGAGTGTGTCTGCTTCCCAAACAATGCTGGGAAGACTGTTTAGGTGCTAAATAGAAAAAACTCAACTAATCCACTTCAGTTAAAATCTTGTGCCAGATTTATTTTATAATATGCAGATGAATCAGCTGTTGTTAGCCTCCTCTGTGATGATGAAAATGGCCATGGCCCAGTAGTAGAAGATTTTGTGCAGTTGTGTGACAGGGCATGTCTGCAAAGAAATGCATCTAAAACAAAGGATATGCTTATCGATTTAAGACATGATCAAACTGACCTAATGAGTACAATTATTAAAGAGCAGAATGCTGAGTTGGTGGAATCTTACAAGTATTTGGGGGGTGTGTGTAACGGTCACCAGCTGGAGTGCCCTTGAGAGCCACCAGAGGGCACTCCACACATAAGACTATGATCACTCACAAACTACATTTCCCATAACTCACTGCCCGGACTCATCATCACTTATCACTGATCACATTCACCTGTACCTCATTCACTGATTGCATTCACCTGTGTCTCACCATCCTGTTAGTCTCTGTCTATTTATACCATGGTCATTCATTCACTCACCGCAAAGTCTTGTCTATACGTTACCCTGCATTTCTGAGCACTCTCCTGATTTTCTTGTTTTTTGATATCTTGCCCTGTTCCCTGGATTACTCTCTTGCCTCTGGTCCCTGACTGTTTTGTTTGTTTGTTTGTTTGTTTGTTTTGACGGCCTGTCTGTGTATGACCCTTGCCTGTACTTTGGATTACGCCTCTGGATTGCCCTCAAATAAAGCTGCTTGGATCCACCTTCGAGTCTCGGAGCAGTTCGTAACAGTGTGATTGATAAGTTTAATTTTAATTCCAATGTGGAGATAATTTGTAAAAAAAAAGGCCAGCAGCGCCTGTGTTAAAGTGTTAAAGCAAAGAATGTGGTGGTAAAGATGGTCAACTCCTGCTCTTTGTGCTCTTTCGGCTCGTGCTGTATTAAGCAGACACGTTCAGTTTTAAATTTTTGTGTCTGTTCTCTAACTGAACTAAACGATTTAATTACTATAAAAATGAAAACGACGGTAGCCCGGGACGGTGCCGCGGTAGGCAAGTGATGTGAACACTACACCGACTATCGCAGCAAGCCTAATCTGTATTAAAGAGAAAAGAATCACTTCATCTGTTTAAAATGAATAAAATAGCCTTGACAGCTACTTACTGCACTGTAAAAAAAAAACAAATTGACAGCTTAAAATTGTAAGGCAACTTGCTGCTCAGCTTTTTTGAGTTTACTCAACTTTTAAACAAAGTAGTTCACTTCACTCAATTAACTGAGTAAGGTCACGTCTCCCAATTTAAGATCTTTTGTTCAGCTGATTGAGTTTTTATTGTTTTTTTTTATTTATTTTGTGTTGAAAATTGTTTATTTTTTTGGTGATCAGTGTTTTCTTTTGTTGGGCAGTTTGAGGTCTTTTTAATGTCAGTGTTTCTCTGGCTGCTGTAACTGAGTTTGCTATGCCAAGAAAAGCAACACACTAAAAAAAAAAAGGTTCTATATGGCACCAAAAATGGTTCTTGGCTCGTAATCATAGGGGAACCTTTTTTAGTGCTATATAGCACCAATTTTGGTGCTTCAGTGGTTCTTCAGCGGTTCTTTAGAGGTGCTATATAGCACCTTAGTCAAAGAACCGGTGAAGAACCAGAATGCATTGTTAACTTGTTGCAACTTGTATGCTTGTTAACTTGCATTTACAAATTGAATTTACAATTAATACTAGGTTGGTCCAACGACTGTTGAACCTATTGATTGTCGGGTGGGCGGGACTCAAAATGTTTCTAAACTTAAAACGCATTTTTTGGTCCTGTTTGTATTGTTTAACTACTTAAACAATTATTTTAAGTATATATCATTATATTATTTACAATACTCACCACGTTTTTTAGGGGGGGACAGCCCTCAGATGGATGGGGGATGGGGATGGGGGGGTGGGGGGGGCACTCCTGTACACTCACCTAAAGGATTATTATAAACACCATACTAATACTGTGTTTGACCCCTTTCGCCTTCAGAACTGCCTTAATTCTACGTGGCATTGATTCAACAAGGTGCTGAAAGCATTCTTTAGAAATGTTGGCCCATATTGATAGGATAGCATCTTTCAGTTGATGGAGATTTGTGGGATGCACATCCAGGGCACGAAGCTCCCGTTCCACAACATCCCAAAGATGCTCTATTGGTTTGAGATCTGGTGACTGTGGGGGCCATTTTAGTACAGTGAACTCATTGTTATGTTCAAGAAACCAATTTAAAATGATTCGAGCTTTGTGACATGGTATATTATCCTGCTGGAAGTAGCCATCAGAGGATGGGTACATGGTGGTCATAAAGGGATGGACATGGCCAGAAACAATGCTCAGGTAGGCCGTGGCATTTAAATGATGCCCAATTGGCACTAAGGGGCCTAAAGTGTGCCAAGAAAACATCCCCCACACCATTACACCACCACCACCAGCCTGCACAGTGGTAACAAGGCATGATGGATCCATGTTCTCATTCTGTTTACGCCAAATTCTGACTCTACCATCTGAATGTCTCAACAGAAATCCAGACTCATCAGACCAGGCAACATTTTTCCAGTCTTCAACTGTCCAATTTTGGTGAGCTCGTGCTCAAATTGTAGATTGTAGCCTCTTTTTCCCATTTGTAGTGGAGATGAGTGGTACCCGGTGAGGTCTTCTGCTGTTGTAGCCCATCCGCCTCAAGGTTGTGCGTGTTGTGGCTTCACAAATGCTTTGCTCCATACCTCGGTTGTAACGAGTGGTTATTTCAGTCAAAGTTGCTCTTCTATCAACTTGAATCAGTCGGCCCATTCTCCTCTGACCTCTAGCATCAACAAGGCATTTTCGCCCACAGGACTGCCGCATACTGGATGTTTTTCCCTTTTCACACCATTCTTTGTAAACCCTAGAAATGGTTGTGTGTGAAAATCCCAGTAACTGAGCAGATTGTGAAATACTCAGACCGGCCCGTCTGGCAACAACAACCATGCCACGCTCAAAATTGCTTAAATCACCTTTCTTTCCCATTCTGACATTCAGTTTGGAGTTCAGGAGATTGTCTTGACCAGGACCACACCCCTAAATGTATTGAAGCAACTGCCATGTGATTGGTTGATTAGATAATTGCATTAATGAGAAATTGAATATATGTGTATTCTTCCAGGGTACGGCTTCCCGGGTGGCGAGCCCGTGTCTTTTCTTGGCAGAGCCCGCACTGCCGTCCCTGTTGGTGTTGTCTCCACCCTGGCTAGGTTGGATCCTCCACAGGGACCTTCCATATGTAGCACTGCCCTCTGGCCAGTCCATATGCTACCTCCCTATGAGCAGGATGTGGTCTCCATAGCGTCCCTTTCCGGTTGGAATAGACATGCTGTCCCAGTGTTATCCAATTTTCTCACTGTATGGGCCAAATAGGACTGTGTAAGCCCTGTCCTTCTTCTGCCCCACTGGTGCAGGGGGATCAGGTATCTTACGCAGGGCACTGGAAGGCGCAGGGATTCTTAGGGATCCCAATTTGTCAGTCACTGGCATAACTCGTAGTGACTGACTGAATGGAAACGTCTAGGAACGTCCTCATAGATCTTCCTCAGGCAAGTCATGTCCCCAGGTAGTGAGTTATGATATTTGATCAAATCAAATTCTTGTGTGAAGTGAAAATGTCAGAAAGAAAAATGCTGCGCATGGTTTTGACCTTTGATTCCGCCTCATATTTCACCTTTTCTCTTCTGACAGATTCTAAAAAATGTAATAGATTTGATTCCTGGAGGAATTTTCTAGGTTCAGTACAAGTAAAACTAAGTCAACAGCACTTGCGGCATAATGTTGATTATCAGACAAAAATAATTGACTCATGCCTCATTTTTTTTCTTTTAAAAAAATAAATACTTTGCATAAGCGTTCTCAGGAAATCTAATTTAATTTAATAATTTGTGTAACCCGATGAAAACATATCCTTCAGTTTAGGGCTCTGCTGGGTCACAGGTTTCCCAAAGGGACAGCACTGTTTGGAAAAAATTACGCTTTTTCTGCCCAGTGGGTATTTTCTTGTGTAAAGAGAGAACAAAGAGAAGAAGAAAAAAAGCAAGCCCCTTTCCGTCAACAGCCCGAGGGTGTTTAGTTTATTAAAGACCTCCTGTGGTTAAAATCAAGTTTTTAATGATTTGTTCCATATTTGTTATGTAAAGCTGCACATGCACAGTCCAGTATGTCAGTTAAACAGACAACACAGATATTCGGGCAGTGACTGATTTAAACCGGATGTGGAGAGAGTCCAAGTGACAGGTTAGGGCTGAGGCATGGCCACTCTGAGCCACATCTGTCTTCCTCTAATGTCTGCAGGTCAGGAAACTGCTGCAGGATCTCACATAGGACAAGGGCACAGGTGGGGTTTCACTATATGTCAGGGGCCCCAATGAAAATCTTTGGGTAAAGAGGACAGTTAGTTAGGCTGAGGGTCAAAACAGAAGCTATAAAGTAAGTGGTGATATAGTTAAAACATTTGTGACAAATTATTTGGCATCAGTCCATTTCAAGCGGTCCAATGGAGTTGGCGACGTCTTTGTGTCATGGCCTACATCAAATTTTGGTTATACAGATATATACGGAAACCTCAAATCTGAGGTATCTCAGCTCAGCAAATACAGTTTTCCACATTCTTGTTTCTTAAGCTGCGGTCACATTTACCATTGTCCTGGGAATTTTAATGTAATTTTAACAGGAATTTATGCGAATGGGAATTCCCTCACGCAGATTTGACCATGAGTTATAGTTTATCATGCAAATTCGCTGTTGACCAATAGCAAACTGCTTGGTTTGAAACAATCCCTTTGTAAATAAGGATTTGGTAATACTTGAGTTTACTAATGGGTTACCATGATCTTCACTTTAGAATTATACATAATGCATTATTCACATTAATTATGAACCTCTATAGTACTTCTTAATAGTCCTCTGGGAGGTTATTGATTAACTAAATTTGAACTACCACATTCAACTGAGTGCTACATACTAATTCGTTTATCTGAGTTTATTGTAAGTTAATAGTAGTTACTAGAATGTTAATAGCGCATTACTCATTTGTTCCTGTGTAGTTATTCATTAATGACGGGACGGTATTTTAAAGTGTTACCAACATGTGCATAAGCCAGGGGTTCAAAACCCAGTTCATGGAGGGCCACAGTCCTGTACGTTTTAGCTTTAACCCTAATTCAATCAAGCTTATTTGAAATGATGGCTGTTAAAAATCGCCCCCTATACCCTTAAATAGGGCACTATTTGATGGGACAGCCATTTGTAGTGGTGTCTGAAAACATAGTTGAGTGCACTCATTCAATCCCACAATGCACCGCAATAACTAGTGTATAACCATTGTCTCACAGGCTAGAGAATACACTATGCACTGTGCACTGAGAATACACTAATGGGTAACCTTTTAGAATAATGGTCCGCCATTAATAGGTAACTATGTAGGAAGTAATGCTGGACTAATAGGCTACTACATTAACACTTCAGCTACTACAAGCTTAACTAATCAGTAGAAATATTGAATTTAGGAGATAGTTCCTTGTTAAGTAATCAATAATTACTGAATGAGATTAGCTGACAAATTATATAGAACATTATTGTGTGTCTGAGACGTAATCAATCATCTTTTTTACTCTGAATAAAGTTATAAAATGCATCACTAATCACTCAAATGTTCCCAGTCACTATGCAGGAACTTCTAGTGACCTGGACCATTGTTTTAAAGTGAAAAAGATGTTTTGGTCCTTGAAGAGTGAATTAGTGATGCATTTTATAATGACTTTATTCAAAGTAAAGTAGGACAATCTTCAACTACAGTGCTCTGGACCATTGTTTTAAAGTGAAAAAGAAGAAGATGGTGCCCGCTGCTGAATTATCATCCATCCATTTTCCAAACAATGTGGCTACAGTGTAATACCGTTTTACTTGATTATTAAATTGTTTAATTAAGGTTTATACATGCTAGTTTCCACAACAGAGTGATAAATATTTTCATTACTACTGGAGCTGCCAGTTTGCTAAGTCTCAAACAGCAAGCACAAACTATGCAAAAGTGGCAGCCCTTCCAGTGCACTCAGTGTCCGAATTAAAGGGATAGTTCACCCAAAAATGAAAATTAGCCCATGATTTACTCACCCTCAAGTAATCCAAGAGTCCATAAAAAAATGCATCTGTCCGTTAAATAACGTGCTTCACACGGCTCCGGGGGGGTTAATAAAGACCTTCTGAAGTGAATTGTGTAAGAAAAATATCCATATTCAAAATTTAATAAAGTAACGTTTCGGCCAGTCGCCTTCCGTATTCAATTTATGGAAAAAGTGTTGAAAGTGCCTCTGCCGCTCAAAAGGCTTATGCGACCAGTTACGCTCGTCAGATACGCATCTTGAATTGCGAGAAAGCACTTTCAACACTTTTCCACGGAAGGTGATCGGCTAGAACTTTATTTTATAAAGTTTTAAATATGGATATTTTTCTTACACAAACGCATCGGTTTGCATCAGAAGGCCTTTATCAACACCCAAGAGCCGTGTGGAGCATGTTATTTGACGGACAGATGCATTTTTTATGGACTTTAAAAACAGAGCAACAGTCACTGCCTGTTACAGTTTACGTGCAGGCAATGAGCTCACAGAGACGAGGGTAGCCAGGAGAACAGGAAACAGGAACTTTAATATTAAACTCAGGAACACAACGGACACGTACAACATAAACGAGAACCGACAAAAACTGAAGGCAAACTGAGGGTTTAAATACACAGAGCAAATGAGGATAACGAGGTGCAGGTGGTGGACGAGACACAGGTGACTGACATGACTAATTACCTAAACTGGGGAAAAACAGAATCATAATCAAAACACACAGGACAGGGCATACATGTAACACTGCCATTATAAAACTTGGATTGGCCTGGACTTTTTTTTAATATAACTCAGATTTAATTTGTCTGAAAGAAGAATTACATATACACCTAGGATGACTTAAGGGCGTGTAAATCATGGGCTAATTTTCATTTTTGAGTGAGCTATTTCTTTAACTCACTCATTTTCATTCACTCCTTCAAGTGGACTATATCAGTGGAGTAATGTAGGGAATAGCGAATGAGGGTATAGGGGGCAATTTCGAACACAATGTGTGTTAGAACATGGTTGGAAATCTCAGGGTTGGCAGAATTTTATCCCCCATGCATAAGCAATGCTTCTATTGCTTGTTTCTACTTGTTTGTGTTTTGATCCAGAGATTCTGTACTATTTCAAATTATGCACAATAGCGCCCCCAAACATAGTTTGCTGGAAAGTTCCTTTAGTGGTGGGGAAAGAGTAGATTTGTAAAGTAAATTCCTATCAGTGAACTACATAAAAATTCCCATAATCAGAAATAAGACTCATTAATTATTTGTTTTCTTAAATCAATATTTTCAAACAATGTAAGTTAATAAGACACTTTGTAAAACTATGTTAAAAAAGTATTTAAGGCTACTCTATCAAAAGAGTAAACACGACAACAAGCCAAGTATACTTAGAATACTCTTAGAATATATTTTAAGTATATCTAGCACACTTGAATAAACTGCCTTTTTGTAAGGGTGAGTATTTCTAGTGGGTGGTGGAGATAGGAATGTAGAGGTACACAAAGAAGAAAGAAAAAAACAACTTTGCAATTTTTGGACAGGGAAATGGACTGACCTTTTGATATTTTAGGTAACCCAAAATTAACCAATTCAGTTAAAACTGGACCCCCAAAACAAGTAAGGTAAAAAGGGTTACCCAAAGTCAAACTGGTTTGTCCTCTAAACACTGACTCAAAAATACCAATCAAACACTCCATATATGACCCAAGGCCACTTCAGGCAAACAACACCATTGTCTATTACCTTGTATAATTCATTTCCTTGCCACTTTAAACAGCATCCTATTTGTCACCATCATAGCCACGACCTTACATCAGCAAGGCACATGACCGTAATAGGACATCAAGCAAAGCATAAAGTCAATTCTCCTCCAAACAAGTCAATTGCCTCTACATCAAACACACTGACATAAATAATTACAAGTCCCATATGAGAATGCTGTTATTTTACGACATCAGAATCCTGCATATGCAGTGCTTTCTTGCACTAAATATCTAAATGAGACATGTTTAGGTTATAAATACTGTTATTTATGGATTTTTTATGTCATTTGTGTTGAGATCAAGCACTATAGTAAATTTAGAAAGCTCGGCTTAGTCTGTGGTGACTTTACACCCATTTCACAACATGAAGGGTAAACAGAAAAACGACCCATGAACTCTTTTTGATAACTTTCACAACTAAAACTCACATGAGGATCAAATCTGCACAAACCTATCCAGTAGATTATCTGCAGATGTTGTAAAGGGTCAGGTCACAAAAAAACATTAGAGCAAGTTCAACTGCTGAGCAAATCAAATGACATGACCTTGAAGCGATTATTTTCACTGTTTGACGTCTGTTGTCAGTTGTAAACTTGTCAGTTTGTGAGTGAGAAATGTTGACCTAGAAATACCTCAAAGTACTAAAGTGTACAAGAGAAAAAGGAAGGGGGAGGCTGAGTGTTTTTCTCACGTCTACATCCTTTTTTATTTTTCCATTTGGTTTTTGCCTTCGGAAAACACCACTTTTTGTCTGTCTAACTGGGTCTGGGAGTATATGTTTTATAATATAATAATTTCAGATGATGACCTTTATGAATATACAGCAAGCTTTATTCCACATTCTCTATTTTGGAGAAGCATACTTTGTTCTTCACTTTTGTGGGTCATATTTTACATCATAGGTACAGTGCCCTCCACTAATATTGGCACCCTTGGTAAATATGATCAAAGGCAGCTGTGGAAATAAATAAGTATTGTTTATCTTTTTGATCGTTTATAAAAAAAAACAAAAAAAAAACACGAAATTCTAATCTTTTATTGAAGTAAAACAATTGAAAGTGTGGGGGGGGGGGGTCTAATTATGAAATAAATGGTTTTTCTCTAATGCATGTTGGCCATAATTATTGGCACATCTACAAATTCTTATGAGTAAAATATCTCTGAAGTATATTCCCAATCAAAATTAGTGTTTTTTTCTTTCTTTTCTAGCACACCAGGGTGACTAGGAGCATGAATTTGTCCAGCCATGACTTCCTGTTTCACAGGAGTATAAATATGAGGAAACACAAAGGCCAAATTCCCTTAATCATTCATCACAATGAGTAAAACCAAAGAATATAGTTCTGATGTGCAGCAAAATATTGTTGAGCTCCACAAAATAAAAAGTGGCTCTAAGAAAATAGCTTAAAGCATTGAAAATCCCCACTTCCACCATCAGGGCAATAATTAAGAAGTTCCAATGAACTAAAGATATTACGAATCTTCCTGGAAGAGAACGCGTGTCTCTCCAAGGATCACAGCTTGCAGAGATTAAGTGAGTCTTGAGGTCAGAAAGCCTAAAAATCTAACAGCACTATAATTGTAGCCAGTGTGAACTAGAAAAAAAAACATTTATTTCGTTAGAATTTTGTGATTTTTTTTAATGATAGATCAAAACGATAAACAATGCAGATTTATTGTCACAGCCACATTTGATCACATTTACCAAGGGTGCCAATATTAGTGGAGGACACTGTATATTACATTTTGGCATTTAATCAAGCATACTTTTCCTCATGTTTTATAACTGAAATTTTGCTCAATGAATTTTCTTTGCCTCATTTCCTGTATTGAATAATGCAAACTTAAGTTGCTAATGTATAATGGAATTCCAATCAGCCATGCAGTTAAGGGACCAACTGTGCATTGCTACTGACTTATCTCTTTCGTCAGACGAGAAGTCACATTCTTGAAATGGCTTATTCCCGTGCTTGAAAGTGACATGGTTTGATTGTAACAACACTTTGATGCTGTTGACAGCTCTGGCTGTGGTCAATGTTGTGGAATAACTGCAGCTTTTATAAAGGATGTCTGATAATATGAATAGATATGGCTTTGTAAGAGATCTGATGCTGGTAGGGGTGTAACGGTACACAAAACTGACGGTTCGGTACGTACCTCGGTTTTGAAGTCCCAGTTCGGTATGGATTCGGTACAGCAGTTTTACAAAATTGCTTTTTATTTATTTTTATTCAACAGTGGTTTAATGAAAAAAATTGTGTCTGTCCTTAAATGAATTAAATTATAACTAAAAGTTTCTTAAAAATAATACTGTAAACTATATAGGGAGCCCTTACTTACATATAGCTATTAAAGATTAACAACAGAGCCCAAACTATTAGCCTAAATTCAGTTGCTATTTATTTTTAGATATAATAATCAACACTCATAAGCTTCACATAAGGCAGTTTTTGCATTAACTTCTAAATCTAATTATTTTTATTCGTTGTTGAAATATAATCATTTAGTGGCTGTAATTTTCATGACAGGTTTATTTAAACATACATTAAATAAACAAGACATCACTAACAGGCTAAGTAGTATATAATGAATATATATAGGCTAATATAATGACTATAACGGCTAATATAGTGCATGTATTTAGTGAAAGAGTTGATTTCTCTAGTGAGCTAACAGCTGTGGACACTGAATGACTTCTGAGTAAACGTGATTCCGCATGACATTGTTTACAAGCTGTTTTATTGTCTTTCCGCGGTTGAAACACAGATGGAGCGATTACACGACATATGATACATTTCAGTAAGTTGTAATGTATCCTCAACATACCTTAAAATGTATTAATTTATGTATATTCTTTAGGAAGAGATGATCGCATTGACTCGCGCGCTGCCGCTTTAAGTTGAACTGCATCTATCAGTCACGTCACCCCTAGTAAACACAGATGGAGCAATTACACGACATATGATACATTTCAGTAAGTTGTAATGTATCCTCAATATACTTTAAGATGTATTAATTTATGTTTATTCTTTAGGAAGAGATGATCGCATTGACTCGCGCACCGCGCGCTGCCGCTTTAAGTTGAACTGATACGCGTCTATCAGTCACATCACATTAAAGAGCGTTAAAATGGCATTTATCGTTTGAATTTCGTGATAAAATTGACTGAATACTTAATATGTTCGTGTGGGAACTCGGATTGAAGTGTGTTCCGCGCTTACAACAAGCCGACTGTTAACTGTTAAAGATTACATTCATAACCGTTCGGTACAGGCGTGCACCGTACCGGAAGCCCTGTACCGAAACGGTTCAATACGAATACATGTACCGTTACACCCCTAGATGCTGGTAGCTATAATGGTACCAATAATTTAAGAAATAATTTATCGAATATTCCAGTTTCTGACCATGTTTACATGCACATTCATTTGCTAATATTCTAATATGATTTTTTCATTTAAAAGTACACTTTTATAGTGAGAAGGACACTTTTTTTTTTTTTTGCCAAGAATGTGTACACTCACCTAAAGGATTATTAGGAACACCATAATAATACTGTGTTTGACCCCCTTTCGCCTTCAGAACTGCCTTAATTCTATGTGGCATTGATTCAACAAGGTGCTGAAAGCATTCTTTAGAAATGTTGGCCCATATTGATAGGATAGCATCTTGCCGTTGATGGAGATTTGTTCCACCACATCCCAAAGATGCTCTATTGGGTTGAGATCTGGTGACTGTGGGGGCCATTTTAGTACAGTGAACTCATTGTCATGTTCAAGAAACCAATTTGAAATGATTCGAGCTTTGTGACATGGTGCATTATCCTGCTGGAAGTAGCCATCAGAGGATGTGTACATGGTGGTCATATAGGGATGGACATGGTCAGAAACAATGCTCAGGTAGGCCGTGGCATTTAAACGATGCCCAATTGGCACTAAGGGGCCTAAAGTCTGCCAAGAAAACATCCCCCACACCATTACACCACCACCACCAGCCTGCACAGTGGTAACAAGGCATGATGGATCCATGTTCTCATTCTGTTTACCACAAATTCTGACTATACCATCTGAATGTCTCAACAGAAATCGAGACTCATCAGACCAGGCAACATTTTTCCAGTCTTCAGCTGTCCAATTTTGGTGAGCTCGTGCAAATTGTAGCCTCTTTTTCCTATTTGTAGTGGAGATGAGTGGTACCCGGTGGGGTCTTCTGCTGTTGTAGCCCACCCGCCTCAAGGTTGTGCGTGTTGTGGCTTCACACCATTCTTTGTAAACCCTAGAAATGGTTGTGCGTGAAAATCCCAGTAACTAAGCAGATTGTGAAATACTCAGACCGGCCAGTCTGGCACCAATAACCATGCCACGCTCAAAATTGCTTAAATCACCTTTCTTTCCCATTCTGACATTCAGTTTGGAGTTCAGGAGATTGTCTTGACCAGGACCACACCCCTAAATGCATTGAAGCAACTGCCATGTGATTGGTTGATTAGATAATTGCATTAATGAGAAATTTAACAGGTGTTGCTAATAATCCTTTAGGTGAGTGTATGTCTTATAGTTTATACAGAATATGTTCATTCCATGTTTATAGGAATATTCCAATATTAACCAGAATAAACACTCTTAAACATAAAGGTTTAAAAAAGGGTTTGTTGCAGTGACGCCATATAAGAACCATTTTGGGTTCCCCAAAAGTATCATTAATGTTCTTAACCTTCTTCCTCGCTTCAGAGCCTGTAACAAATATTTCCCTCGCGGGTCAAATGACCCAAAGCCCTAAATGATGCTCTTTTTTGTGTCCAGAAAGCTTATATCATATAATTTTCTATTTCAAATTTATAGCAATTTTTTTTTTTTTTGTTATTTCATTTCCATTTAAATTACTAGATTTGATCAATAAATAATTTTATTTAAGCACCATTCTTCCGATTCTTTAAACTTTAATTCAAAATAATGCCGACCTCTTATGGAAAAAAATATATTTAACATGATATTTCATGATGTGCCACTAGATGGCCTTATAGCTCTATATGAAGAAAATGAGCTGCTCCGCTGGGTCCTACATTCAGTTCTTGAGTTTCTCTCTTCAGTATTCGTTAGACAGTATAAAATAACTTTTTGGTAAATAATAGGTTTTTCTATGTATACTGAAGCATTCCTCGCATTCCATTCATTTCTAAGGTCAAATTGACCCGCGGGGGAAGGATTTGTTACCTTTTTTATTTCAACCACAAAAACTTCTCGAATCCATTAAAAACCTTTTTGTGTGTGTGTGTATATGTGGTTCAAGTGCAACAAAAGTCCTGAGGTCTTGGGCCACTCTGATGAACACTTCAGGGAAAGGGAAAGGGAAAGATGATGGTTTAAAAGAACCATTTTTTTTTTCTTGGTGTGAAGAACATTGTAATAGAACCTTTTACAACTAAAGAACCTTTTGTGCAATGAAATTCTTCATGCAACTCTAAAGAACCTTTATTTAAGACAGTAATCAGAAGACAGTAATCGGAAGAGGAATATGTGAAGTGACATGTGGTGACCCATACTTGGAATCTGTGCTCTAACACATAGTGAACACACACACCGTGAACAGCCATCAGGAGCAGTGGGCAGCCATATTGCTGCGGCGCCCGGGGAGTAGTTGGGGGTTCGGTGCCTTGCTCAAGGGTCTCACCTCAGTCGTGGTATTGAGGGTGGAGGAGAGCGCTGGTTATTCACTCCCCCCACCGACAATTCCTGCCGGACCTGAGACTCGAACCCGCAACCTTCCGGTTACAAATCCGACTGTCTAACCATTAGGCCACAACTGCCCTATATATGTGCATGTTAATGGGATTGATGGATGTGGGGATATTATTTTTCAAAATATTGGGATATTCCTCGAAATAAAAGATGATTTGCAAGGAGTCAAATTTATGGGAGTTAAAACTAAAAAGGTCCCACTAGTCATCGTTTCCTCCTCAGACAGGGCCAAATATCCTAAATCACTCTAAAAACAATGACATTTTGAACTTTAAAAACTAGGAATTTAGACTCTGTAGTCTTATGTGAACTGTACACAGAATGTCATTGACACGCTGGGCACTTTTAAATGTTTGGAAGTTATTATCAGGCTGTCATAATAAGCACTTCTAAAAAATAATTTCTGGATTCTGCAAAGTACAGTATGTGAGGTTCATGGCATTGTGTCCTAAATTACAATGAGTTAGTTTTGCAAGAGCTGCAAAAGGCCTGGTTTGTGTCTTAAAGACAAACACGACTGCACATTCAGCTTTTTTCAGTTGTGACTGACATGTTTTTGTACTTTAACCTCAAAGTCAATAGACAGGTTTAATTTCTGCTGTGTTGTTTGAACAGTAATTTAAACAAGCCTGCACTTCGTAATTATAGAATCTAATTGCAGGTCTAATTGGATTAAATAGTGACTAATTGCCAGGCACAGAAACTTATTTATGCAGTATAGACAAGTTGATAACAAACGTTCAGAAACATTCCCACAAGCCCACCCATAATGCTGCCCGTCATTTTTATGGGAATGCTATTGGCATTTAGTACAGTTACAATTTATCTCTCTCTCTTTCTCTCTAGTAATCAACGCACATTCTGTACAAGGGGTTGTTTCCTTGGTTGGCACACTCAGATCACTTAAAATAGTCTCAGCCTAAAGGAAACATTGTACAAAGAAGACATAATATAAACAAAGTTAATGAAAAATGATTTTTGATGTGCTATTTATGTTGAGGCTTTCTATAACACAATGGTGTGGTTTCCGCTAAGTTATTGCCAAAATGTAGAAGAACTAACAAAGGTAGAGCGTATAGGACAATGAAACTTCCTTTGTGAAAAAGAAGTATACTTATCTGCGAACTGTATGTAATATTTTTTGTCACTTAATTGCATGTTATCTACAACTGAATGGGATAACACTTTATATTAGGTGTACTAACATTTTAATTGATAATTTGATACATTGCACTTATTTGTGTACATACATGTTTTTACATTGTACTTACATTTTGAAAAATACCTGCATGTAATTACATCTGTAATTAATTTCTGTAGTTACATTTGTAATTACACTGTTGACAATTCCCTTACACCAAACTTACTCATACCACCACATCTGTCCCTAACCCTACCCGTATCCCACCTCAATATCAGCCAAGGTGTTTTGCAATACAATTTGAACACAGTAAGTACATTGTATTTATTTTTTGCTGTAAGTACATAGTAGTTAAGGCCACCTAATATAAAGTGGGGCCAACGAATGAAAAAATATAATACTTAAAATTCATACTGAATGCAGTTGGTTGATCTTAGTCAACCTTTTGAAAGACAAGAAGGACTTAAGTTCATCTTTATTTAATCTTTATGTAATTTCATAATTACTTCTATTGTCTTTGAAATATGTACACATAAGTACACTACAAGTGCACATTCAATACAATTAAGCACACTTAACTTGCAATAATGACATGGCCATAGAAATAAAGCTTCTGATTGTAGGCTTATGCATAAAGTATTAGAGTTATACTGAATTATTTATGATTCATAAAAAAGAATACATGCCAGATTCAGTGTCTGGCTGGTAGAAAATCGGATTACTCGTTTACTATATACGCCGGTTAAGGTTTAAAAAAAAAAAAAAAAAAGTAATTTAAATAAGTATATTACTAATGCTAATGAAACATTTCCCTTTATTTGTGTTTTCATTTAGGCTTCGGTCAGCAACATAGCTGCTTAGCCTACTAACTTAGCATAATGTTAACTGAAAGCTCTCTTGAATAGCTAGAACAAGATAATGCACTATGCTTTTGATCTGGCATTGAGAAATATGATTCTGAGGGGGGATTGATCTGCACCATGCTAAACCCCTTGGTTTGTTGTATGAGCAGGGGATGGATGATAAATGATTAGTTCACTTTAAAATGAAAATTAGGCCTAAACCATGATTTACTCACCCTCAAGCGATCCTAGGTGTATAAGACTTTCTTCTTTCTGATGAAAACAATCAGAGTTATATTAATAAATATCCTGACGTTTCCAAGCTTTATAATGGCAGTGACGGGGTCCACTGACTTTGAAGCTCAAAAAAGTTCATCCATCCATCATAAACGTACTCCACATGGCTCCATGGGTTAATAAAGGCCTTCTGAAGCGAAGCGATGCTTTTGAGTAAGAAAAATATCCATATTTATACATTTTTAAAGTAAAATATCTAACTTACGTTGGACCGCCTTCCTTATTCAACTTACGAAAAAGCTTCCAAGCTTTATTCAATTCAATTCAATTTTATTTGTATAGCGCTTTTCACAATACACATTGTTTCAAAGCAGCTTTACAGAAAGTGCATTTCATAGATGAACAGTAAAAATGTTAGAAAGACAATGTTAAAGAATAATGTTCGAAAAAGTTAATCAGTCGTGTATTCATTTAGGCCATAACAACGCTGGCGTTGAGTCGTCTCTTCACAGGCGTGGAGTCGTCTCATCACAGGTGTTGGGGCATCCGAAGTCTTCATGAGAGGCTGGATACAAACTGGAGCTGACGAACTATTTACCTCGGGACTAGTGTCCCGAGATAACAACAGAAAAGCAGATGGGAAATAATTAGCGTAGCTGCTGTTCAGAATATTATATTAATGCTTTTGTTCCGATTTAACTGTAGTATAAAAGGTAATTATAATGTGAATGCTTGGCTAAAGAGATGCGTCTTTAATCTAGTTTTAAACTGGGACAGCGAGTCTGAACCTCGGACAATATCAGGAAGACTGTTCCAGAGTTTAGGAGCCAAATGTGAAAAAGCCCTCCCTCCTTTAGTGGACTTAGATATCCTAGGAATGACCAGAAGCCTAGAGTTTAGTGACCTTAAAGAGCGCGATGGATTGTAGGGCAATAGAAGATCCGTTAGATACACTGGAGCTAAACCATTTAGGGCTTTATAGGTCAGTAGCAATACTTTGTAATTGATACGGAACTTAATAGGTAACCAGTGTAGAGATGATAAAATTGGTGTTATATGATCATATTTTCTGGACCTAGTAAGAACTCTAGCTGCTGCGTTTTGGACTAACTGTAGTTTGTTTATTGAGGATGCAGGACAACCAGCTAATAAAGCATTACAGTAATCTAATCTCGAGGTCATGAATGCATGAACTAACTTTTCTGCATCAGGAATAGATAGCATGTTACGTAGCTTAGCAATGTTTCTAAGGTGGAAAAATGCCGTTCTTGTAACATATGAAATATGATTTTCGAATGTCAGGTTGCGGTCTAATATAACTGTCACGGTTCACAGATGCATTGTTTCCTTGTCGTGTGCTCTGTGTTGTGACAGCGGTGTGGGTGTGGTTGTGTGTGTCTGTGTTCAGGCCATGTGACTCATCAGTGGATCCAGCTGCCAATCATCATCTCACCACCTGCTGCTTATTCACTCACCCTTTATATACTCACCTTGTTCTCATCTCCCTTGTCAGATCGTTTTGTGAGGTCCTGTGTGTGTGGTTGTTCTTCTGTTCCTGACCGGAGTTCCCGTTGGTTGTCTTCGTTCGTTGTCTGGATTTGGATCTACTTACCACTTCACTTCTCCTCACCACCACGAACCCACAGCCGATCATCTCAGTCCCTGCGTCATTGATACCTGCACTTGTATTGTCTGTTCGTCTTCATTAAATATCTTAACTTGCACTTGCTTCCTGTGATCAATCATGACAATAACACCCAGGTCTTTTACTGTAGTGGATAAAGTGACAGGACATCCTTCCAAGGTAAAATTGTATTGTGAGAGGTTTTGTGGGCAGTTTTTTGGACCAATAAGTAATACCTCCGTTTTATCTGAATTTAATAGCAGAAAATTACACGTCATCCAGTATTTAATATCTTCAACACACGCTGTCAGTTTAGATAATTTAGCGTTATCATCCGGTCGGGATGAAATATATAATTGAGTGTCATCAGCATAACAGTGGAAATTAATTCCATGTTTTCTTATATTACCAAGTGGCAGCATCAGGGCTCTGAACCGGTTCAAGGAACGAAAACGAAAACCGGAAACGAACGAAATTTTAAGAGGAACAAAAACGGAAACGAAATCAAAATCAATTTGAATCGTTCTGAACAGAAACGTTAATTTGAAATGACCATTAACCGGTTAATAACGTTATTTTATCGTTCTCTTTAATATTTTAATTTGGCAGTGACCAATCATGAAATGAGTAGTACAGCATGTGACGTTGACGGATCAAGCGTGAGTGAAATGCCCGCGCACCATCATCTATGAATCTACCGGTAACGTAAGTCAGTAGAGCGCGCATTTTCATGCCTCAAGTACATTTCTTTCCCCGCTGAGGTCTACAATGAATGTGCAGGTATTGGAGGACATTCTTTTCGAACGTTTAAATAAGCAGAACGGACTTAAAACTCAAATAGTCTGATTTAGGCTGATTTAGTTTATGGATTTTGTTTAAGCCTGTCCAAGTAGGTTACTTGCATCTATCAAACATTTTTCCTATAGTCTTTCAGATTGCCAATACAGGACAGGTCAATGTTTTCTATATAGACGGTTGATGCTTCGTATTAAATGGTATGTTATATTGCATTAAATGATCAAGCTTTATTAGCTGACTGAATTTGATTATGTGATGCAAGAACGTGTTGCGCAGTGTTTGCTTTGAAAATACCAGTTGACGGTGCATTAAAAGAGCAATGGTTATCCAGTTTATTTATTCTTTATTCATGCATTTTTTTAAAACAAGTCGTGTTGAAAAAAAGTTATGTACAAAGAATGTTATCACTCTTCTGAAAATAATTCGGCATTAGAGGCCACTTTCGATTGTCTAACGCTCCATTAAAACAGGTCCGCTGTTTATGCCTTAATTAATGCATGTATTTCTGGTTTTAAAAATGTTATTAAATAAATATTCAAGTTTAATTACCATGTGTTATATTATTATTGAGTGAAAATAAGTCTATTTATACATATTTGTTTAAAGTATAGGCTTAATTAAAATAACGTTATTAACCGGTATTTTTTCATATCAAACCGTTTTCGGAACAGTAATGTTTATTGAGGAACGCAAAAACCGAAACGCTATAATATCGATTCTGCTCGGAGTGAACCGATTGATATTTTTTTCCGTTTTTAAGCCCTGGGCAGCATATATATTGAGAATAGCAGCGGGCGTAATACGGATCCTTGCGGCACCCCATAGTCTACTGACATCATCCTGGATTTTTCCCCATTTAGACAGACAAAATGGTAGCGGTCTGATAAGTACGATCTAAACCAGTTTAATGCCTGTCCCTGAACACCAGTATAATTTTGAAGTCGATCGAGCACTAAGATCGAGTAGAACTAGTATTGAGATACAGCCTTGGTCAGAAGCTAGAAGTAAATCATTTGTGATTTTAACAAGCGCAGTTTCTGTGCTATGATGTGGCCTGAATCCTGATTGAAATTTTTCATAGATATCATTTTCTTGCAAGAAAGAGCACAATTGAGCGGACACAACTTTTTCTAGTATTTTAGACATAAATGGAAGATTTGAAATTGGTCTGTAATTTGCTAGGTTATTATGATCTAATTGTGGCTTCTTAATGAGAGGTTTTATGACTGCCAGCTTGAATATTCTTGGAACATGACCTAAAGATAAAGACGAGTTAATAATATTGAAAAGAGGCTCTTCCATTACAGGTAACAACTCTTTGAGTAGTTTAGTGGGTATTGGATCTAATAAACATGTTGTTGGTTTAGATGCAATGATAAGTTTATTTAGCTCTTCCTGTCCTATAATTGTAAAGCGGTGTAGTAGTTCTTGAGGGGCGATAGTAGCGGTTGAATCATAAGACATCATTAAAGATTGTACATTTACAATTTTATTTTTGATGTTTTCTATTTTCTCAGTGAAGAAATTCATAAAATCATTACTACTAAACTGTAACGGAATATTTTGCTCAGGCGATGCTTGTTTATTTGTTAGTCTAGCCACGGTGTTAAATAAAAACCTTGGGTTATTTTGATTATTTTCTATTAGTTTGCGGAGATGCTCAGCCCTGGCTGCTTTTAGGGCCTTTTTATAACGTGACATACTATCTCTCCACACGATTCTAAAGACCTCTAAATTAGTTTGTTTCCATTTACGCTCTAAGTTACGAGTTTCTCTCTTGATAACGTGTAGCACTGTTGTACCATGGTGCTTTAGTTTTCTCTCTAACCTCTAATTGGTGCAACAATTTCTAATGTGCTAGATAAAATGTTGCTCATACTGCTAGTCATTTCCTCTAGTTCATCTGTTTGTTTGGGTTCACTGAGCAGCTGAGACAGATCAGGTAAGCTATTTGAGAATTTATCTTTAGTGGTTGGAATGATTGTTCTGCCTGGTCGATAACGTGGCGCAACATGACAGATTTCAGCAGTACGCAGTATGCAAGTTACCATGTAATGGTCAGTGACATCATCACTTTGCGGTATAATATCTATATCAGTTGGGTTGGTTCCATGTGATAATTAAATCTAGTGTGTGATTAAGACGATGAGTGGGACCAGTGACGTTTTGCTTGATCCCAAAGGAGTTTAACAGATCTGTAAACGCAGCCCCTAATGCAGTGGTCGGGAACCTATGGCTCGCGAGCCACACCTGGCTCTTTGACAAAAATAATGTGGCTCAGGTCTCTCACCCTTTACCAACAAATGATCGATAGAAAAAAAATGAGACACATCAACAGAGATCCGCTCTCTGCAGAAAAAAGCAGCCAATTACAATTCCCTTGTTGTACAGCCTACCGTTAATGAAACGTATGATAATAGTTAATACTCAAGTTGTACCGGCCGCGCGTGTTCAGTGCTGTTCGCGAGTGTCACGAGTCGCGACAGCAATCAATACCCACTTACGTTTCTGTGGTAACAGCTTCTGCTCTGGGATTCAAGCAGCTGTGGCTTGTTAAAGGTAACCGAAAACAATTTTTAGAACAGCAGCGCAAATGTAAAAGTAGGCTATATAAACGTTAATATATCCTTTTATTGAAACTGGTGGTCTGCTGTGAAAAGAGACATTTCGAAATATTTCACTCGCAGGTACTTTCGCTTTTGCCGTAGAGACCCTTGTGATAAATAAATGTGTATTTATGATAATCCACGCAGATTTCAGTTGACGGAAATAAATTATAAAAGCGTGATAAGTCGCGAAAGCGTGATAAGTTACTGACAGGATGCTGTGCACATGCTCCGAGTGCAACACGGACAAGCACAGCTTTGTCCTCGGCTGCACGTCAAATTAATAGGCTACAAAAATATATCAAAATGCCAAGCCGAGTATTCACGTAAACACAGTAGATGTAAGCACTGTGTGCATTCACAAACACTAAGAGGATTTATAACTCAACCTCACAAGGCCCTGCACAATTAATTCCATATTGCAACTTATTTATTGTTTGCTGCATATGTGTTTGTTTTTAGTTATGGACCTAATAATTACTATTGTTCAAATTTTATTGGGAAAAAAAAGCATGTTTTTTAATAATAATTTAATATTATTTTTTACTGTGGCTCTTTTGGAAAAATGCATTAACCAAAAATGAAAAAATGGCTCTTTGGTCAAAAAAGGTTCCCGACCCCTGCCCTAATGCATCATTTGTGTTATCTACGTGTATGTTAAAATCTCCAACAATTAATGCTTTATCGACGTTGACCAACAGATCTGAGAGAAAGTCTGCAAACTCTTTTAAGAAATCAGCATAGGGCCCTGGAGGTCTATACACAGTAGCCAAGGCTAGAGATAATACGGATTTCTTTCTTACATCTAAGAGCGTAACATTTAGCACCTGTTTTCTGAGTAACATTAAAAATATCTCTATAGATTGTTGCAACACCGCCGCCACGACCAATCAGACGGGGCTCATGCTTATAACAGTATCCTGGCGGAGTAGACTCATTTAGACTGAAATAATCATTTGGCTTAAGCCTTCCGTCTCGCGAAGAGGAGAGAAGCGGTTCCGGGTGGAGATCTCGAAGACAGGGAGGGGCGGAGAGGTCCTAGCTCTGGTCCTGGCTCGCATCTTCCGCTGTGGAAAAACCCACGGTCCCCGGTGCTGTGTCGGTGCCGGAGTGAACGAAACCAGGGATGATCGCGTCCTTTGCAAAGAAACACACGGAGTAGACGAGCTCGGAGTCAACAGGTTATTAACCACTGACTGTGCATCGGCGCGTGATGTTTCAAGCGCTGATCGTCGCTCTCTCAGCACGGCTTGTCTGTCTAGAAGGTCGCGAATCTTCTTCTCCACCGATTCCAACTCCAACAGCACCGAATGCAGCTCGAACGTGTCCTCGCCTGCACTCAAAGGTAACATTAGACACACATCCGAGTTATTCGCCATTGTAGCAGATGTGCTACGATGACGAATTGTCGGTACAGTGACGGGTGTAAATAAGTTTACCACGCGTGCAATGCTAGCGGGCTACGGCTACCGGTGTAAATAAGTTACCACGCGTGCAATGCTAGCGGGCTACGGCTAGTAGCGGAAGTTCGGATATAAGTAGTGATATCAAAGCAATCCGATTGTTTTTTATAGAGAATCGTATCGGAGATATATTCACACGCTGTAAATAGTAGAAAATATTCGTTTGTAAGCGAGTGTTAAGGAGAAAATCAAGGATTACGAATCAAATCGACGGAGCTCTAACACCAACAGCGTGCTCACAACTCGCGCATGCGCACAATCCTTTATAATATTTATTTTGTGGGATATTTATTAATATAACTCTGATTGTGTTCATCAGAAAGAAGAAAGTCATATACACCTAGGATGGCTTGAGGGTATGTAAATCATGGGGTAATATTCATTTTAAAGTGAACTAATCCTTTAAGTCTTTGGGCTAGCGGTTAGGTAACTTAAAGAGAAAATGTCATCATATTGTTTGTCGATCGGGGGATTTCAGCTCTGACCCTTGAGGTCCACTTTCTTCCCTGCTGAAAAAAACCCCCTACTAAAACCAGCCCATACTTGTTGGTAGCTGGAGAAGTAGCTGGTCTCCCAGGCTGGGCAAGCTGTTTTTCAGGCTGGGACCAGCTAAGTCCAGCCTGTGTCCAAAACCTCTCTAAAACCAACCTGGGATAAGCATAAGCTGGTTGGCTGGTTTTAGCAGGGAGTTACTTGATCAAACCTTGATCAAACTTACCTGACTAGAGGTGCGTCTCAATCAGCTCCCTAGTTCAGTAGTCAGGGCACTGATCAGCGAGCCCGCCATTTTAAGGGATGTCTCAATCACAAAATCCTTCCAGTGCACTGAAACATTCACTTCCTAAATGCACTGTGTAAACCAGGGAGCATCGATGCTCACTATATTCCCTTAACGGAAGTTCTGAACATAAATCACATGAGCCAACTCACTACACATAATGACACACGGTAGATGTTTTTTAAAAATATAAACCATTATTTAATTATAACATAGCTACATCGCTAGACAGGTACTGAATATAATCTAGCTGACATTTATAATTTAATTACAGCTGAAATGCTGTATGTATATGTAATAAGCAAAGTATTTATCATAATGTATTTATCATATCTGCTGTTGTTCATAAATACCAGTAATGATGTTGAACAAAGAGGGTGTTGTCATGTTGCCCGAAGAAAAAGAGTCATCAATGTGTAGTGGGCCAGGGTTGAGAACCCCTGGTGTAGATATTGGCTGCATCCAAAATCGCATAATCTAGGTACTTATTTTGAATAAGTAATTACTTCACTACCGCTAAAAAAGTTTGTTCTATATAGTATGAATATGTGTAGTATATATGTAAATCCAGATGTACTACATTCGCCATGTTGTTATCATGTGACCTACCAGCGTAAGTTGCGTCGCTTCACTGCCATTCACAATTCACAAGATAGTAAAGTGTCCATCGTATGCACACTTCAGAATCTCGCAGAAAGAAGTAGATCATTTGGGTACTTTTTGAATACTCTTTTATGAGTGCTATTATTCGGACATACTTCTTTTGTCACATACTATATACAGTAGGGAAGTATGCGATTTCGGATGCAGCCATTGTGTAGTTTTGGACCCTATTGACTTTTATTGTATGGACAACAACAGTTGACAGTCTTCAAATGATCATCTTTTGTGTTCCACAGAAGAAATAAGATTTGGAACAACATGAGGGTGAGTAAATTATGACATAATTTATATTTTTGTGGGAACTAGCTCTTTAAATGTAGGAGTTTTAACCTTTAAGTATACTGCATGCATGGCCTTCTGTTAATAAACACATGAATACGTGAATGTGTGTGATTGGGGGAGAGTGTCATGTCATTGTCTGTATTTCCAGTAAATGACAGTCCACTTATCTGCTACGGGAAGCAAAGCGTTTGAGAATGACTGTGCCACTGCTGAAACACCATGTGCTCCAGTGTACCCAGTCGTAAGTCTTGGAAAGAATGTTACTCTGACACACTTCCCCTGCTTATAACTTTGATAGGTGAGACAATGAGTACATGTGCCATGCCTTGACTGTTGGAATTTAGGCTAAAAAAAATCTCTGTGTTGAAATAGACGGTAGTATATCAGGCCACAAATGCAAATTGATTTCAAGTAGCAGCTCTCGTACATTGTGTACAGACTTGTACTGACTCTGCGTACAGTCCCATGAGCATGTTGACATCACATCACCATGGTGATGGAGAACTTGACCAGTGTGTCAGGCAGCACTGGTGGTCAGATTCGAATGGTTATTAATCTAATGCGTACAAGTCAATCAGCTGTGTTCCAGTAACCATGGTGACAGTGTCCACATCTTGTTTGTGTCTGAGGGAAATGGGAGACCAAATGATGGAAAAGAGAAAAGAAATAAATGCTGGATTATTTTATAACACAAAGTCTGATGGCTTTCTCAAAACCGGAATAAATGAGGCCGCTAAAACGCATTAAAATTACGGTTGCAGCTCGTCCACCTAATGCTAATATCCAACATTAATGGACTTTCCCTATAAATTTAAATCCTTTTATGCAAAGTAGCTCAAAATAGACAAAGTTCTACAGTGCAGGGAGAGTAATTTCTCAGTATTTACATCAACTGATTTGATCAGCTACTAACTCAAGTTTCGAACTGAAACAAGGGCCTGGTTGCTAGGCAGTACCGTCGCAAGGGCCTTGCGCAAAGTGACAGCTGACTCTATGTAAAAGCCAATAAAGTTCATGTTTTTGTCCTTCGAAATAGGTTACTATAATAGTTAAAATACATAGCTAAAATGAGACTATGTATCGTGATGCTGTTTTATTTTTCTTGTTAACAATGTATTATGCAACATACATTATTTCTCTTTGCCTGAAACTGTGCGTGTGACAGTGATTCATTCATGCGCATACATGTCAGTCAGCGGGCATCGCACGTCAGGCTCGTAGAGAGAGTTTTATTCACAGCTTCAAATTCTGATTTTGGCTGCCTCTGAAATGGGTCAAACCATAGATATTACCTAGAAGTTCAAGTAAATATGCTAGAAATCAGCGCTCCGCTCATTAACCCATTTAAGCCCACCGGCAACTATAGTTGCCGCAGTGTATAGTTGTCATTTTCCTTTTGTAAGTATTTTTCTAGATAGTATCCATGTTTTTAATCTCAATGACATGCAAGAAAACAACCAAATAAAGGATAAACTTCCTTCCTGTCACATGAGACTGCCAACTTCCTACCCCTACTTCCAGGAAGCATAATGATGGCAAACCCTCCCAAACAAAGGTTATTTTCATGTTACTAATAAGTATTTTTTGTTGACTATATATATATATATATATATATATATATATATATATATATATATATATATATATATACATAATCGTGAAGGTCTCTAGAATCATCCAAATGTAACCGGTGAAAAAGGAAAAGACACGCAAAATTGCTTTTGAAAAATTGGGGTTTGTTTAATCTGACTACTGTTCTTAAATGACAGCAGTCGAAAGGAGCAACAATTCAATAAGCAAGCTTACAGAAAACAAACTTTGGATGGTGGAAGATTTCACAAATCAGACCATACAAAAAGGAGGAAAAAAAACTCTTACTCACCATTCAGAAAAATCACAATTTGAAAATTATTACTGTCACTTCCAACCAAATCGGTTATAATTCAGATAAACGCGTAACCCAGTGTACAGTAATACTCAAAGCAATATAATAACAAGAAAAACACACCGGAGTCCACCGGAGCTAATTGAATAAAATAAAATAAAATACTTAGACGTTAAAACAAACTGAAATACGACAGTGGCTGAGGTACAAATAAAAAAGAAAAGCACATTAGTACAGCCACATTTCTTCAGTCTCACATATTAACCATCAGAGAAATATGTCAGAATATATCACAAAACAGTTTTCCACCTCTGTAACAGATGATAAAATAAACACTGTATTGAAACACTTAATAACAATTTGTGAAATTGACATACCCAATCCTTCATCAATCACCACGAGGTTCACTCGTCACATGCACAGTCCAAACACATCTACCAGAAAACATACACATCAAATGCTATTTCAGACATCGTTTCAGAATAACATTTGTGCATATTAAAAGGCATTTGATTAATATTTACCCTCCAAGATGTCCTCACACGGTAAATTAAATCACTGCGAGCACTGCAATAGAGCTCTCACACACAGTGAAAATGGCTTCTCTGACTGTGTTTGCACGCATTCAAAACTCGCAGTTCAGTAACGCGAGAAGAGGAATGAAATCTCTTAAAGGGGCCACGACAGTTTTAATACCAAACAGAAACTTGGCCTATTTATACCACTTGGCCACACAAACAAAACAATTCTTACAACAGATCTATAGTTTTTTGTATACTTAGTCAAAAGTCCAAGCAGCAACTATAGTTGCCGGTGGGCAAATGCCTTGTAAGTACATATAATGGGGAAATGGGGTATACTGTGTTAACAGGTTAATAAATCAAGGTTTTCGGTCTTTAGTGCTTTTTGCTTTCATAATATCCCACCTAAAACATAACTTAACCCTTTAACTGACATCTCTACTGTACAGTAGACCTTAATTCGATAGGGAAACATATAATATTTTATGATATTATATCTTGTAAGGGCCAAAATATTTAGGACCCTTCATCCAGTTTGGATGCGTTTCATTCTAATCGGTCAAGGACCCTAATTCTTTTTATGACTAGTAGCTTATGAATCCATTATAATGTCGAAATTCAGACAAGTAATGAGTTTACATTTACATTATTATATGAAATCACCTACTACAGTCAGCCATTGAATAGACGCTAAAGGTACCGGTGTCACTATATCGACGCGCAGGGTGCTCCATTGACTTCAGTTGTTTGCACAATGCGTCAGATCAAGACGCATTTGTAAAATCAGACATGATTTTATGAATATTTATAGGCTACTTTTATATTTTGGAGCAACTAACCCAACTCCTACCCTAAACCTACTCACTTCTCAACAATATAAAACACGTAACAGACAAATAAAAGTTCAGTCACAGGTATAAAAACAGTATAAAAGTATTAACTCATGTTGTACTCCAAGTCTTCTAAAGTCATACGATATCTTCATGTAAAGAACAGAGTTGATGTTAATGTTTTAATCGCTGAAATGATGATCCCGCTGCTCTGTGAACACACACACTCCACTCAGTCATATCTCATTCAAATGATACACCCGACTCTTTAGCATGACGCAATCAGTCACAAGACACACAAGAGCCAATTACATTTTACAATCAAAGCTGAGGTAATGACGAAATTGGTCACAAGAAATATGAGAGCCAATGCAATTTCACTATGAAATCTGACGTAACGTTTCTTCTGGAGGCAATTTTTGAAATTTGAATGTGTGCATGATCTTCGGCGGATGGAGACACGGATCGCTTTTGGGGATTTTCTTCACACAAATCAAACGCTTGGCCTCGGAACACTGGGAATATTTGTACTTTTTTAATAAATTGTGCATGCAGTTGTATCTGCCTGTTATATGCTGTATTTTATATAATGTGAGATGGTGGTCCAGTGGGTTAAACCATGGAACTGATATGCAGAAGGTTGCTGGTTCGATCCCAGCGGTCACCACCAGTGTGTCCTTGAGCAAGGCACTTTACTTCATGTTGCTCCAGGGGGATTGTCCCTGTAATAAGGGCACTGTAAGTTGCTTTGGATAAAAGCGTCTGCCAAATGCATAAATAAATAAATCATATTATACACAAATGGGTAGGTTTAGGGATGGGATGGGGTGGGGTTCCCTCCCTCCAGGATATCTACACCCAGCAATGTGTGAGGAAAGCACAGAAGATCATTTGAGACTACAGCCACCCGAGCCATGATCTACTTTCACTGCTACTGTCTGGAAGATGGTAACGCAGTATTAGGACCCGTACCAGTAGACTACAAGTCAGCTTTTTCTCACAGGCCATTGGACTGCTGAACTGTAGCAAATAATACATCATAGCACATTTCACTTCCCCTTGCACTGCACTTTATTAAAATGTGTTTATTGTTATTTATGTATATTGTAATTTGTTCATACTGCCATGTTATAGAGACTTGCATCTAAGCATTTCATTGCCAGTACACATTTGTATAGATGTGTCACAATAAAAGAGAATTTAATTGAGAATTGAATAAATAAAATAAATATAAATAAAATTATGCTGGCTGATTAAATTGACAATCACACTCCAACATGTCAAAATCATAACCCAATATATAATTTCATCATGGCGATAACGTTCCCATGCCCAACGCATCTGTGTATGATGCCAAAGGTTTCTCATTGAAATCAATGGAGCACCCTGCGCATCGAAAAATTACGCTAAAGGGGTACCTTGGGAGTGAGAACGGGTTGCAAATGTTTCCATGAATGTTTAAATCCAGAGAAATAAGTAATTTTAACCAAGACACAGACAGTGTCCGTGTATCTCCTGTCAATGACATCTTACTCTTGATTTCTGGTTTTATTTTGTAGAAACCATGGAAACACCAAAGACGCTTTAATATATTATGTGTTTTATTAGACAGGTGAGCAACTGTTTGGATACATTAACCGACAGAAAACGAATCATTGTTATACAGCTCAACACAGTTAGTCTTATTGTTTAAATCTCGTTTTCTTAATTTACCTCGAGTACCATGTTTTACGAGCAAGAAAAACCAAACTCTGGTCAGGCCAATCACATCGTGTATAGAGTTGGTGGGCGGGCTTAACATAATGACGGCAGAGTTGCCGTGGTTCTGCGTGCTACTTGAAAACAAAGAAGCTGGCGAACAGCGGTCTTTAGAATCGGCTTTGGCCGTGACTCTGGAAGACTTGGAGTTCAGCTTTTCTTTGAGAAAAGAACAAAGATCGGCACTGAAGTCATTCTTAAGAAAGGAAGATGTGTTCGGAGTTTTGCCGTCCGGATAAGGCGAAAGTTTAATCTATCAACAAACTCCGCTTCACCTTCTTCGTTGCTCTGGTTAGTTGTAGCACTATCCTATAGGGCTTGGGTGCTGCGTTGCATTCTGGGACGTGGCGGCCATGTTGATGGCCTTGCGAATGTTAACATAAAGCAAATCGAACGAGGAGAAGCAGAGTTGGGAGAAAGAAAAACTATGTTAAAATCCCCAAAAGGATGTGGAATTTACCGGGATACGTTAAATAGGGAAGCCAGGGACCGGTATATGCACAAAATCTGAACTATTAACGGTTTGGATCCATATGAAATGTGCAGTTCACAAATGGATGGGTTCAGGAGCACCTTTTTGTAACCTTTTACCTTGAAGCATTCCAACTGCACTGCACCGTTCTGTGTTCTCAGGTTGCACTACTTGCAAATAAACACTGAAAAACATCTGATTGTGTGACACTTCTTGCTTTTGCACATTATACTGTTATTGCTTCTTGTTTATAAGACACATGCATTTAACAATAAAGTATATTTATTGTGAAGATTGTGGGTATGGATGCAACAGACACTTATGGCTGTATTTAATGCACATTTATTTCAGGACAACACCAGGGCTCATGTTTGTCAGAGCACAACATACAGACACAATCTTATCGAGGAATGTCATGTCTTCATCCTTGCTTGGCAACACCATGTGAATCGGTACTTTATCTGACAAAATAGTGTACTTGTTGCAGACGGTTCCAATCACCCTTTCCACATGAATTCGGAGGTGGGCATTTTTTCTTGTGCACTCCACATCTCTTGCTTCCAGCTGACAGCGTCCTTTTGTGAAAGCCGACGACTCTTTGTTACCTCGGATACTTGGTCTCCGTGGTTGCGCCTCCAAGCAGGAAAGCGGTGGAAAGTTAATCCATTTTCGACCTTTTTCCCATGGCGATTATGTGTTGCGCTGTTACACCCCACAATGCAGCAACGGTTTACCATGGTTGAAATAATAACGCCAAATTAATCAAATTAAGACACACGACTGAGAGGGAGTACATATATAAACAGTGCGCAGTAGTCCGAGTAGCAGTAAAGGAGGCCATCAACATGGCCGCCACGCCAAGTAATGACGTCACAACGCCCAAGCCCTATTGCATGCAGAGGGAATTTGAAAGACAACCGTTTATCCCGCCCCTCGGATTTAGCCCTGCCAATGGTGAGTTCCCAGACCCAACATCTTGATGTGGGTCTGGCTTGTCAGGCTAACATATTGTAGCTTTAATATAAGATTTCTATAAAATATATTACATATTTGGTTGTTTTTCAGCAAAACTAATCAGAGCCCTTGCAAATGCGTGGCTTTTTTTGCTGACATTCTTGGGTGCTTTTTTAAGCATTAAAGTCACAATAAATGCACTGCCATTTTATTGAACTCCCCCAACTACGTATATCCACTAAATATCTCCATGTGTGTTCCACTGAAAAAAGTAAGTCATACAGGTTTGGAATTACATTAAGGTGAGAAAATAATGAAAAATTCATTCATTTTTGGGTGAACTATCCCTTTAAGTGCCCCTCAAGAGACGTGTTTTATGACTAGCATTACCTAAATCCCTGACCCCAACCTTTTCAGCATATGCTGATTTCAGACTAATATTCAGAAGCTGTATATTTCCCAGGAGTACATCTTACTGTTTACCGTTGGCTTATCTTAATTGCCATCAATCAAAGTGTGTAATCAATATCCCCTGGATATCTCAGCACAAGCCACTGTCTCTCCATGTGAGCACAAGACAACTTTCACATTAGTACAATGTCTTACATGAAGTCAACCCAGCGCGTGCTGGCAATCCTCCAGTGACCTTTTAGAGGCTAGTGCTCCACAGAGAGTCTTGGCTCTGCACTCAATCCCAAGTGCTGCCAGGTAAAGTGATCTCTGGGGTTAGAAAATAGACTGATCACGCTTACAAAATGAACCGTGACGTTTTATTACAAGCTCCTCGGCCGGCACATATTCACCTACAGTAGCAGTAGTTTTGAATGGGACTAGCATAAGTGATATTACATTGATCACATGCCTATTGATCTTTAGAGATTTAAAGGCTCTTTGTTATTGGAAAATCCTCAAGACCAAAAGAATAGCTGGTCACATGACTTCCTGAATTTTTGGAATGGATTTTTGCATGTGTTGACAACAACGTTTTCTGCTCCTGGAAAACACACACACATTGTACATAGACTACGGCGCCACTGACACATCATTCCCCACTGATGCCTATAGAATTTCAATCATGCCAAATTAAGTATTACTAGACATGTGATTCTTTGTAGTTTTCTATTATGTTAATTGTTGTTAATGTCTTTTTAAAAGAGTATGCAATACTTTGTAGGGACTCTCCATATAGGTTTAAAAAAATAAACTGTGTTTTCTGTATTTTTACAATTTAAAAAATGAAAAACATTCTGTATGATTTATAAGCTTGTTTCGTCATGGTGACCTCAATTTAGGTCTCCACGGTGACGTGCATTCAGGTTGAAGTCCCCACTGGGATAGAAATACATGAACACACACACACACACACACACACACACACACACACACAAAGGGTTACCATGTTTTATGAGCAACACAGCCCTCACAGAAAACTTTCTGCCTTTTTACATTTTTCAAAAAACATCATTTTGTATGATTTATAAGCTGTTTTCCTGATGGGAAGTTTTGGAACCAAAACATTTTCCCACAAGGTCAAAAATGACTGGTATTACTATCCTTGTAGAGACATTTGGCAAGGTGCTGGATTACATTGATACACCTTCCAGACGATTTTATCCACGGCAACTTTTAAGGCATTCAACATACTGATTCACACGGGAATCGAACCCATGACCTTAGCATACAGCACCGTTGCCATAGACTTTAAACTACAGGCACACATGTAAGTCACTTCCTTTATAGACTCAAGTTCTGATTTAGGATGATTTCACAACTGTTATGTATTTTACTGTGTCAGTGAGTGCAACGTACTTAAAGTCATGGCATGGGTTTTTTTGCACAAAAAACAAAACAAAAACAGAAATGAGTATGTGGAAATACGATTATTTTCAACCCTCTGTCTGGAATGATCCATTTTTAAGGGTCTTGTCAGTAAATAGCCACTGTTATGATTGGGTAACATCATTACATAGGAAACGGTATCAACGCCCACTCGCTATTGCACATGAGTAAGTGTTTTGAGAACATTATCCATACAAACCTTCATTTACAGTCAAAGCATTATGAAATCATTTACTTACAGTTTATGATGCAGCTGCTGTCAGATCCAATACAGTTGCCTCCAGACTAAATCTGCAGTCATATTCTCAGAACAAACTTATTATAATCCTCCGATGCGATCCATGACGCCATTAAAAATAAACCATCCACTTGTGCCTGATGCTGGTATCCATCTATGAGCAAATGAACTGTTTAAACAGAGCATTCCTTTACTCGTCCATCTTGTTGGCAGACTTAAAAGGGTTATTTCACCCAAAAATGAACATTTTGTCATCATTTACTCACCTTCACGTCGTTCCAAACCTGTAAGACCTTCATCATTTTTGGAACACAAATGAAGATGTTTTTAACGAAACCTGAGAGATTTCTGTCCCTCCATTGACAGCTACGCAACTACCACTTTGACACTTCAAGAAGTTCATAAAGAGATAGTAAAACTAATCATTATGACAAACTAAAACATTATGAAGATTTTCTGAAGAAACATAATCGCTTTATATGATGAACAGGTTGAGTTTAGGCTTTTATTCACATAGGACAAACATGGAACCCATAGACAAGCCCTTATAACATTGGCTTCACCATGAACTGTTTGGCTGGGACAAAGTATGACTTAATGTAGCTCCACTACTGTAACATGATGGATTTTGGGTTCCTTCGTACATCTCCAGTTTATCTATTTTGCATGTCTTTGGATTATGGAGGAAACCGTAACTTATTACATGAAATCATTCTAAACATTCAAGTATAAGTAGACAGTCTGATACTGAATTAGTACGCTGCACATACGCCACATAACTAAGCTAACACTGAAATAAATAGCACAGTTTTGTAAACTTTTATTTCTGCACAGGGCATTAGTCCATCGACTACAAGGTCATTGACCAAACCAAAGGCTGTTTGGTGGACCAACAGATCAATCCTTCGATTCCACTGTGAGTTAGACAGCTGTCTTTGCCATTAGCATCTACTAGCATTTGGTGGCTCTTTGCTGAGGTTTCCACTGACAAGGTAAGGGTTCTTGTTAAGTCTTGCAAGACTCAAAAACAGAGCCTGCAATGTAGTAACATCACTGTTCAGCTCTCAATTCAGCTACGATGTAGGCTGACAGAAGTTGCTAATTCATAATACTTTATTAAAGGGACAGTTCACCCAAAAATGAAAATTCTGTCATCATTTACTCACCCTCAAGTTGTTCCAAACCTGTATAAATATTTTTGTTCTGCAGTACACAAAGAAGATATTTAGAAGAATGTTTGTAACCAAGCAGATCTCGTCCCCCATTGACTACCATAGTAGGAAAACAAAAATACTATGGAAGTAAATGGGGGACGAGATATGCTTGATTACAAACATTCTTCCAAATATCTTCCTTTGTGTACAGCAGAACAAAGAAATGTATACAGGTTTGGAACAACTTGGGGGTGAGTAAATGATGACAGAATTCTTTAAATATGTCTATGCATATAATTTGCATTAATGCAATTTTGTCACATCCTGCTTTTCCAATCAGCACTGAAAAACCCTGATAATATGAACCACAACCACATAGCTCTTGTTCTTTCATTGCAACCACTTTGTTGGTGAAATTAGAGTCTCATGATTGTTACTTTTCCTGGGGATCCCCTGCAGAGAAGCTGTATAGCAAGAGCATGAGAGTACTTTCGCCAACTTTCTGCAGAGTCAATAGCTACAGACCTCCAAAGTTCATGTGGCCTTCAGATTAGCTCAAGAACAGTGCATAGAGAGCTTCATGGAATGGGTTTCCATGGCCAAGCAGCTTTACATCACCATGTGCAATGCAAAGCATGCATGGGGTGCAGTGGTGTAAAGCACGCTGCCACTTGACTCTAGAGCAGTGTAGACATGTTCTCTGGAGTGACGAATCACGCTTCTCTGTCTGGCAATCCGATGGATGAGTCTAGGTTTGGTGGTTGCCAGGAGAACGGTACTTGCCTGACTGCATTGTGCCAAGTGTAAAGTTTGGTGGAGGGGGCATTACGGTGTGGGTTTGTTTTTCAAGGGTTGGGCTTGGCCCCTAGTTCCAGTGAAATAAACTCTTAATGCTTCAGCATACCAAGACATTTTGGACAATTTCATGCTCCCAACTTTGTGGGAACAGTTTTTGGGATGGCCCCTTCCTGTTCCAACAGGACTGTTCCAACAGTTCTTGCACATAGCAAGGTCCATAAAGACATGGATGAGTGAGTTGTGGAGGAACTTGACTGGCCTGCACAGAGTCCTGACATCAACCTGATAGAACACCTTTGGGATGAGAGCGGAGAGATGAATAAGAGCGTCCCAAAACTTTTGGCAATATAGTGTACACATTCTTGTACATTCTTAATCCGTAGGGTTTAATTTGGAGTCGGCCCATCCTTTGCAGCTTTAACAACTTCAACTCTTCTGGGAAGGCTTTCCACAAGGTTTAGGAGTGTGTACCTTCTCCGCTCTAATTCATCCCAAAGGTGTTCGAACGTGTTGATGCCAGGACTCTGTGTTAGACTCCCTTCTTTGTAAACTGTCATAAACTGACTATATCAAGACAATCAATCCTAATCACATCAAATTTGTGAGCGAGAACTGTAGTCTGTACATGCATGTGGTACTAAATACATTTTCCATTCTGTCCAGGAAAATGTATTAATACAGAGTTTTTTCATTAATTCTGGAAAACGTCTCAGGTTACAAATGTAACCATTGTTCCCTGAGAACAGGGAACGAGACGCTGCGTCAGCTCGACACTACGGGAAACGCCTCCGGCGTGACAGGTGCCTGAAATCACAATCAAAAAATGTCAATCCTATTGACCGGCGACAGCCTCTGACGTCATCAAGGTGCAACCAGGAAGTATAAAAGGGCGTCTTGCCAACATGACAGCATCCGATCGTCTGAAGGGACTGTTTTCGGCAGGCAGGCCCTGTGGCATGGCAAAGCGATGCAGCGTCTCGTTCCCTGTTCTCAGGGAACAATGGTTATCGCAGTCATGCTAGCCCTCGAAGTAGCTGGGAAGACCAGGGACTCGCTTCATCAGGGAGGCCTAGCGGGCCTACCACCTGCAAAAAGTCGGGCATTTCTCCATCACAGCCCTCCGCTCAGTGACTGGACCTATCCAGAGACCACGAGACAGGAGCGTGCCCTTAGTGGAGGCCACGTGGGGCCTACTACTCCACAGCGAATCCCACAGGGAAGCACCGTGCAGCTTGCCTGATAGCAGCCCATGCTACGATCCGTTACCAAAACTGGGGACCGGGGAACGATTTCAGGGAGGCGCAATGCCTCCACCTGATAGCAGAACATGCCGCCCATAGCGCGTTCACTTCGCTAACCGTCTCAGCGACTGAGAATCGGGAGCTCGCCCTCAGGGAGGCACAGTGCCTCCACCCGATGGCAGAACGTGCTACTCATAGCATTTATGCTCATTGCCACAGCGACTGGGAACCGGGAGCTCACCTTCAGGGAGGCCCAGTGCCTACCACCTGATAGCAAAACATGCTAGTCATAGCACTATATGCTCATTGCCACAGCGACTGGGAACCGGGAGCTCGCCTTCAGGGAGGCCCAATGCCTACCACCTGCAAGCAGAATGTGCTACTCATAGCACTTCGTGCTCACCGCCACAGCGGCTGGGAACCGGGAGTTTGCCTCCAGGGAGGTCACTCAGGGAGGCAGGTTGAGGCCTACTACCTACTAGCACTCATGCTAGCCATCCAGTGACTGGAGCCCAGGAACGCCCCCACAGAGGAGGTCAGGTGAGTCTGCTGACCCCACAGCAGGCCCTTAGGGAGGCCAGGTAACGCCTACCACCTACCAGCAGCTCGTACCAGCCGTCGAGGGGCTTAATGCCAGTGGTGCCCCCTCGGGGGAGACCAGGCAGCACCTGCTGACCACAGCAGGCTCTCAGGGAGGCCAAACGGGGCCTACCACCTGAGCGAAGGTAACCCAAACCGGGAGCCTACCCCTCAGGGAGGTCTTTAAGAAGGCTGGCTGCTGCGCCTGGGCTGACGGCAGCTGTCTGCTGCTGACGAAGGCCTGGAAATCCAGTTAACACCTGGGAACTCATCCCCAAGGAGATTAGTTGACGAGGTTACTGCTGATGTCGACACCAGTGGAGAAGATCCTCCAAGGCACACTCGTGACCATGGCGTCGAGACTTTCTTGCAAGGTGGCCGGTTGACGCCTACTACCTGTCCTGAAGTCCTGCTGCCCAGACCGCCCAAGCTGGCTACTAACAACCAGCTGGCTCTTACGCCCGCACCTGGGGCTGGCTCCATCCCAGAGGCAGCTAGGGAACAAGTTCTTACTTTGTCCTAGGGCCCCCATGACGGCGCAGTCTCTCGGGCAGTGCCTACAGACATGAACCTAATCACATTGCCAACAGCAGTGTACTCAGCAGAAGTGCTCAACGAAAACCCTCTAAAGCAAGGGGAGTACAACTTACGTCACCTGCTTCGGGGCGGCTGTCTTACTTTCCATGCAGCGGCCAACCGTAAATGCGAGGGCGTCAGCCATTGGCAATGCGAGGGCCTCAGGGGAGCATCCGACCAGAACCGCAAACAGTTTATCCGATGTTCAGCTCAACCCGAACCCTAAAGAAGGAGCAGAGACATAGAGCAAGGGTGAAACATTACCTTTTTTTAGAAAATATAGAACCCACCGGCCGAACCATCCTCCAGGAAGAGGCCGGGGGCCGCCAAAAGATGGCGGCCACCAAGCTCTGAAAGGCGGAAACAGCAGATAAAGTCTAATCGCAAACTGGCGAAAGATGCTTCATTCCGCCCCACGACTACTGGCAAAGTCGCTGTCTCCTGCAACACCTCGAATGCGTTACTCATAACCCCAGAACGCAGAGAAGGGGGCGGGCCTTGGCCGGACAACTCTGTAACAAGAGGAGGTTAGGTCAAGGATGCATAAACAAGCTCTGTTTATATATCAAAGACAGGCCAGGGGCGAACGACCTTCCTTAAAAGGGAACGCCCCCATCCTTGACGGAACCTAGGCCAAGTGGTGCGACGTAAGTCCGCACTAGATCCACTCAGGGCTCGGGAAAGATATTATCACCTCTAATATTACACAATGAGGCCCCGAAAAAACCCTTCCCCAAAGCCCCGCAGAGCTGGGCACAGATCTCACTACAGCTCATGCATAAGTGCATACCCGGTCTTCAGCTGCTTCACACTTTTACGCTAGGAAAAACACAGCTTGCCCCCGACACTACAAACCCTTGGGCAAGAGCGCAATTCAGTTACCCACATCAGTGGGGAAAACATAACACGGAGAGGCAGCAAAACTCCACTAGCAAAAGTGAGGCATTCACACACAACCACATAATGTTGCAAAGAAGATCATTCTTAGCTTACTCACGGGGAGCTGCAGGCCCTGCGAAATCCAGCGACGTTCTAAAATTCCCTGAACGTTCCCTGCCGTTCAGACGCGCGGTCGTCCTGAGAGGTTCAGTCGGCAGGGTGGGAGCCCTTAGTGTCGGCAGGGTGGGAGCCCTTAGTGTCAATGGCTGCCCGGAGGCGAGGTAGTTCGCAAACGTCTCGTCTATGGGCGGCAACAACACTTATCCAGCCTCGGGCAATCCCTCGACATCAGCGAAATTAGCCCGCTGATGTCGATGGATACGGGCTGAATAAGGTTTCTTCCATCCTCTCGAGATCTCTTGGTGGAGATCGGGAAAGAATGGAAGACTCCCGGGACCTGGTTGGTCATGGGCGGAGAGATAGCGGTCGTCCAACCTACTCGGACGCACGTCATCCCTCCTAACGCGCTGCCAGGGCATCTGCAGTCTACCTGCAGCGTGCTCCATGACCTCCAACAGCTCCCCATACATGGGACAGGGTGGTTGAGAAGCCTCAGCCTCAGGAGCTTCATTCACCTCCTCAACCATCCTCTGCTCAAACTGAAAAGCAGCAGACGAGGAGGAGGAACCCAGATCCCGCTCCTCCTCCGAGGTCTGCCCCTCGCGATCTGGCTCGTTGTCTGCCAACACCACACCGGTCTCCAGGCGACGAGACAGATCCAACTGGGAACCCCAGGATTGTAGACGCCGCTCAGCCTCAGCACGAGCGGGGCCGTTCCCAGCTGCTGAGCTCTCTCCCCTTGAGAAGTGAGCCAGACGAGAGCGGAGCGTTCTCATGGGAAAACGCTCACAGTTCGCACAGGATGCTCCCTCGAGAACATCCCGTGCTTGCTCTTCCCCCAGGCAGTACACGCAGCGTGTGTGTGTGTCATCAGGTGTAAGGTACCTGGTACACGGATCCACGCACCTGCGGAAGTGGCGCTGCTTCTTAGCACACTTCATTGTTGACGCTCTTTTCTTTGGCGATAACAGGCAAAACAGTCACTGAAGACGAAGAGATGCTGTCATGTTGGCAAGGCGCCCTTTTATACTTCCTGGTTGCACCTTGATGACGTCAGAGGCTGTCGCCGGTCAATAGGATTGACGTTTTTTGATTGTGATTTCAGGCACCTGTCACGCCGGAGGCGTTCCCCGTAGCGTCAAGCTGACGCAGCGCGAGTTCCCTTTCGAAAGGGAACATACACACAATGTCATCAGATATAAGCATATTCCTATACGTTTTGTCAGAAAAGGGTGAATGGTATTTGAGAAAAAACATCTACATATTACTGGCATAGCCAAATCAAACCTTTCAAATGTAAGAAATATTTGTGGAAGGTTACTTTATTAAGTACAATGATAAAATTTTAAAATGATCCAGTACAGTTGTAGCCTTTTCATTATTTTTTATTTTTTAATATTCTATTGATGTAATATTAAGTCTTACTAGACAGAACTCACCAAATGTTATTTTAAGGCTATCATTGTTATCATAGAAATGTTTGTGAGTGATAAAGTCAAAATGATCAATAAATTAGAAGTTAAGGTATTTTGCCTTTGTATGACCCATTATTGTTTTGCAGATAATGCAAAGGCAGAATACAGTAACTTTCGAATAAGGGTCAAAGGTCAAGTTTGAGCTCAATTTTGTTAATGTAGATAAATATATTAATTATGACAACTACTTGGCAAATCATACAATTGGCTGAACAACAAAAAAACTTTAAAGCAGAGCGATCGGGGGAAATGCGTACAGGGGCAGCCTCGGCCACTCCTGCACCATTGCGTCCAGTCCGAGAGGAACTGGAGGCGTTAGGGAGAACCACAGTTGACAATGGGTGTTCTTGTGTGTTGCAAACAGGTCCACTTGGGCCCTGCCCAACTTCTCCCAAATGATCTCCACCACCTCGGTGTGAAGTCTCCATGCCCCGGGCCTCTGCCCCTGTCTCGACAGGATGTCTGCTTCCACATTCAACCACCCAGGGATGTACATAGCTCTCAGTGAGAGAAGTTTCCCCTGGGACCAAAGGAGAATAAGGCGCGCTAGTTTGTACAACTGACGAGACCTCAGACCCCCTTGATGGTTAATATAGGAGACTACGATGTGCTGTCTGTGTGAACAAGCACATGACGGCCCCTGAGGTACGGCAGGAAGTGCTTCAGAGCCTGAAACACTGCCAACATTTCTAGACAATTTATGTGCCACGAATGATGGTGTTCCTGCCAGGAGAAAGAACGCTCTTCTTGGAGTTCAAATCAAAATCAAATCAAATCAAATCAAATCACTTTATTGTCACACAGCTATATGCACAAGTGCAACAGCAGGTGAAATTCTTGGTGCAGTTCCGAGCAACATAGCAGTCACGACATGACATGTACAACATTTAAAGCAGCATCAGATTACACATCTGATGCGCCCACAATTACTCACAGCACAGTGAACTCTACAATAAACAATAAATAATTTACACAATGTGAGTGTAGTTCTCACAGCTTTAACCAATATACACATACTTACAATATACATATACTTTAAACAATATACACTAAACATACATTAAACAGTATACATTAAGCTATAATAATAATAATATACAATGTACAGTATACCTTATTATTCACAGTAGAGATCCAATTATGTACAATAGGTGCTATATGATAAATGATAAATAATAAATGATACATAAATGTGTATATAATGTGTGTGTATCTACAGTGGGTTGTGCGGAGTGATATTCTGTCCAGTGTGTGTTATGATCCTGATGGATCAGGAGTTAAGTAGTCTGATTGCTTGTGGGAAGAAGCTGTTCTGGAGTCGGCTGGTGCGTGTTCTAATGCTGCGGTACCGTCTGCCTGATGGCAGCAGTGAGAGCAGCCCATGGTTCGGGTGGCTAGAGTATCTGATGATCCTCTGAGCTCTCTTCACACACCGCCTGGCGTAAATGTCCTGGAGGGAGGGAAGCTCACCTCCGATGATGCAGCTGGCCGTGCGCACTACCCTTTGCAGGGCTTTGCGGCTGCGGGCGGTACTGTTGCCGTACCTGTTGCCGTTAGGGCTGAGTTGAGCCTCAGCCCTAACCTCCTCATGTGCGCGAGCACAACATCTCGATGTTGAACCGCGAGACAAGCTGACTGTGCTAGGATCAGCCAGTCGTCGATGTAATTGAGAATGCGAATCCCCTGCATACGCAAGGGGACTAACGCCGCGTCCCCACACTTCGTGAACTTGCGCTTCGCTACGGCCCGGTTCAAAACGCGAAGATCTAAGATAGGGCGTAGCCCTCCATCCTTCTTTGGCACTATGAAGTACCGGCTGTAAAAGCCTGACTTCCTGTCTGGGGGGGTAACCCTCTCTATCGCCCCCTTTTGCAGCAGAGTCTGTACCACTGTGGGTAGAAGCCCGTTGAAACTGGGAGGACGACATCTGAATTGAATGGCGTACCCAATTTTTATGAACCGCAGGACCCAATGAGATATTTGGCAGATTCTCCCACTCTGACACAAAATCTACTAAGGGTACCAGCCTCTCGAGGCTGGCCTCTGATGTACTCTGCACCACGAGCGCAGCACCCTGAAACGGCGAACCGACAGGGACACCGACACCTCCCTCCTCAGGTGTCAGGGCTTCTTTGATGCAGCCTTCCGCGAGACAATGACTGTGCTCAGGTCAGTCTTGCCCTTGGAAGGCTGCGCCTGAGAGTGCCAGCCCACCGCCCCACCCTTTCTGAGGGGGTGCGCGGGTGGCGACACTCTGCTTTTGCTGCGCTCGATGGGAGGAGCTTGTACTCTGTGCCTGCTGCTCTCTCACAGCAGCAGACGGAGCCTGGGGTTTGCGAGGGAGAAACTGCTTGAGCACCGCAGATTGCTTCTTTGCCTCCTGGAACCTGTCGGTAACCGTAGAAACGGAGTCACCGAACAGGCCCCCAGGAGACACAGGCGCATCAAGCAGAAAACTCTTATCCTACTCCTTAATCTTGGTCATATTTAACCAAAGATGTCTCTCCGTGACCACCAGGGCTGCCATAGCATGGCAAATACATCTGGCCGTCTCCTTGGTGGCACGGAGGGCTAAATCTGCTGAGGATCGGAGCTCACTGACTACATCAGCTCCGATCTCAGCGCTTTCCCCCAGGTTTCTCAGCAGGTCAGCCTGGTATGCCTGCACTATAGCCATAGTATGCAGACATGCGGCAGCCTGACCTGCTGCCGAGTATGATTTACTCACTAAAGCTGATGTTACTCTGAGCGGTTTAGTGGGCAGCGATGGAGCCTTAATAGTCGATGCCGATTCGGGAGAGAGATGGCTCGCAAGCGTCTCTTCCACCCTCGGCACCGAACCATACCCATGTCTTTTCAGTCCCGCGATGTTGCTATACACAGATGTATGGGGACTGAAAACTCTTGCTAACATGGGCCACCTCCACGATCTCGACAGGAGATCCTCGAAGAACGGAAGGCTACGCCGCGGAGGCTGAGCAGAGCGGGCAGGCAGGAAGCGCTCATCAAGCCTACTTTTAACAGCGGCGCGCTCCTGATTAATATCCTGCTCTGGCCAGTCGATGTTTAATCTGGCCACAGCTCTGCTCAAAACCTCTGCAAGCTCCTCCCTCGCGGGGGATTGAAGTGGCGAATCTTCAACCCCCGGCTCGATACTGCAGATATCAACATAGATATCAAAGAGCGCCCGGCGGGATCGTAGCACACGCAAAGGCAAAGCCTCACTGTTTTTCATTTGTATGTTTGTTCTGTTTTATTTATTTGTGCTGTTGCTCGTAATTCTATAATTTAACCATATTTAAAATTAATATGAGGTAGGCTTGAGTTGAGTTAGGTTACATGGATCAAAAACAGCAAAAACAATAACTAGGGCTATTTTATTTTATTTATTACTTTTCTGTGGTGGGGCCAGTAAAAATGTTGGCAGGGCAAGTAAGAAAAAATGATTAGCGTTGAGCCCTGATATACACTCACCTAAAGGATTATTAGGAACACCTGTTAAATTTCTCATTAATGCAATTATCTAATCAACCAATCACATGGCAGTTGCTTCAATGCATTTAGGGATGTGGTCCTGGTCAAGACAATCTCCTGAACTCCCAACTGAATGTCAGAATGGGAAAGAAAGGTGATTTAAGCAATTTTAAGCGTGGCATGGGTGTTGGTGCCAGACGGGCCAGTCTGACTATTTCACAATCTGCTCAGTTACTGGGATTTTCACGCACAACCATTTATAGGGTTTACAAAAACATCCAGTATGCGGCAGTCCTGTGGGCGAAAATGCCTTGTTGATGCTAGAGGTCAGAGGAGAATGGGCAGACTGATTCAAGGATTCAAGGATTCAAGGAGCTTTATTGCCAAGTACATTTTTACACATACACAGAATTTGTTTTGGTGTTGTGCGAGTAACACATAGTCGCCATTCTGTGGCGCCTTCTTTAGTTGGACAGAAAAATACAGCATAACATGAGGAGAGGTAAGGGGGGGGGTGTGGAGATGAAAAAAAAAACAACCCCCAGACTATGCTCCTTCCGGGAGCACAGTTTCGGAACAGTAAAAAAACATCTCAGCAACATGAGCGCATACACATTACAACATGAAACACGACTTGCAACAGGGGAGAGGAATGGGGGGTTGAGGTTTCCCAGCACAGCCAGGCGGCCCGTCCTGCAGCCATTTCAGGCGCTGGTCACAGTCCCGCTTGTCAGACTGGGGGTACAAAGTGGCGAAGGTGAGAGATGGGTGTGTGCATAAATGTGTGTGTGTCTGTAGAGTTCATGTGCATGTTTGTGTAGGCCTGGAGAGTCACGCCTGGCACCATAATCTCGGTGCTCATTCCGCAAGTTGCTATGGAGACAACCTTGATCAGATCCCAGTCCGAGTCAGCAGGTGATTGGGGGATGAATGCAAGAGCGTCTTCCTGCTGATTCAAGCTGATAGAAGAGCAACTTTGACTGAAATAACCACTCGTTACAACCAAGGAATGCAATGGTGGTGGTGTAATGGTGTGGGGGATTTTTTCTTGGCACACTTTAGGCCCCTAAGTGCCAATTGGGCATCGTTTAAATGCCACGGCCTACCTGAGCATTGTTTCTGACCATGTCAATCCCTTTATGACCACCATGTAGTCCCCACAGTCACCAGATCTCAACCCAATAGAGCATCTTTGGGATATGGTGGAACGGGAGCTTCGTGCCCTGGATGTGCATCCCACAAATCTCCATCAACTGCAAGATGCTATCCTATCAATATGGGCCAACATTTCTAAAGAATGCTTTCAGCACCTTGCTGAATCAATGCCAAGTAGAATTAAGGCAGTTCTAAAGGCGAAAGGGGGTCAAACACAGTATTAGGCACTTTTTTGGGACTTTACCTTGTTCACTGTATCCCCCAGAGTTAGATAAGTCCATACATACCATTCTCATCTCCGTGCATCCCATTACTCTGTCTGACGCACCCACCGTTAGCCTAGCTTAGCACAAAAACTGGAGGTATATGGCTCCAGCTAGCCTACTGCTCAATAAGTGACAAAATAACACCAACATTTTCCTATTTACATGTTGTGATGTGTATAGTCACAGTGTCGACGGAAGGGAATTGTGAGCATATTCGGCCCACGGCAGCTGGTCGCACCAAGAAGCAGGATTCTGTGATGTAAGACTACGCAACATGCGACCAAGAATCTGATTGGTCCTCTCGGCCTGCCCATTAGTCTGTGGATGGAATCCTGACGACAGACTGGGGGAAGCCCCTATCTGACGACAGAATTCCCTCCAGAACTGGGAGGTAAATTGGGGTCCCCTGTCAGACACTACGTCCGAAGGAAGACCATGGATCTTGAACACGTGATTAACCATAATCTGGGCAGTTTCTAGAGCAGATGGTAATTTAGGGAACGGTATAAAATGCGCAGCCTTAGAAAAACGATCCACGGCGGTGAGAATGACCGTATTACCAGCCGAAAAAGGCAACCCGGTAACAAAATCCAACGGGATGTGAGACCGGGGACGCGAAGGAATGGGAAGAGGTCTAAGAAGACCCGCCGGAGGACTATTGCTAGACATAGTCTGGGCGCAGATAGAACAAGCTGCAACAAAATGCCGGATATCGCGCTCACGAGTGGGCCACCAAAATCTTTGACGAATGGCCGCTAGCGTTCCTCTAACCCCAGGATGCACAACCAATTTTGACGAATGCCCCCAGCGAAGAACCGTAGGATGAGCGACTTCGGGCACGAATAATGTTCCTTCCGGAGCGCGTGGTGGACTAGGAACGTGCGAGAGAGAACGCTTCACCATCTGTTCCACTCCCCAGACGGCTACCCCGACCACACATCGCTGAGGCAAAATCCCCTCAATGGTCAAGGCAACCTCTGATGAGCCGAACTGCCGAGAAAGAGCATCAGGCTTGAGGTTCTTAGAACCAGGTCTAAACGAAATAGAAAATTCAAAGCAGTCGAAAAACAATGTCGTAAAACAATGTTCTCGGTTGCCAACGTCGAAGTTCCGCTCCGTGGGTGAGAGACGATGAGAGTAGAACGCGCACGGATGTACCTTGTCATCCTGGGAAGAGCGTTGTGACAAGATAGCTCCAACCCCAATGTCGGAGGCATCGACCTCGACGATGAACTGACGCCTAGGGTCAGGAGTGATCAAAACGGGCGCGGAGGTAAATAGATTCTCAAGTCGGTTAAACGCACCCTCAGCAGCCTCCGACCAAGCGAACCTGGCCTTGGAGGAGGTAAGGGCGGTAAGAGGAGCGGCAACCTGGCTAAAGCCTCGAATAAAGCGCCTATAAAAATTGGCAAATCCCAGAAACCGTTGAAGGCAACACGAGAATCTGGGACAGGCCAATCAAGCACCGCACAAACCTTGTTAGGTTCCATGCTGATCCCCTCCGTAGAGATCACCGAACCGAGGAACGTAACCGATTGGACGTGAAAGACGCATTTCTCTGCCTTAACGAATAGACGGTTCTCTAATAAACGCTGCAGGACACGACGAACGTGTTGAACGTGAACCTGGAGGGACGGCGAGAAAATCAGAATGTCATCCAAGTAAACGAATACAAAAACGTTTAACATGTCTCGCAAGACATCATTAACCAAGGCCTGAAAAACCACGGGAGCGTTGACCAGCCCGAAAGGAAGGACGCGATATTCAAAGTGCCCAACAGGAGTGTTAAACGCGGTCTTCCACTCCCCCTCCTTGATACGCACCAAATGGTAGGTGTTACGCAAGTCTAATTTGGTGAATATCTTTGCGCCCTGTAGGATCTCAAAGGCTGACAACATAAGAGGCAAGGGATATCGGTTCTTGACTGTTATGTCGTTCAGCCCTCGATAGTCGATACAGGGACGCAAAGAACCATCCTTCTTCTTTACAAAGAAAAACCCTGCACCGGCGGGCAACGAAGAAGGGACAATAATCCCAGCATCGAGGGACTCTGAGAGATACTTCTCCAGAGCCTCTCGCTCAGGCGCCGAAAGGGAATACAATCTACCACGAGGAGGCGCGGTACCGGGGAGAAGCTCAATCCCACAGTCATAAGGGCTGTGAGGCGGCAAGGAAACCGCCCGGGAACGACTGAAAACAGCCCGCAGATCATGGTACTCCTCCGGGACTCCAGACAAATCATCAGGCTCCTCCTGGAAGACAGAAACAGAAGACAGGGCAGAAACAGCAGAGACCAGACAATTCACATGACAGGACAAATTCCAACTATGAATAGACCCCTTAACCCAGTCAATCTGAGGATTATGCTGGATAAACCAGGGATGCCCTAAAACAATGGGTGTATAGGGAGACTGAAAAACATAAAAAGAAATAGTCTTTTGGTGGTTACCGGAGACGATGAGACTCACCGGAACGGTGACGCGGCGAACCGAAGAGAGCTCTCTGCCGTCCAGGGCAAATACAGTATTGGAGTCAGTTAAGTTGACCAAGGGAATCTTGTGCTCACAAGCCCATCCCTCGTCGATAAAGTTGCCCTCCGCCCCCGAGTCGATGAGAGCAGGACCAGTAGCTGAAGAACCCGCCCAACGAGCGTCGCTCCTTGGAACTCGACAGCCGACCGGACGGGCTCCTCCTCTGCTGGATCCATGGTTGGTTGGATCATTCTGTCAGAGTCAATAAAGAATGGATCCAAAAGCAGAGGTTGACAGGATAACAACAGTCTTTAATGAGAATATAAACAAGGCAGTCTGTCGTTAAGGCACACAGAACTGGTAAAACAAACTGAGAAGGCAGCTGAGATGATCCTGTCTCGAAGAGGAGAGAGATCGGGACACCAGTAGAGGTGGAGGCAGTTCTTGAGAATAAATCACAGTCAGGAACAGAGGACCGCGAAGGTACTCTTGCAGCAAATGCAGAACTCAGACTAAACTTAGGCGCAAGGCTGTATCAGACAAAGAAGACCAGGTGAGCACTTCCAAAGCAAATCAGACATGAAGAAAGCAGCAGTTGTAATGCATGACAAAAGTGGGAACAGGTGTCATCGCAAGGCAGCGAGGCGCTGATTGCGATGACTAACAGGTGCAGGTAGACAGATAGAAGATGAGCCTAACGAGCGAGTGAGAAAGTGTGTGTGTGTCTGAAACAATCAGGAAGGAGAGTGAGTGAAGAAAAGGATAGTGAGAAGCAAAGAGAAAGAACCTGACACATGACACACAGTGTGTACAAATAACAAGGTTACATGAGACAGCCATATTATAAACGTATACACACTGGGGACTATATTCTCAAAAGGCACAGCACTGCTCTACTTCTGCGGAGTGCAGAGTGATTTGTTCGCAGGACCGGAGAAGCCCCGCTGTTACGTCTGTCAACAAAACCAACGTGACTAGGAAGATAGTAGCTAACGTGACTGTTGCATGGCTGACTTTGAGGAATTGTCAGAGGATTTTTATTTTGTATCAAACCAAAATCCAGAACCATATCGTTTTGAGCCAGCCTAACATTACAGGGGATACATGGAGCATGTGAACAACTGCAATACAGTAGTGACCACCCTATTCATGTAAAAGTGTCACTAACGTTACATTAGATCTAGCTAATGGCACTGTTACAGGAGGCTAGTCATCTAAAAACATAACGGAACACTTACCGCAGCCACAGGTGGTCCGTTTTGTCTTGTCTGTAGTCACTACCGATGGGATGGCCGTATCCTTCAGCCCACGTTTCATGATTCGTGTGGCAAATTCCATTTTTTCAAAATAGTCGTCCTCGGTTAAATGTTCTGAGCAAATCCGATGGTAGGCTATTTGATGATGGCTACAAGTGTGTTTGGATCTATATCCAGAGCAAGCAGCTGTGGTAAGTACTTCTTTATGTTTTTAGATGACTAGCCTACTGTAACAGTGTCATTAGCTATACATAATGTACAACCCGTTCTCACTCCCAAAGCGTCAAATTCCGAAGCATGGTCAAGTGCTTTCCGCGTCACAATAAAGACGCTAAAGGCACCCCTAGGCGTCACTATATCGACGCGCTGAGTGCTCCATTCATTTCAATGAGAAACCTTCGGCGTCAGACGCAGACGCGTTGGGCATGGGAACGTTATCGTCATGCTGATCATATATTGGGTTATGATTTTGCCATTATGACATGTTGGACTGTGATTCTCAATTTAATCAGCCAGCATCATTTTATTTACGCTATCTAGACACATTTTAACATGTAACCCAACCCTATTCCATCCCTAAACCTACCCATTCGTGTGGTATAAAACGCAGATATAACAGGCAGAGTCGACTGCATGCACAATTTATAAACAAAATACAAATATTCCGAGGCCAAGCGATTGATTTGTGTGAAGGAAATCCCCAAAAGCGATCAGCGTCTCCATCCGCAGAAGATCACGAACACAAACAATTTCAAATGTTGCCGCCCGATACGTCAGTTTTCATAGTGAAATTTCATTGGCTCTCGTATGTCTCGTGACTAATTGCGTCATTACGTCAACTTTGATTGTAAAATTTCATTGGTTCTCGTGTGTCTTGTGACCGAATGCGTCATGCTAAGGAGGCGTGTGTATTATTTGAATGAGATATGAATGAGTGTGTTAACGGCGCGGCGGGATCAAGATCATCATCTCAGCGATTAAAACATTAAGATCAACTCTGTTCTTTACATGAAGACATCGTGTGACTTCAGAAGACTTGGAATGTAACATGAGTTAATAGTTTTATACTGTTGTTGGTAAGTTTTTGCAATAAATACCTGTGACTGTACTTGTATTTGCCTGTTGTGTGTTTTATATTGTGTAGGAGTGGTTAGGTTTAGGGTAGGAGTTGGGTTAGCTGCTCCAAAATATAAAAGTAACCTTTAAATATTAATAAAATATTAATAAAATCATGTATGCTTTTACAAATGCAAAGAATAAAATGCGTCTTGATCTGACGCATTGGGTAAACAACTGAAATGAATGGAGCACCCTGCGCGTCAAAATAGTGACGCCTAGGGGTGCCTTTAGCGTCTTCGTTGCGACGCAGAAGGCACTTGACCATGCTTCGTTTTTCGACGCTCTGGGAGTGAGAACGGGTTGTAATGTAACGTTAGTGACAATATTACATGAATAGGGTGGTCACTACTGTATTGCAGTTGTTCCCGTGCTCCATATCCCCTGTAATGTTAGTATTGTGTTGTCACGAACGCGCTCTGACTGTCACAGTCAGATAATCCTTTAGGTGAGTGTATATACTTTAATTAAATGTGTTACTTGCATTTTCTTTGTAATTAATTGTGAAATTTACTAGCAATTTCTGAGTGAAAATTGTTTCTCCATTTTCTTTAGTGTATATTGCCTTAATAAAATTTCAGATTGTTTGAGTTTTACATACCAAAATAAATGCCTAAAAATCCAATGATTAATTTTAGATTTTTAATTTTAATGAAAGAAATTAGTATTTGACTAACAAATATTGTTTTTATTAATTTCAATCAAAATATTTGAGAATGGAGAAATGAGACTGATCAGTTTTCAAGAACTACAATTATTACTTGTTCCATATCCACAAATGCAAATTGTATTTTCCCATAATACTTTAATTTGTTCATTTTTGGGTGGAGTATTACTTTAAGGTGCACTTAGTGTTATTTTTATTTCTAATCTGGTGTAATCTAATGTAATCAGGTTGATTTAAAAAAAAAAAAAAAAACCACATGAAGCATGTATTAGGTTACATAACAAAACATTTCAACAGTGTATCTCAGGAAACAATGATTGTCATAATACGTTCACACTGAAAGAGTGCAAAACCCCTATTCAGCTGTTACTTTGCAGACAAACCCCTTGGGTGACTATGTACCTTTCACAAGGTATTGACTTTTCTCAGTAGCCTGCCTGTGAACTTAGCCTACGGTTATACATGGCTGATTTGTTCATGAATGTCAACGATCAAATAATCGTCAGGCTGGATTAAAAGCTGATCATGTCTAGAGCTATCTTCTAAACTATTAGACATTTGCCTCAGCTCAAGATCAATTATGTCAATATAAAATGACTAAATATAATATTTGACATGTGTAAACTTTACACAAGCATAGGCTATACGGGGAGCAGAGAGGCGGTTAAATAAAACACTGAATCTCTGCTGAGAAGCGAAGCAAGGTTAATTAGCTTCCTCCATCTCGTTGAACACACAATGTTCTAAAAAGGATGGCAATTGCCCTCATCTTTGTATGCAACATCACATGCAAAAAAACATGAGATTTGTTGGAAGTAAGGGTAGAAAGCTACGCTGACATGACTGACAATTGACTTCAGAAAACCTTTGAATTCAGGCTCTAATAAGCATGATGTATGTGATGATGCATTGTAATTTTATAGTGTTCATTTTAAAAATATTTACACCTTGTCCTGCTACAAAAAGACAGCAAATCCCATTACTGCAGTTGTGATGCAAGTCCATGTATTTAACCTTTAAACAGACTGGATTATATCGTATACTGGACTCTGGAGGGTTTAACTGTAAAATGCACGACCACATTGCTCCAAAGAGAACAAAGCAAGGACCGAATCTCACCTTTCAGAGAAATTAAAGTGTGCTTTTAATGAAAATGTAATGTAAGGTAATTTTTATGTTTCAGGTAAGTGATGTTCAGGATCATCCACTGTAACTAGAGCTAGTTTACCCAAAAATTTAAATTCTGTAATTTATTCACCCTCATGTCACTCCAAAACCCTTAGGACTTTTGTTCACCTTCAGAAGATCTTTTTGGTGAAATCTGAGAGCTTTCTGTCCCTCCATTGACAGCTACGCAACTGACATTTTGTTAATAAAGTTAATAAAGACATAAAAGTTAATAAAGAGATTGTAAAACTAATCCATATGAATCGAGCGGTTTAGTCCAAAATTTCTGAAGAGACTTTACATGATGAACAGATTTAATTTAGTCTATTATTCACATATTAAAATTGTTCAATATCATTGGTTCTTGTGGAAGCTCAAATGTGCTGCGCAACACGAGAAAGAACCTCATTGGTTCTCGCGGAAGCTCAAAAGTGATGTGTAACACGAGAATTAACCTCATTGGTTCTAGTGGAAGCTCAAACGTGCTGCATAACACGAGAATGAACCTCATTGGTTCTTGTGGAAACTCAAAAGTTATGAGTAACATGAGAATTAACCTCATTGGTTTTTGTGGAAACTCAAACGTGCTGCGTAACACGAGAATGAACCTCATTGGTTCTTGCTGAAGCTCAAACATGATGCGTAACATGAGAATAAGCCTAATTGGTTCTTGGGGAAGCTCAAACGTGCTGCGTAACACGCAAGAATGAACCTCATTGGTTCTTGGGGAAGCTCAAACGTGCTGCATAACCCACAAGAATGAACCTCATTGGTTCTTGTGTAAGCTCAAACGTGCTGTGTAACACGCAAGAGTGAACCTCATTGGTTCTTGTGTAAGCTCAAACGTGCTGTGTAACACGCAAGAATGAACCTCATTGGTTCTTGTGGAAGCTCAAACGTGCTGCATAACACGAGAATGAACCTCATTGGTTCTTGGGAAAGCTCAAACGTGCTGCGTAACGCAAGAATTATGAATTATATTACATTAGAATTACAATTATATTACAATGTTGGCGTCAGCATCTGTGAACTCAGACATGTGTAATTACCAATCTTTTATACTCTGAGAATTATGACTTGATTGGATAGGTCTGAATGTGATCATTGACGTAACATTGAATCTTCCTGCCAGAACTTGCGCATAAGCTTCATTTCTTGTGGAAACTCAAACGTGCTGTGTAACACGAGAATGAACCTCATTGCTTCTTGTGGGAGCTTAAACGTGCTGCGTAACATGAGAATGAACCTCATTAGTTCTTGTTGAATCTCAAATGTGATGCGTAACACACAAGAATGAACCTCATTGCTTCTTGTGGGAGCTTAAACGTGCTGCGTAACATGAGAATGAACCTCATTAGTTCTTGTTGAATCTCAAATGTGATGCGTAACACACAAGAATGAACCTCATTGGTTCTTGTGGAAACTCAAACGTGATGCGTAAAATGAGAATGAACCTCATTGGTTCTTGTGGAAACTCAAACATGCTGCGTAACACGAGAATGAACCTCATTGGTTCTTGGGGAAACTCAAACGTGCTGCGTAACACACAAGAATGAACCTCATTGGTTCTTGGGGAAGCTCAAATGTGATGCATAACACATGAGAATGAACCTCATTGGTTCTTGTGGAAGTTCAAACATGCTGCGTAACACACAAGAATGAACCTCATTGGTTCTTTGGGAAGCTCAAATGTGATGCGTAACACGAGAATGAAACTCATTGGTTCTTGTGGAAGCTCAAACGTGCTGTATAACACAAGAATGAACCTCAATGGATCTTGTGGAAGCTCAAATGTGCTGCGTAACACACAAAAATGAATCTCATTGGTTTTTGCTGAAACTCAAACGTGCTGCGTAACACATGAGAATGAACCTCATTGGTTGGTTCTTGGGGAAGCTCAAACGTGCTGCGTAACACAAGAATGAACCTCATTGGTTCTTGCTGAAGCTCAAACGTGATGCGTAACACATGAGAATGAACCTCATTGGTTGGTTCTTGGGGAAGCTCAAACGTGCTGCGTAACACATGAGAATGAACCTCATTGGTTGGTTCTTGGGGAAGCTCAAACGTGCTGCGTAACACGAGAATGAACCTCATTGGTTCTTGTGGAAGCTCAAACATGATGTGTAACACAAGAATTAACCTCATTGGTTTTTGTGGAAGCTCAAACGTGCTGCGTAAAACAAGAATGAACCTCATTGGTTTTTGTGGAAGCTCAAACGTGCTGCATAACACAAGAATGAACCTCATTGGTTTTTGTGGAAGCTCAAACGTGCTGCGTAAAACAAGAATGAACCTCATTGGTTCTTGGGGAAGCTCAAACATGCTGCTTAACACGAGAATGAACCTCATTGGTTCTTGCTGAAGCTCAAACGTGATGCGTAACACATGAGAATGAACCTCATTGGTTCTTGTGGAAGCTCAAAAGTGCTGCATAACATGAGAATGAAACTCATTAGTTCTTGTGGAAGCTCAAACGTGCTGCGTAACACACAAGAATGAACCTCATTGGTTCTTTAGGAAGCTCAAATGTGATGCGTAACACGAGAATGAAACTCATTGGTTCTTGTGGAAGCTCAAACGTGCTGCGTAACACGAGAATGAACCTCATTGGTTCTTGGGGAAGCGCAAACGTGCTGTATAACACAAGAATGAAGCTCATTGGTTCTTGTGGAAGCTCAAATGTGCTGCGTAACACACAAAAATGAACCTCATTGGTTCTTGCTGAAGCTCAAACGTGCTGCGTAACACATAAGAAAGAACCTCATTGGTTCTTGGGGAAGCTCAAACATGCTGCGTAACACGAGAATGAACCTCATTGGTTCTTGTGGAAGCTCAAACGTGCTGCGTAACATGAGAATGAACCTCATTGGTTCTTGTGGAAGCTCAAACATGCTGCGTAACACGAGAATGAACCTCATTGGTCCTTGCAGAAGCTCAAACGTGCTGCGTAACATGAGAATGAACCTCATTGGTTCTTGTGGAAGCTCAAACATGCTGCGTAACATGAGAACGAACCTCATTGGTTCTTGCAGAAGCTCAAACATGCTTCGTAACACGAGAATGAACCTCATTGGTTCTTGCAGAAGCTCAAACATGCTGCGTAACATGAGAATGAAACTCATTGGTTCTTGTGGAAGCTCAAACGTGATGCGTAACACGAGGATTAACCTCATTGGTTTTTGTGGAAGCTCAAACGTGCTGCATAACACGAGAATGAACCTCATTGGTTCTTGCTGAAGCTCAAACGTGATGCGTAACACGAGAATGAACCTCATTGGTTCTTGTGGAAGCTCAAATGTGCTGCGTAACACGAGAATGAACCTCATTGGTTCTTGTGGAAGATCAAACGTGCTGCATAACACGAGAATGAACCTCATTGGTTCTCGCAGAAGCCCAAACGTAATGCATAACACGAGAATTAACCTCATTGGTTCTTCCTGAAGCTCAAACGTGATGCATTACACGAAAATTAACCTCATTGGTTCTTCCTGAAGCTCAAACGTGATGCGTAACACACAAGAACGAACCTCATTGGTTCTTGTGGAAGCTCAAACATGCTGCATAACACGAGAATGAACCTCATTGGTTCTTCCTGAAGCTCAAACGTGATGCGTTACATGAGAAGGAACCTCATTGGTTCTTGTGGAAGCTCAAACGTACTGCTTAACACACAAGAATGAACCTCATTGGTTCTTGTGGAAGCTCAAACGTGCTGCATAACATGAGAATGAACCTCATTGGTTCTTCCTGAAGCTCAAATGTGATGCGTTACATGAGAAGGAACCTCATTGGTTCTTGTAGAAGCTCAAACGTACTGTGTAACACCAGAATGAACCTCATTGGTTCTTCCTGAAGCTCAAACGTGCTGCATAACACGAGAATGAACCTCATTGGTTCTCGCAGAAGCTCAACCATGCTGCATAACACGAGAATGAACCTCATTGGTTCTTCCTGAAGCTCAAACTTGATGCGTTACACGAGAATGAACCTCATTGGTTCTTGTGGAAGCTCAAACGTACTGCATAACACACAAGAATGAACCTCATTGGTTCTTGTGGAAGCTCAAAAGTGCTGCATAAAACGAGAATGAACCTCACTGGTTCTTGCGGAAGCTCAAACGTGATGCGTAAAACGAGAATGAACCTCATTGGTTTTTGCGGAAGCTCAAACGTGATGCGTAAAACGAGAATGAACCTCATTGGTTCTTGCTGAAGCTCAAACGTGATGCGTAACACACAAGAATGAACCTCATTGGTTCTTGTGGAAGCTCAAACGTGCTGCGTAACACATGAGAATAAACCTCATTGGTTCTCGCAGAAGCTCAAACGTGCTGCGTAAAATAAGAATGAACCTCATTGGTTCTCGCAGAAGCTCAAACGTGCTGCATAACACGAGAATGAACCTCATTGGTTCTTCCTGAAGCTCAAACGTGATGCGTTACACGAGAATGAACCTCATTGGTTCTTGTGGAAGCTCAAACGTGCTGCGTAACACGAGAATGAACCTCATTGGTTCTTGTGGAAGCTCAAACGTGCTGCGTAACACACAAGAATGAACCTCATATGTTCTTGCGGAAGCTCAAACGCGATGCGTAACACGAGAATTAACCTTATTGGTTTTTGTGGAAGCTCAAACGTGATGCGTAACACATGAGAATAAACCTCATTGGTTCTCGCAGAAGCTCAAACGTGCTGCGTAAAACAAGAATGAACCTCATTGGTTCTCGCAGAAGCTCAAACGTGCTGCATAACACGAGAATGAACCTCATTGGTTCTTCCTGAAGCTCAAACGTGATGCGTAACACACAAGAATGAACCTCATTGGTTCTTGCTGAAGCTCAAACATGATGCGTAACACATGAGAATGAACCTCATTGGTTCTTGTGGAAGCTCAAATGTGCTGCATAACACGAGAATTAAACTCATTGGTTCTTCCTGAAGCTCAAACGTGCTGCGTAAAACAAGAATGAACCTCATTGGTTCTTGTGGAAGCTCAAACGTGATACGTAACACACAAGAATGAACCTCATTGGTTCTTGTGGAAGCTCAAACGTGCTGCATAAAACGAGAATGAACCTCATTGGTTCTTGGGGAAGCTCAAACATGCTGCGTAACATGAGAATGAACCTCACTGGTTCTAGTGGAAGCTCAAATGTGATGCGTAACACGAGAATGAACCTCACTGGTTCTTGTGAAAGCTCAAACGTGATGCGTAACACACAAGAATGAACCTCACTGGTTCTTGTGGAAGCTCAAACGTGATGCGTAACACACAAGAATGAACCTCACTGGTTCTTGTGGAAGCTCAAACATGCTGCATAAAACGAGAATGAACCTCATTGGTTCTCGCAGAAGCTCAACCGTGCTGCGTAACATGAGAATTAACCTCATTGGTTCTTCCTGAAGCTCAAACGTGATGCGTTACACGAGAATGAACCTCATCGGTTCTTGCTGAAGCTCAAACGTGCTGCGTAACACGAGAATGAACCTCATTGGTTCTTGCTGAAGCTCAAACGTGCTGCATAACACGAGAATGAACCTCATTGGTTCTTCCTGAAGCTCAAACGTGCTGCGTAACACTAGAATGAACCTCATTGGTTCTTGCTGAAGCTCAAACGTGCTGCGTAACACTAGAATTAACCTCATTGGTTCTTCCTGAAGCTCAAACGTGCTGCATAACACGAGAATGAACCTCATTGGTTCTTGCTGAAGCTCAAACGTGCTGCATAAAACGAGAATGAACCTCATTGGTTCTCGCAGAAGCTCAACCGTGCTGCGTAACACTAGAATGAACCTCATTGGTTCTTTCTGAAGCTCAAACGTGCTGCGTAACACTAGAATGAACCTCATTGGTTCTTGCTGAAGCTCAAACGTGCTACGTAACACTAGAATGAACCTCATTGGTTCTTGCTGAAGCTCAAACGTGCTGCGTAACACTAGAATGAACCTCATTGGTTCTTGCTGAAGCTCAAACGTGCTGCATAAAACGAGAATGAACCTCATTGGTTCTCGCAGAAGCTCAACCGTGCTGCGTAACATGAGAATTAACCTCATTGGTTCTTGCTGAAGCTCAAACGTGCTGCGTAACACTAGAATGAACCTCATCGGTTCTTGCTGAAGCTCAAACGTGCTGCGTAACACACAAGAATGAACCTCATTGGTTCTTCCTGAAGCTCAAACGTGATGCATAACACGAGAATGAACCTCATTGGTTCTCGCAGAAGCTCAAACGTGCTGCATAACACGAGAATGAACCTCATTGGTTCTTCCTGAAGCTCAAACGTGCTGCATAACACGAGAATGAACCTCATCGGTTCTTGCTGAAGCTCAAACGTGCTGCGTAACACACAAGAATGAACCTCATTGGTTCTTGCTGAAGCTCAAACGTGATGCATAACACGAGAATGAACCTCATTGGTTCTTGCTGAAGCTCAAAAGTGCTGCGTAACACACAAGAATGAACCTCATTGGTTCTTGCTGAAGCTCAAACGTGATGCATAACACGAGAATGAACCTCATTGGTTCTCGCAGAAGCTCAAACGTGCTGCATAACACGAGAATGAACCTCATTAGTTCTTGTGGAAGCTCAAACGTTCTGCGTAACACGAGAATGAACCTCATCGGTTCTTGCTGAAGCTCAAACGTGATGCGTAACACGAGAATGAAACTCATTGGTTCTTGTGGAAGCTCAAACGTGCTGCGTAACACGAGAATGAACCTCATTGGTTCTTGGGGAAGCGCAAACGTGCTGTATAACACAAGAATGAAGCTCATTGGTTCTTGCTGAAGCTCAAACGTGATGCGTAACACATGAGAATGAAGCTCATTGGTTGGTTCTTGGGGAAGCTCAAACGTGCTGCGTAACACAAGAATGAACCTCATTGGTTTTTGCTGAAGCTCAAATGTGCTGCGTAACACATAAGAATGAACCTCATTGGTTCTTGGGGAAGCTCAAACATGCTGCGTAACACGAAAATGAACCTCATTGGTTCTTGTGGAAGCTCAAACGTGCTGCGTAACATGAGAATGAACCTCATTGGTTCTTGTGGAAGCTCAAACATGCTGCGTAACACGAGAATGAACCTCATTGGTCCTTGCAGAAGCTCAAACGTGCTGCGTAACATGAGAATGAACCTCATTGGTTCTTGTGGAAGCTCAAACATGCTGCGTAACATGAGAACGAACCTCATTGGTTCTTGCAGAAGCTCAAACATGCTTCGTAACACGAGAATGAACCTCATTGGTTCTTGCAGAAGCTCAAACATGCTGCGTAACATGAGAATGAAACTCATTGGTTCTTGTGGAAGCTCAAACGTGATGCGTAACACGAGGATTAACCTCATTGGTTTTTGTGGAAGCTCAAACGTGCTGCATAACACGAGAATGAACCTCATTGGTTCTTGCTGAAGCTCAAACGTGATGCGTAACACGAGAATGAACCTCATTGGTTCTTGTGGAAGCTCAAATGTGCTGCGTAACACGAGAATGAACCTCATTGGTTCTTGTGGAAGATCAAACGTGCTGCATAACACGAGAATGAACCTCATTGGTTCTCGCAGAAGCCCAAACGTGCTGCATAACACGAGAATTAACCTCATTGGTTCTTCCTGAAGCTCAAACGTGATGCATTACACGAAAATTAACCTCATTGGTTCTTCCTGAAGCTCAAACGTGATGCGTAACACACAAGAATGAACCTCATTGGTTCTTGTGGAAGCTCAAACATGCTGCATAACACGAGAATGAACCTCATTGGTTCTTCCTGAAGCTCAAACGTGATGCGTTACATGAGAAGGAACCTCATTGGTTCTTGTGGAAGCTCAAACGTACTGCTTAACACACAAGAATGAACCTCATTGGTTCTTGTGGAAGCTCAAACGTGCTGCATAACATGAGAATGAACCTCATTGGTTCTTCCTGAAGCTCAAATGTGATGCGTTACATGAGAAGGAACCTCATTGGTTCTTGTAGAAGCTCAAACGTACTGTGTAACACCAGAATGAACCTCATTGGTTCTTCCTGAAGCTCAAACGTGCTGCATAACATGAGAATGAACCTCATTGGTTCTCGCAGAAGCTCAACCATGCTGCATAACACGAGAATGAACCTCATTGGTTCTTCCTGAAGCTCAAACTTGATGCGTTACACGAGAATGAACCTCATTGGTTCTTGCGGAAGCTCAAACGTACTGCGTAACACACAAGAATGAACCTCATTGGTTCTTGTGGAAGCTCAAAAGTGCTGCATAAAACGAGAATGAACCTCACTGGTTCTTGCGGAAGCTCAAACGTGATGCGTAAAACGAGAATGAACCTCATTGGTTTTTGCGGAAGCTCAAACGTGATGCGTAAAACGAGAATGAACCTCATTGGTTCTTGCTGAAGCTCAAACGTGATGCGTAACACACAAGAATGAACCTCATTGGTTCTTGCTGAAGCTTAAACGTGATGCGTAACACATGAGAATGAACCTCATTGGTTCTTGTGGAAGCTCAAACGTGCTGCGTAACACATGAGAATAAACCTCATTGGTTCTCGCAGAAGCTCAAACGTGCTGCGTAAAATAAGAATGAACCTCATTGGTTCTCGCAGAAGCTCAAACGTGCTGCATAACACGAGAATGAACCTCATTGGTTCTTCCTGAAGCTCAAACGTGATGTGTTACACGAGAATGAACCTCATTGGTTCTTGTGGAAGCTCAAACGTGCTGCGTAACACGAGAATGAACCTCATTGGTTCTTGTGGAAGCTCAAACGTGCTGCGTAACACACAAGAATGAACCTCATTGGTTCTTGCGGAAGCTCAAACGCGATGCGTAACACGAGAATTAACCTTATTGGTTTTTGTGGAAGCTCAAACGTGATGCGTAACACATGAGAATAAACCTCATTGGTTCTCGCAGAAGCTCAAACGTGCTGCGTAAAACAAGAATGAACCTCATTGGTTCTCACAGAAGCTCAAACGTGCTGCATAACACGAGAATGAACCTCATTGGTTCTTCCTGAAGCTCAAACGTGATGCGTTACACGAGAATGAACTTCATTGGTTCTTGTGGAAGCTCAAACGTGCTGCGTAACACACAAGAATGAACCTCATTGGTTCTTGCTGAAGCTCAAACATGATGCGTAACACATGAGAATGAACCTCATTGGTTCTTGTGGAAGCTCAAATGTGCTGCATAACACGAGAATTAAACTCATTGGTTCTTCCTGAAGCTCAAACGTGCTGCGTAAAACAAGAATGAACCTCATTGGTTCTTGTGGAAGCTCAAACGTGATGCGTAACACACAAGAATGAACCTCATTGGTTCTTGTGGAAGCTCAAACGTGCTGCATAAAACGAGAATGAACCTCATTGGTTCTTGGGGAAGCTCAAATGTGATGCGTAACACGAGAATGAACCTCACTGGTTCTAGTGGAAGCTCAAATGTGATGCGTAACACGAGAATGAACCTCACTGGTTCTTGTGGAAGCTCAAACGTGATGCGTAACACACAAGAATGAACCTCACTGGTTCTTGTGGAAGCTCAAACGTGCTGCGTAACACACAAGAATGAACCTCACTGGTTCTTGTGGAAGCTCAAACATGCTGCATAAAACGAGAATGAACCTCATTGGTTCTCGCAGAAGCTCAACCGTGCTGCGTAACATGAGAATTAACCTCATTGGTTCTTCCTGAAGCTCAAACGTGATGCGTTACACGAGAATGAACCTCATCGGTTCTTGCTGAAGCTCAAACGTGCTGCATAACACGAGAATGAACCTCATTGGTTCTTCCTGAAGCTCAAACGTGCTGCGTAACACTAGAAAGAACCTCATTGGTTCTTGCTGAAGCTCAAACGTGCTGCGTAACACTAGAATGAACCTCATTGGTTCTTGCTGAAGCTCAAACGTGCTGCGTAACACTAGAATGAACCTCATTGGTTCTTGCTGAAGCTCAAACGTGCTGCGTAACACTAGAATTAACCTCATTGGTTCTTCCTGAAGCTCAAACGTGCTGCATAACACGAGAATGAACCTCATTGGTTCTTCCTGAAGCTCAAACGTGCTGCGTAACACTAGAATGAACCTCATTGGTTCTTGCTGAAGCTCAAACGTGCTGCGTAACACTAGAATGAACCTCATTGGTTCTTGCTGAAGCTCAAACGTGCTGCGTAACACTAGAATGAACCTCATTGGTTCTTGCTGAAGCTCAAACGTGCTGCGTAACACTAGAATGAACCTCATTGGTTCTTGCTGAAGCTCAAACGTGCTGCGTAACACACAAGAATGAACCTCATTGGTTCTTGCTGAAGCTCAAACGTGCTGCGTAACATGAGAATGAACCTCATTGGTTCTTGCTGAAGCTCAAACGTGATGCATAACACGATAATGAACCTCATTGGTTCTTGCTGAAGCTCAAACGTGCTGCGTAACACACAAGAATGAACCTCATTGGTTCTTGCTGAAGCTCAAACGTGCTGCATAAAACGAGAATGAACCTCATTGGTTCTCGCAGAAGCTCAACCGTGCTGCGTAACATGAGAATGAACCTCATTGGTTCTTGCTGAAGCTCAAACGTGATGCATAACACGATAATGAACCTCATTGGTTCTTGCTGAAGCTCAAACGTGCTGCGTAACACACAAGAATGAACCTCATTGGTTCTTGCTGAAGCTCAAACGTGATGCATAACACGAGAATGAACCTCATTGGTTCTCACAGAAGCTCAAACGTGCTGCATAACACGAGAATGAACCTCATTGGTTCTTGCTGAAGCTCAAACGTACTGCGTAACACACAAGAATGAACCTCATTGGTTCTTGCTGAAGCTCAAACGTGCTGCGTAACACACAAGAATGAACCTCATTGGTTCTTGTGGAAGCTCAAACGTGCTGCATAAAACGAGAATGAACCTCATTGGTTCTTGCGTAAGCTCAAACTGGATGCGTAACATAAGAATTAACCTCATTGGTTTTTGTGGAAGCTCAAACATACTGCGTAACACAAGAATGAATTTCATTGGCTCCTGCTGAAGCTCAAACATACGGTGAAGAATTACGTGTGAAACCATCAGGAACCATTTTCCAGAACTGCAACCTACTTGGAGTCTCCAGAAGTGCTAGGTGTCAGGATCTCAGAGACTTAAGTTAGGTAAAGAATCCTAAAAAATGACCCCCACTAATAAGAATCGCAAGCTGAAATCGCAAGCTGAAGACTCTTTTTTCTAGGCTTTATAGACAGATAGGTTGAGGTTAACTCTTGAAGGACCAGCACCACATTCTCTTGTACCACTGTTTGAAGAATTAATCTTTCAGAATGTGGCAGTAAGTTTTGGGAGTTCATTTTTAGTCCATCTTTGCAAAACGGACTTCAGGATAGGAGATGGACTAAAAATGTCTTGACTTGCTGTTAGATTCTGGAAGATGAGACGCCAGGAAAGCGACGCACATGCCCCCGGCCATCCACGTGATGTAAAAGAAAACATGATTAATCAGACCAGGCCACCTTCTTCCATTGCTCCGTGGTCCAGTTCAGAGGCTCATGTGCCCACTTTTGGTGCTGGACAGGGGTTAGTATGGGCACCCTGACTGTTCTGCGGCTATGCAGCCCCATTAGCAACAAACTGTGATGCACTGTGTATTCTGACACCTTTCTATCAGAACCAGAATTAACTTCTTGAGCAATTTGAGCTACAGTAGCTCGTCTGTTTGATGGGACCACACAGGCCAGCCTTCGCTCCCCACGTGCATCAATGAGCCTTGGCCACCCATGACCCTGTTACCGGTTCAACACTGTTCCTTCCTTGGACCACTTTTGATAGATACTGACCACTACAGACCAGGAAAACCCCACAAGAGCTGCAGTTTTGGAGATGCTCTGACCCAGTCGTCTAGCCATCACAATTTGTCCCTTGTCAAACTCGCTCAAATCCTTAAGGTTGCCCATTTTTCCTGCTTCTAACACATAAACTTTGAGGACAAAATGTTCACTTGCTGCCTAATATATCCCACCCACTAACAGGTGCCGTGATGGCTTCATCTGAAAGTGGTCATGCTATGCCTGATCGGTGTATATAGTGTATATAGGCTTGAATTCCCATTCTTAAAGGGGTCATATGATGGTTCAAAAAGAACATTATTTTGTTTATTTGGTTTAATGCAATGTGTTTATGCGGTTTTAGGTTAAAAAATGCATTATTTTACACATACTGTACATTATTGTTGCTCCTCTGTGCCCCTCCTTTCTGAAAGGCGTACATTTTTACAAAGCTCATCATTGTGAAAAAACGTGGTGTGCTCTGATTGGCCAGCGACCCAGTGCATTGTGATTGGCCCGAATAATTTAAGCATGTGACGTTAATGTTACGACTATTACCATATTTGGAACATCAGCTCCCAAAGCAAAGCAATATTGATAGATGATAATGTCAGTCCTACCTTATCAATACGAGCCCGAATCTGATCCGGACAGGCCCGGTGCTAAGCACCCTCAAACGCAAGCAAAAGCACCCTCTGTTGATACTGTAATAATATTGGCGAAACAGATTTGCACATTTGTGTCGGAGCTCTGGAGAGCGTCAAATTAATCTATTTACAGCGTGTTTTTGCAGCGGTGAGTAATGTAGCCAATCACAGTTGTTGATCTCTTGAACGCGATCAGAATCTCACCGCTCAAAACGGCAGAGTTTTTAGGCTATTCAGTGCTGAGTTAATGCAGGCTCGCGAAACCTGACCACGTTTACATGGACAGAAGTAATCTAAATATTGACCTTATTCTGAATAAGACAATATTCTGATTAAGGTGTTCACATGAGAATATTCTCTTTTGTTTCCGTATTACATGTTATAGAACATAGATTGATTAATGGTACGTCATTATGTCCCCATGCCATGCTACGCTGTCCAACATCCAATCATAGTGCAACTTTCGTGGGTCTGTTCAAATCAATTGGCTCAGGCAACCCGCTGTAACTTTATCTGCGGGTGTTGCTATTGGACAGTGTTCCTTTATAAAAACGAGTGATTTTTATACTTTTTAATGCAATTTAAATATGTATATATATATATATATATATATATATATATATATATATATATATATATATATATATATATATATATATATATATTTACGTTGTTTTATTTTTGTAATATTATTATATATTGTGCCTTTCTGTTTTTTTTAAGAGACACTGCCCCTCTTGCCTCCTTCTTGACAGCCTACATTTCGAATAATAGCTTTGATTAATGATGAAAATTAAGGTTTCAAAATCCTGATTGTTTGGATTGTTTTTTTCTGCCGTCGAGCCACAGGCGTTGGCCATATGGCTCGTGAGCCTAGAGGTCCCCGACCGCTGTTGTAAGCAGACAATTATGAATCTGGTATTACGGATACAAACTTATTGTATATTACTTTTACAATGAGCAGAATTATTACAATACAAAGAAAAAAATATAGAGGAGGCAGTGTCAGAATGAGCAGTCAAGCAAGACACGCACCATAGCAACACGTCATGGCAACAACATTTCAGACTGACAGATATGTAATTTGAGCCTCTGACGCCACGACGCATGCGCGAAAACGGCGTTCTTCTTCTACTACTAATCTCAGTTTTCGCGCATGTGTCGTGGCGTCAGAGGCTCAAATTGAACAACAATAATAGTGGGATAAAGTCGTTATTTTTGTTGTTTTTCCGCTCAAAAAGTATTTTCGTCGCATGATAGACTTAATACAGAGCCACTGTAGTCATTTGGACTCCTTAAATTACGTTTTTACTTACTATTCTGGGCCATCAAGTTTCAGTCCCTCTGAAAGCCTATGGAGGAGTGAGACAGCTCTCAGATTTCATCAAAAATATACTAAATTATGTTCCGAAGATGAACGAAGGTCTTACATGGTTGGAACAACATGAGGGTGAGTAATTACTGACAGAATTTTCAATTTTGGGAGAACTAACCCTTTAATTATAATTATAATTCTGTTTTATTTGTCACAATATTATTGATGATTGTTGAGAGGGGCACTTTTGATACATTTTTAAAAAGGGCAGGGGCTCGAGCCCCCAAAGCCCTCCCCTCTGCACTTGCCTGGTGTGTGTCCGGTCACAAAATATGGCGAAAACTCCTACACGGCGTTAATAGTTAGATTAAGGGATTTAATTATTACATTTACATTTATGCATTTGGCAGACGCTTTTATCCAAATTGACTTACAGTGCCCTTATTACAGGGACAATACCCCTGGAGCAACATGGAGTAAAGGGCCTTGCTCAAGGACACACTGGTGGCGACCGCTGGGATCGAACCAGCAACCTTCTGCATATCAGTTCCATGGTTTAACCCACTGGACCACCATCTCTAAAGGTGTGTACATGTCTACAATGCACTTCGATAATGCGGCTAAAATAGGCATACTCCACATGTCTTAATTCGATTTTTGTTTCATTCAAGTATGGCTTTAACCGGATTAAGGTAATTAGAAATGTTTACATGGTAATTTCTTAATCAGAGTATGGTCTTAATCAGATTAATATCGGAGTATTGTTGTTCATGTAAACGTACTGATTAACAAACAAAGTCAAAACACTATGTAAGTAAGAGCTCGCTTTCGAGGCTATACAGTCGATAATATTCATTGAATACAACTATTGTTGCTAAGTGGACTGCAATGTTTCGCAAGTGACATCTAAATATAAATGCCACTTGTCTGCACGAGACAGAAATATCCTCCTGAGACCCAGAATGGAGGTTTTGCCTCTGTAAAGGACATATTTTAGAACATTTTTCTGACAATACACAGTTTTAAGTCTGGATATTCTTATGAAATATAAGACATTCATATGAAAATATTATTACACGTCTTTTTACATTACATATTGTCCCAAAAGATTAGATTAGATTAGATTAGATTCAACTTTATTGTCATTACACAAGTACTGTACAAGTACAAGGCAATGAAATGCAGTTTAGGTCTAACCAGAAGTGCAATAGCAGCAAGTGCAGGATATATACAATGGTTGCGTAAGTGCAGGGCATAAAAATGTACTGAATATATATAAATATGTATAAGTAGAGAGATGGTTATTACTATAAACAGAACTGAATTTACAGATGAATATATACAGTGAATGAATATAAATATACAGATGGCTATTACCTTAAACAGAATGTAAACAGAATGTACAGGTGAATATGTACTATGAATATAATATACAGATGGCTATTACTTTGAACAGAATTTTACAGATAGAGGTATACAATAATATGTTTGTCAGGTCTCGGGTCTGATCACCTGTCTTTGTGTTTTGGTGCGTGGCTTTGTTTTGACAGCTCGCCATGTGCTTGTGTCTCCGCCCCTACCTGTTCCTGCTCGTTATCTCATCTCACACCTGGTTCTTGTTCTCCTCATTATTATTTTCCCTTTATAACCCCTCGTGTGTCTCTGTCCTTTGTCAGACTGTTATGGTTTATACCACTATTCTGACTGCCTATGTCCGTATCAAGTACTCTTGTCTTGTCTTGTCTCTTCCCGTCTCGTTCAGGCTCCAGTGCTCGTGGCTGCAAGTTCTCTCACCATTCTACTGCGCTCACTGTGGACTCTAACACCATTCACATTTGGTGGCTGCCTGGATTAGAGAGCAGCCTTTCCTGGTTGTGTCGTTTGCCGCGGTCGCGGCTTTTCCTGTCCCACGAACTGTTTTCTGTCGCCTAAGTTATTTTCTGTTCATTAAACCTTCTGTTTTGCACCCGCATCTGAATCCTGCCTATTTTCCTGACAGAACAGTCTGACCAAACGATGGATTCAGCGGGATCCGACCCACTCCGTTCTGCTCTCGTTCAGCAAGGGGTTTTGCTGGGTCAGCACTCCAGCCAGATCAACACTACTGCTCAGGAAGTGGACGCACTGAATGCCCGAGTCGCGGAACTCCTTTCACGTGTCGATGAGCTTCAGCAAGAGGCGGCTAACCGGGCGCCTGCTCCTCGCGCAGTTATTCTTCCTGAACCCGAACCACACGCCAATAATCCACCGATCTATGACGGCGATCCGAGGTCTTGTCAAGCCTTTCTCTCTCAGTGCGCTCTGGTGTTCGCGTTACAACCTCGACGATACGTCACAGAAGAGGCGAAAGTGGCGTATGTCATCACCCTTCTCTCCGGTATCGCCCGCGAGTGGGGAGTGGCCGTGTGGAATTCTCGTGCTCTCTGCTGTGCTTCTTTTGAGGATTTTCGTGAGGAGATGACGAAGTTATTCGACCGTTCAGCACAGGGAGATGAGGCGGCGTCTCAGTTGTCTGGTCTGACTCAGAAGAGGAGTTCAGTGACTGATTATGCAATACAGTTCCAAACTTTGGCGGCTGCTTGTGCTTGGAATGAGGGTGCGTTACGTGCTCGTTTTCTTGATGGACTGGATCATGCCATTGCCGACGAGCTGGCTGCTCTGGATCTCCCTCGGGGATTGGATGACATAATTAATCTCGCGCTCCGTGTTGAGGGGCGTCTCAATCGTCGCCGTCAGCGCCGTCTGTCTACTGCTCCGTGGCGCCACCTGGAGTCCTCTTCGCATGATGCCACAAGTTCGCTGTCAGCTGAAACTGAGCCGATGCAGCTGGGTCGGCTTCGATTAACACCACAACAGAAACAGGAGCGTTTAACCCAAGGATTATGCTTGTATTGTGGCAAGCCGGGCCATTTTGTTCTTCAGTGCCCGTTAAAAGCCAAAGCCCACCAGTGAATCGGGGAGTCCTGGTGGGCGCTTTTTCCTGTTCTAACTCTCCAGCCACACGCACTCAGATGCCTTTTCATCTCGCCTTCCGGGGGGACGTCCACTCGGGTCAAGCGCTTATAGACTCAGGCGCTGAAGGAAATTTCCTGGATTCTGCCTCTGCTCTCAAATGGAATATTCCCACCATCCTCTTGGCTGAACCCATTGTAGCATGGTCACTGGCAGGAAGTCCCCTTACTACCATCACACACGTCACACCCCGTGTAAGCCTTTCACTTTCTGGTAACCATTGTGAGGAGATTGAACTGTTTATTTTGGACTCTCCTAATGCTGCGTTAATATTAGGACACCCATGGTTGCTAAAACACAACCCGCAGGTTGACTGGGTCAATAATTCCATTTTAGCCTGGAGTCAGTCTTGTCATGTGTCTTGTTTAGGTGCTGCGTTTTCTCCTGTCTCTGTGTCTTGTGTTTCGCAGGTGGATCCTTCTGACCTTACCGGTGTTCCTGCGGGGTATTTTGATCTTCGGGCGGTTTTCAGTAGGTCTCGGGCTACCTCACTTCCTCCGCATCGTCCTTACGACTGTGCCATTGAGCTCCTCCCGGGCACTTCTCCGCCTAAGGGTCGTCTTTATTCCCTTTCTGGTCCTGAAAGAGAGGCTATGGACAAGTATATTCGTGAATCACTTCAGTCTGGGCTCATCCGCCATTCCTCCTCTCCTGCTGGTGCAGGGTTCTTCTTCGTGCAGAAGAAAGACGGCTCCCTACGTCCTTGTATTGATTACAGAGGTTTGAATGACATTACTGTTAAGAACAGGTATCCCCTACCTTTAATGTCTTCTGCTTTTGAATTATTACAGGGAGCTCGGGTCTTTCCCTAAATTGCCCTCCGCTCGGGAGACCGCTCAGCTGATGGTGGATCACGTCTTCCGTCTCCATGGTTTGCCGGTTGATGTGGTTTCTGATAGGGGTCCTCAGTTTGCCTCCCGGTTTTGGAAGGAGTTTTGTAGACAGATCAGGGCCTCTGCGAGTCTGTCTTCTGGTTTTCACCCTCAGACCAATAGGCAATGTGAGCGGGCCAACCAGGATCTGGAAAGAATGCTCCGCTGTCTGACATCCAATAACCCGAGTTCCTGGTGCCAACAGCTCTCTTGGATCGAGTACGCCCGTAATTCCCTTCCGATGGCGGCTTCAGGTATGTCCCCCTTTGAGTGTTCTGTGGGTTATAAGCCTCCTCTGTTTCCATCACAGGAACCCGATGCTGCGGTCCCGTCTGCCCTGGCTTTCGTCCAGCGTTGCCGTCGCACCTGGAGAAGGGTTAGGGGGGTTTTGGCCCAGACCTCTAGACGAACCAAGGCAGCAGCCGATCGCCACCGGTCCTCTCCTCCTACCTATGTGTGTGGTCAAAGAGTATGGCTCTCTACCAGGGATCTGCCTCTCCGGGCGCCCTCTCGTAAGCTGGCACCCAGATTCATTGGTCCATACCGTGTCACCAAGGTGGTTAATCCAGTGGCGGTCAGGCTCAAGCTTCCCCCTACTCTTGGTCGGGTTCACCCTGTGTTTCATGTTTCCAGGGTTAAACCTGTGTTTTCCTCTCCCATCAATCCTGCTGGCGATCGTCCAATTCCCCCACCCCCTCGTCTTGTGGATGGCTCTCCGACCTATACGGTTAGGAGGATACTCGACGAGCGGCGCCGTGGTAGAGGGTTTCAGTATCTCGTGGACTGGGAGGGCTATGGTCCAGAGGAGAGGTGCTGGGTGCCTTCCCGGGACATTTTGGACCGCTCGTTGATCGAGGACTTCCGTCGGGGACGAGGTGAGCCTCCTCCTGGGGCGCCTGGTGGCGCTCCTGGGAGGGGGGGTACTGTCAGGTCTCGGGTCTGATCACCTGTCTTTGTGTTTTGGTGCGTGGCTTTGTTTTGACAGCTCGCCATGTGCTTGTGTCTCCGCCCCTACCTGTTCCTGCTCGTTATCTCATCTCACACCTGGTTCTTGTTCTCCTCATTATTATTTTCCCTTTATAACCCCTCGTGTGTCTCTGTCCTTTGTCAGACTGTTATGGTTTATACCACTATTCTGACTGCCTATGTCCGTATCAAGTACTCTTGTCTTGTCTTGTCTCTTCCCGTCTCGTTCAGGCTCCAGTGCTCGTGGCTGCAAGTTCTCTCACCATTCTACTGCGCTCACTGTGGACTCTAACACCATTCACATTTGGTGGCTGCCTGGATTAGAGAGCAGCCTTTCCTGGTTGTGTCGTTTGCCGCGGTCGCGGCTTTTCCTGTCCCACGAACTGTTTTCTGTCGCCTAAGTTATTTTCTGTTCATTAAACCTTCTGTTTTGCACCCGCATCTGAATCCTGCCTATTTTCCTGACAATGTTAGGCTAATATGAGGAATATAGCAGTGGATAAGGTAGTGAAATACATTATGGACAGAGCTATCCGAAAGAAAGTGTAAAAGTTCAGTGGAAAGTGGTTGCATATTGCAGTTAGAAGTACGGTGCAAAATGCAAATGTAAACATGGTTACTGTAAATACAGTCGGCAGTGCAAATGAGCATATTCCAGTTAAGATATGGTGGTGCAAAATGCATAAGTAAACAGTTGTTATTGTAATAAACAGTCGGTAGTGCAAATAACAAAGTGAATGTGGGTGTGAGGTAGGAGAGTTTGCAGTTTATGAGGGAAGTGGATCAACGGTGGTTTGAGTTCAGTAAAGAGACAGCTCTGGGGAAAACTGTTCTTTAGTCTGCTGGTCCAAAACACATTAATATGCAAATTAGATACACTGTATAGATGCAATAGGGATGACATTTATGGCCACGTTTACCCACATATTGCATAAAGTAGAATGATATATCAAATTATTCTGTATCTTTCATCAATTGATTGATAAATTTTTTTTTAATTTTCTCAATAAATGGGTTCTGTTGTCCTCTACAGAGCAGAGGATATAGCATATAACATAGGAATTTTTTAAAAAATCTATTCATTTTTTATGCTCCAAACAATGTAACGACCGGAAAAAAAAAAATCTAAATTCACAAAACCTTTTTTTCTGGTTCTCAGGAAGCTGACATGTCAAAATACTAGTAAAAACCAATGTTAAGGCAGACTAAAAGATTAATAGACAATTTGTAACAAAATATTTGTGAAATTCCAATTATTAGTAAAATTGATGACTTGTAAATAAATAATCATATATTTCTCACTGTACACTGTGGAGCCGTTGTTTAGCCTATCTGCACTTTACTAGAGCACCCTCAGTAATTTCAGAAGCACCCTCAGTGATTTGGTTCTGGAACCGGGCCTGGATCCGGATGATGCAGATTGCCAACGTTGCCAGCGCGACTGTACCAGAAATGATCAGATTGGTACATTTGCATTTGTTATCGTAGAAAGGGCCTGTACTCTCCCAGGTGCTAGAAACAGTCCTCAGAAAAATGTGCAGCACAGAGTCAAATATGTTTGGTTGTTCTAGAGTTGTAACTAAAGCTTAGCCACTGCTTTGTAACTGTCCCCAAACAAAGAAGTTTCGCTTTCGCAACGAAAAATGACATGACATTCTTTATGACATGGCGGCACCGGCGACAACAATACTTACAGCGATAATAAAAGTTACACTTTCTTTCTTTGCGTATACATTTGGGCGTTGTTATGAAACTGACGTTGAGATGGGGGTGTGTTTGAATGAAGCGTTTTAGGAAGGTGGGGCTGAGCCTTAACTTTTACAAAGAATATCTCTTTGGGTTTGAGACTTTGAGTTTTGTAACTCTGCAGATCTTATACATGCACAAAAACACGCTAAAGAACAAAAATCGCATCCTATGACCCCTATGATAATTAATTTGTGTTGTGAATTTTCTACCTCGTTTTATATTTTCAGGTGTAGCAAGCTGAGACCAAAACACCTGAAAGAAAGACTGAATAAAAGAGTGAAAGAGACGATTCGTCAGATGGCAAATGAATGAGTCAAGAACAAAGAAGCAAGGCGCGGAAAAGAAAGAAGCACACAGTATAAGAGACTCTTCACTTCACCCTGAAGATAATTTGACTCATCTCCGAAAATAACTGTTTTTAGATAAATCTGAATGGCCCTTGAAGTAAATGCTCTGCACATTGCCAGCAGGTGTTCAGCCTACACAAAGCAAAAGACCAGGAACGGGTCTGTCAGAATATGTGAGCACAGCATCATTAATGAAAACCCTGAGGAAACAGGACTTCTTTTTGATCTGATCTGGTCTGGTTGTTTTCTACAGTGACGCATTGCAGCCACATACATATAATTTTTTTCCACTCAATTATGTCGTAATAACGAGATGTTATGTGGTTTTAACAACATCTTTTCTCGTAATAACGAGATGTTATGTTGTTAAAATGACATACATTTTCTCCTAATAAGGACATGTGTTGTATAATATAGTGATGTGTACAAAATAAGCCTTTATCCACTTTATAGCCTATGTGCCTTTGTCACACTTCCATGTTTGAAAAGCAGAAGCAATTTCAGCATAAAATAGGCTCTTCCGCTTTCTGTATCAGTGGCAGTGCCCATAGCACGAAATTGTTGTAACTTGTTGATGTAGCCTACAGTTCATAACAGATAGCCATCATCTAATGGCGCTTTTCCACTGCATGGTTCGGCAGGGTACGGCTCGGTACAGTTTGGTATGGCGGCGCTTTTCCACTGCATGGTACGGCTCGCTTAAAACAGTACCACCTTGGTTGGGGTTCCAAGCGTGCTGTACCGATACTAAAATGTAACCTGTAAACACTACAGATCACTGATTGGTCAGAGAGAATCGTCACTACTAGCATCATTGGATTTGCGACACCAAACCCAGTAGCAGTAACAGCCACTGCAGTATCGTAAAAGTAAAGTCAACTTTATTTATATAGCGCTTTTAATAATGCAGATTGTTTCAAAGCAGCTTTACAGTGTTAAACAGGAAAATAATGCAGCATAATTTTATTCAGCCGTATAGCTATTCTGGAGAAAATGGTGATGTCCTCAGTTCATTTCAATTATCATACAGTGGCAGTGTGGGCTTTAGATCAGTAATTAGATCAGTAATTTAGTTTATATGGTTAATTTAGTTTAATAATTAGATTTATTTGGATATTTAGTTGAAAAATTTAGAAAAATGTAGTGTCCCCAACTGAGCAAGCCAAGCCAGAAGCAACAGTGGCAAGGAAACCAAAACCCCATCAGGTGACCTAATGGAGAAAAATAAACCTTGGGAGAAACCAGGCTCAGTCGGGGTGCCAGTTCTCCTCTGGCCAATTAACAAACAGCGTATTATTATTATTATTATTCTGGCAACTTTACAGGTCAGAGGTCATAATAGATCGGAATATTCGAAGGACCGGAGGCAACACGCTAGAGACGGGTTTATTGCGGATGACATCGATTTAAGTATTATTCAATTGTAATATTCGAACAATCGGAGTCATCACGCTGGAGACGGGTTTTAGGGGGAGTCTAATCACGGTCTCTGCAGACACTTCAGGGTCATGCGTTGGTCTTCTCTGGGTGCAGGTCCAGATGCCATTCTTCTGATGATGTAACGAATACATCAGGTGTTATAGGAAGTGTTCCCGGTTCCGGCTGACCTAGTTAATGCAGCCTAACAATCATTTCATTGAAAAAGTGTTTTATGTGTATGCCACAGTAAAGAGATGTGTTTTTAGTCTAGATTTAAACTGACAGAGTGTGTCTGCTTCCCGAACAATGCTAAGACTGTTCCAGAGTTTAGGAGCTAAATAGGAAAAGGATCGACCGCCTGCAGTTGATTTGGATATTCTCGGTATTATCAACTGGCCAGAGTTTAGAGAGCGCAGTAGACGTGATGGAGTATAATGTGTTAAGAGCTCGCTCAAGTATTGGGGAGCTAAACCATTTAGTGCTTTGTAAGTAATAAGCAAGATTTCAAAATGTATGCAATGTTTAATAGGCAGCCAGTGCAATGTTGACAGAACTGGGCTAATATGGTCATACTTCCTGGTTCTAGTAAGAACTCGAGCTGCTGCATTTTGGACCAGCTGGAATTTATTTATTAAGCGAGCAGGGCAACCACCCAGTAGAGCATTACAATAATCAAGAACACCATTCCTTCGATAGGCTCCATTGCTCCTGTTTTGCGCATTTGTTTTTGTGTCGCATTTACCATGATGTCGCAGCAGTAGAGGTGGCGTAACTGCAACTTCATCCTGCCCATTTGAAGCGATACTACTACAGTGGAAAAGCAAGCCGAGCCGAGCTGTGCCGAGTCGAGCCTTACCACGCAGCGGAAAAACGCCATAAAGCAAAATTTCACAAACTTTTTGGGGCCATTGACCGCTCATGACTAGCCTAAGTGGCGTAACTTTAACCTAGTAATGACGTACAGTGACGCATTGCTGCCACATACATATTATTTTTTCCACTCAAATTATGTCGTAATGAGACATGTTGTTTTAATGACATCTTTTCTCGTAATAACATAATAATTCTGTTTATTTTTATAGATATGTTCATTGGCACATTTTATTAAAGTGCTAATTTATGTTACTGACTCATTAGGTTAAACAACAATTAAATTAGACACTAATAATGTCTGTTTAATTTATCAATGAACCAATCAATGCTAATCCATCAATATATTAATAATCACCTTAATCGATGCTATTCAGTGTCATTTATACATGACATCACTTGGAAACCATATGGAAGCTAAAATGTTTAGTTATATTACACATTATATGTATTTATTTTATTTGAAACACTTTGCTTCAGAATTCATTTACCATATTGACTTTCAACAATGAGCCTCAAAGGTTCAACAATGAGCCTCAAATGAGCCTCAATTCATACAAATTGTAGTAAAGGTTCGGCAAGGCAAGGAAGGAAGAAGACAGGGGTCGGCGTGACTGGGACTCGCCCTTTTATTTAATAACTCAGAACTGAACATAAACAGTGTCTGTCTGCAACCTTTTCAAGTCGGTGAGCTGCGAGGGTGAGAGGTGATCTCCACCAAGGGCCAGGGCAGCGGATTTGGGCTTTGGGAGTGCCTCCGGTCCGAGATCCTCCTCCCCGCTCACTACCGTCACCAGCAACACCGACTCCGCCTCAGACCATTTTTTAGAAGGTTTGAGGTGATAAATCTGACGTGCCCAGTCCCTGTCCGTACGAAGAACCTCATAATTGAGATCGCCAACTCGCCGTGTGACCTCAAAGGGTCCTTGCCACTTCGCGAGTAATTTAGAGTTAGACGTGGGGAGTAATACAAGTACTTTATCTCCCGGTGCAAATTGACGTAATCTAGAGCCCCTATTGTATTGCCCACGTTGTCTGTCCTGAGCCTGCATCAAATTCTCCATTGACAGCCGCCCCAAAGTGTGGAGTTTTGTTCTCAGGTCCAGTACATACTGAATTTCATTTTTGCTATCTGAAGGTCCGTCCTCCCAAGTCTCCCTAAGGACATCTAAAACCCTGCGGGGCTGGCATCCATAGAGGAGCTCGAAGGGGGAAAACCCCGTGGAGGCTTGGGGGACCTCCCGTACGGCAAACAACAGAGGTTCTAGCCAATTGTCCCAATTTTTGGCGTCTTCCCGCACGAACTTCCGAATCATGGTTTTCAACGTGTGATTAAATCGTTTGTGGGTGATAGACGCTCGTGTGGATCGATTTAATGCCCAGTAACTCGTATAGTTCGCGAATTGTCCGTGACATAAATGCCGTGCCCTGATCAGTGAGAATCTCTTTCGGGATTCCCACCCGGGAGATTAACTGAAACAGTGCCGCTGCGACGCTCTTAGCGGAAATATTACGCAATGGCACTGCTTCAGGATACTGTGTTGCGTAATCCACAAGGACCAACGCAAAGCGGTGCACACGTGCAGACCGTTCTAATGGCCCGATGAAGTCCATACCAATTCTTTCGAAGGGGACCTGCATTAAAGGAAGGGGGCACAATGGTGCTTTTGGGGTGGCGGTTGGATTCACCAACTGACATTCACGACACGACGCACACCACCTGCGCACGTTCTCGTGAATGCCCGGCCAAAAGAAACGGGCCATGAGACGGTTTAGTGTCGCTGTCTGACCTAAATGTCCGGCCATTGGATTAGAATGAGCCACCTGGAAAAGCATTTCCCGACGGCTCTTTGGAACTAACAACTGGGTTGTATCTTGTTTTGACTGGGCATCCTGGGTTACCCGATATAACCTATCTTTGATGACCGTAAAATACGGGTAGGAGAGCGGCTGGTCAGGTCAGAGAAGTCGGCCGTCGATGGAGCGGACCTGATCGAACGCATGTTTGAGCGTTTCATCGCGGGACTGTTCCAGGGGAAAGTCATCGCGCTCAGGAAGAATAGTTCTCTGTAGAGCGCTCGTTTCCCCCGAATCAGGTTCCCGAGTTCCCGGCTGAGCTGAGATGGTACGGGTTCGCCGACCCCCGGGCACGCCACCATTTGGTCCTCCGCCAGTTGGATGGCCTGGTCTAGCGACGTCGGGCGGTGGCACTGGACCCACTGTGCAGTCGTCTTTGGCAGTCTGCTGACGAACTGTTCCAGTACCACGCGATCGATGACTCCCTCGACGTCACTCCCATCGGCCATCAGCCATTTGCGGCAGGAGTCCCGGAGCTGTTGGGCGAAGACGAAGGGCCGGCCGGACTCTTCGAGGCCCAGGGTCCTGAACCTCTGCCGGTGTTGTTCTGGGGTCCGGCCGACCCGCTGTAGAATAGCCCTCTTCAGGTCCTGATAGACCAGGAGGTTCTGGACTGGCAGTTGGTGGGCATAGGCCACCCCCGGACCTCGGCGGACTTTTCAAAGAGGTCGAGGAACGCCTCGGGGTCGTCCTGTGGACCCATCTTGCTGAGGGGGATGGAAGCCGCCGGGTCAGATGACACAGGGGGGGTGGCCTTGGCCTCCCGGTCTATCCAGCTCCGGAACAGCTGGCGGTCTTCAAACTGGGCCTGGAGGAGTAGCTCAAACTTTTTATCCTGCTCCTCCGTCATGGCCAGTAGTTGGTGGTGTTGTTCCTGGTGAAGACCGGCCAGCGACTGGATGATCTCCGCAAATGGCGCTCCTGACGGGGTTTCCATGGCGGCTGCGTTCTTCTCCCTTCCCGGGTTTCGGCACCAGTGTAGTAAAGGTTCGGCAAGGCAAGGAAGGAAGAAGACAGGGGTCGGCGTGACTGGGACTCGCCCTTTTATTTAATAACTCAGAACTGAACATAAACAGCGCACATGGGCGCAAAAACACTCAGTCAACAGACTTTCTCAATGCACTTTTAATGGGCTTTCTCAGTTCCACTCGTGAGAGCAGCAGCAGCAGCGATGTCCCAGTCCCTCTCTCTCTCCATCTCTCTCTCGCACCGGCTTTATAGCTCTCTCCACGCCACTTACTGTAATCAGAGACAGGTGTTTTTAATCAGCGCTCAAGCCGCTTACTCACCGCTCAGATCCTTTCCTTCTCTCCGCCCGCAGACCTCGCGAAAACCACGCCCACCTCACCACACAAATCAATTCACATAATAAATCTACAACTGAATAAAACAGAACCTGGTGACTTTATAAAATTAAAACACAAATGTTATTGTCTTTTAAATGTAAAAAAAAACAAACAAAAACAAAACATACCCATAGACAAATAGAGTAGGCTAAGAAGACAACTGTTAATGAATGCATAACCCATGTTTATACAATAATATGAAAATATAGGTGAATGTCATTTTCACATGAGACTTTCAAGCATATGATTTGTTTATAAATAATAATAAATTATAATGTTTCTTTAAAAAGGATTAAACATATTCTGCTAAAAATGTGTAGATTGTTAATAATCGACTCTAAAAAAAAAACTAGCTTTTCATACATTATTTATAAACCAGGCAACATATTCATAACTCTAGTAGGCGATCCCCCAAAGTATTTATAGTTATAAGAAAAGAAATGCAAGTTCATACATATTTTCAAGTCAAGTCCATTCACATTTATTTAAATAGGCCTAGTACTATACAGATTGTTTCAAAGCAGCTTCACAGTAATAAACAGGATAATAACAGTATTAACGATAAACACAATTTCAGCAGTAGAGCAGCTCTTTCAATGACGCGCGTTCAAAAATCTTTTCTAGTTGAGTGCTGCCACCCTGTGTTGAGTCTCTATAGGCCTAACTCATTATAAAGTGCTGAATGAGAACTTTTACTCATCAGTTTGAATCTGCTTAAGATACATCTATTGAGAGATTATGATTGAAATAAAATTTGATGTCAATTGCTTGAATTTTTGGGACTCAAAGGGAGACTCAGAAAAGGATGTGTGTGCACTGCTATTAATAAATGGGTACCACTTTAGAATAATGGTCCGTCATTAATAGGTAACTATGTAGGAAGTAATGCTGTATAATGAGTATAAGCTACTACATTAACACTTCAACTATTACTATTAACTAATATAGAAACAAGCTTAACTAATCAGTAAATAATATCAAATTTAGGAGATGGTTCCTTGTTAAGTAATCAATAATTACTGAATGAGATTAGCCTCATTAATAACTATTAACTAACTGACAAATTATATAGATTGTGGACAGTATTGTGTCTGAGACATAATCAATCATCTTTTTTACTCTGAATAAAGTCATAAAATGCATCACTAATTACTCAAGTGTTACCTAGTCATTATGCAGGAACTACTAGTGATTTGGACTATTATTTTAAAGTGAAATTCACTTTAAAATAATGGTCCAGGTTACTAGTAGTAGCACTAGTAGTAATTAGTGATGCATTTTATGACCACTTGAGAGTAAAAAAAGACAATTGCTCACATCTCAGACATGTTATTGTTGTGATTAGTAATAAATTAGTAATTCTTAATAATTTGTCATAGTTACCTATTTGTTCTTTGTGATGCCAATCTCCTAAGGAATTATCTTAGTCCTAAATTTGATAATACATACTGATTATTTAATCTTGTGTCGATATTAGTTAATAGTAGTAGCTGAAGTGTTAATGTAGGACTACTATTTTATTTTATTTTTTGCATTACTTCCTGCATATTTACCTATTAATGACAGACCATTATTCTAAAGTGTTACCAATAAATGACTGTGCTATTTCTATGGGACTTTAGTCTGGAAGACTTGGTAATTTATAATGAAGCTATTATATAATAAATTAGCCAATACAACAGATTCTAATCCTAATTCTAACAAGATCTAATCCTAATATAGTTGTATATTATACAGATAGATAGCACTGCCTCACGAAGTGCAACACATCTCCTTCGCATAGAGTTGATCAGGTTGTTGATTTTGGCCTGTGGAATGTTGGTCCACTTCTCTTCAATGGCTGTGCGAAGTTGCTGGATATTGACAGGATCCAGAGCATCCCAAACATGCTCAATGGGTGACATGTCCGGTGAGTAGGCTATGCTGGCCATGAGAGAACTGGGATGTTTTCAGGAATTATGTACAGATCCTTGCATCATGGGGCTGTGCATTATCATGCTGCAACATGAGGTGATGGTCATGGATGAATGGCACAACAATGGGCCTCAGGATCTCATCACGGTATCTCTGTGCATTCAAAATGCCATCAATAAAATGCAATAATATGTTTGTTGTTCATAACATATGCCTGCCTATACCATAACCTCACCGCCACCATGGGCCACTCAATCCACAGCGTTGACATCAGCAGACCACTCACCACGTGATGCCAAACACTCTGTCTGCCATCTGCCCTGTACAGTGAAAACTGGGATTCAACCATGAAGAGAACACCTCTCCAAAGTGCTAGATGCCGTCGAATGTGAGCATTTGCCCACTCAAGTCGGTTATGACGACGAACTGCAGCCAGGTTGAGACCCGATGACGAGCATGCAGATGTGCTTCCCTGAGACGGTTTGTGACAGTCTTTGGTTATGCAAACCGATTGTTGCAGCAGCTGTCCAGGTGGCTGGTCTCAGACGATCTTGGAGGTGAAGATGCTGGATGTGGAGGTCCTGTGCTGGTGTAGTTACACGTGGTCTGCGGTTGTGAGGCTGGTTGGATATACTGCCAAATTCTCTAAAACGCCTTTGGAGACGGCTTATGGTAGAGAAGTTAACATTCAATTCACGGGCAACAGCTCTGGTGGACATTCCTGCAGGCAGCATGCCAATTGCACGCTCCCTCAAAACTTGCGACATCTGTGGCATTGTGCTGTGTGATAAAACTGCACATTTTAGAGTGGCCAGCCTAAGGCACACCTGTGCAATAATCACGCTGTCTACAGCATCTTGATATGCCACACCTGTGAGGTGGATGGATTATCTCAGCAAAGGAGAAGTGCTCACTAACACAGATTTAGACAGTTTTGTGAACAATATTTGAGAGAAATAGGCCTTTTGTGTACAAAAGTCTTATATCTTTGAGTTCAGCTCATGAAAAATGCGGGCAAAAACAAAAGTATTGCATTTATAATTTTGTTCAGTGTAGATAGATAGGTTAACTGTAGATAGATAGATAGATAGATAGATAGATAGATAGATAGATAGATAGATAGATAGATAGATAGATAGATGACTGACAGAAAGACAGACGATTGACTGACAGATAGATCAATAGACAGACAGATGATTGACTGACAGACAGACAGACAGATAGACAGACAGACAGACAGACAGATAGACAGACAGACAGATAGATAGATAGAGGATAGATAGATAGATAGATAGATAGATAGATAGATAGATAGATAGATAGATAGATAGATAGATAGATAGATAGATAGATAGATAGATGATTGACTGACAGACAGACAGACGGACGGACAGAGAGATAGATATCATAGAGTCACCTTGTCCTCATTGTTTGGAGTTTATGACAGGGTTATGACGAGTTTTCTCCCCTGCATGCTTTCTTGTCATTTGTCGTGTTTTGAGCATTGGGTCTGGATCCTGACTTCCTGTCTAGTCTGATTTCGCTCCTGTGTTGTGATCCGGATGCCTATTTTCCATGTCTGGTCTGTGCTCTTGTGCACATGGCGGGGGTTGTTTCCATCGCCACGTCTTCCTGTGTTGTTCCTGTTTTGAGCACATGGATTATAACAGACTTTTTACGCACTTCCGCATTTTCCGACCGGAAATACGTCAATGAAGTGTATTAGAACTTCCTGTTGTCGTAGTGGCAGATACGAAAAATGTCAGAGTTGAAGAGTCGCAGTTTCTGTTGTTTTTCCAGGCTGTTCGTGTTCCACCCGAAAACAGCCCTACCTTTCATTTAATTATTTTCCTGTGGATCCAAACCTGAAACCCAAATGGATGCAGGTGATCCAAAGAGAGGAAGGGAACAGTTTTAATATAAAGAGGTAGCACCACCTATGTCTGCAGCCGGCACTTCGCTCCGGATGATTACGTTGGTGGCTGCGTCGTTCGTCGCCTGCGCCGGTGTTGTCCCTAGCCTATTCCCTTGGAACAATTGTACTGCTCCTTTGAGAAGGGAGTCAGTCTATCCAGCAATGCTGTGAAGATAGCGACATGGTGGCTAAGGCAGTAAGGATGGATCACGACTACGTGACACACCCACCGGCAGGTAAGATTGTTCATAATGTGTTTAGTAAATTAACGCTTGTCAACTATGTGTACCGTGTGTGGATATGAGAGAGAGAGAGAGAGAGAGAGAGAGAGAGAGAGCATGTGTGAATGTGTGCGTGAGTGTGTATGAGTGAAAGTGTGTGTGTTTGAGTGTGTTTACTGTTCTGTGTTGAAAGGTAGCATAAATATGTTAAGACTGGTTTTTAATTTCTTTATCTTTACAGGTGCTCTGGATGAGGCTTTAGATTACATCCATGACTTAGAAGCCATGTTGAAAAACACTGACCTACCACCCCCTACTCTCTTCAGCCGATTGTGCATCGGACGACCAAATTCGTTTCTACACCAAATTTCCATCCGAGAGGGTTTTTACTATTTTTTGGGAGTCAATTGCACCATCTGCCCTTAGACTGGTGTACTGGACCAAAGCAAAGAGGGCAGGTGAGGAAGGCTGCCAAGATCCCAGCCCACCACGCATCATGCCATTACCAAGGACCTTTTTGTTTTGAAGAATGAATGAATTACTATTAACACATTTATACATACAAAATATGTAAATAATTGTGTTCCCACATATTCTTAAACATCAAATTAAATATAATTGTTATAGTCTTAATATTTTTTCTGTTGAAATGTGACTTTGAATTCAGTAAAACATTAAATTAACAGTTAAAACTATTTTTGGTCAAAATGATGCATCCTTTAATTTTTTTGGTCAACTGATTAATAACAGCTTATTCAATAAATAACATCAAACATTTACAATAGAAAATAACATTAAACTTTATCAACAGTAAGACAGAAGGCAAAACTGATTGGTAAAGATAAGATTAGTGGAATTCTAGGTATGCATTCATGTATGTGCCATGATAATATAGATCTAATTTCTTTCTTTCATTTCCACTATGAATGAATCATCACGCCAAATTCTTTCCACAATTAAATTTGATAGGGTATCGGTAATAAAGTCACACCGCGCCAGTCCTGTGATTGCCAGTTGGCCCTGAACCTGCCAGTAGAACTTATGTGAACGCCTCAGATTGGCGTGGCCTTCCTGCACCTTGAGGTGAGCAACCTGAGAAGGATCATTTTTTGTGCTGTTCTTCACCTCAACCAGGCGACTCTGAAGGGTCTTACACCCGACCGTCTGGACTGGCCCCGAGATGTGGTGCGTCACATTAACGCGCATCAGTTCAAAATAGTTTGCCTGCACTTCAGGCTCCACCAGATCAGCTGCAGACTCCTGCACTGCACGACACGCCCTACTACAGTGGTCCTAGACAAAAGAGCAAAGAGATACACAAGATTATTGGTCGCACAAAAGTGCTTCACTACATTACAAGGTTCCGTTCTTCGTGATCCCACTGTTCAAACTTTAGTTAGTGTGTAATGTTGCTGTTAGAGCATAAATAATACCTGTAAAATTATAAAGCTCAAAGTTCAATGCCCAGCGAGATATTTTATTTAACAGAAGTTCCCTTTCAAAGCCTACAGCGAACGGCCGGTTTGGACTACATCCTGGTACTTCCTTCATAAATGACATTGATAGAACAGTAGAACAGACTAACCTCCGCCCACAAGAATATGCGAAAAAGGGGGCGTGGTCTTGCTGCTGTCCCACGTGGAGAAGAGGACGGTCGCGTGGAGAAAAGGAAGTGGTGCGTTTCAGTGTGTTTGTCGCCATGTCGTCGAGACGCTGTTATTTTCATCCCGGAGTCAAATCACCTTTGTTTGGCTTTCCCAGGGACGCTGTAGAGATCATCGCTAAGCTGCTGTCGAATCACAACACAGGAACCGTGCCATGTGCGCTAAGCTGCTGTCAAATCACAACACGGGAACAATCAGAACTCGTTACGTATTTCTGAAGGCAGGACTTCATAGAACAAGGAACTCATCAGCCGATAATTAAATTGTGTGAAAAATACTGTGTTTTTTTACACACGAAACATGAACACGTTATATTGCACACTGTAAACACAATCAAATGCCATCTGTCTCCCTTCTACTGATGCATCTCTGGTCAATCTGATGTACTGTACACAGTCAGCACTGTACAAAGAATTCCTTACCTTTGGTAATCTATATCGGAAACTATGTCTATAGATTGAATATCTATAGAAATCTATTGGTGTACCAAATGATTCAATGATTAACCATTAAAATCAGTTGGATTAAATAACAGACAAACTTATTAAACTGAGCGAAGAGATGTAAGATGGTAAGAGTTTTATGAAAGGCAGTTACTGTAAATAAAACATTTATATAGATATGAAACACTTATTTTGTGTAGGGAAAAGGATACGTTGTGATTTTGTGTAATGTACTAACACACTTGAAAATATGTTGAAATGTTTGAAAAAAGGGCAGCTTTTGATGATCTGTTATGATATTAGTACTGAGTTTTGAAAATGTACACCTTACTTGTGAAAATAGAACCAATGCGAATAGAAAAAATAGAACAGAAAAAATAAAACAAAACGAACAAAAGCCCCCCCCCCAAAATGGGAAAAACATGGCAACTGGGCAAGGCAAGGTAGAACAGGACCAGCACATGGCAGCACACAAGGGCTACATTCAAAAGGAACTTTTGACAACAGACTTGCACAGGACAGGAAAGGAAATCAGGAGGGTAACAAGGAAGAGCAGGTGGGGCAAATAAATCAGGTAACAAGAAGGCTGCATTAGTTAAGACAATAGCCAGGAGAGCACAAGGTACATAGAAACAAACATGACAGAAGCCATGTGCTCACACCAATCATGACAAAACCACTCCAGAACCACTGAAGAACCACTGAAACACCAAAATTGTTGCTATATAGCACTAAAAAGGTTCCCCTATGATTACGAGCCAAGAACCATTTGTGGCGCCATATAGAACCTTTTTTTTAGAGTGTAGATAGATAGATAGATAGATAGATAGATAGATAGATAGATAGATAGATAGATAGATAGATAGATAGATAGATAGATAGATAGATAGATATAGATAGATAGATAGATAGATAGATAGATAGATAGATAGATAGATAGATAGATAGATAGATAGATAGATAGATAGATAGATAGATTACGTCAGTAAAAAGATAACCTGAAGTTTAGTAAGCTGAATACATTTCTTATGATTACACTCTAAAAAAAAAAGGTTCTATATGGCACCATAAATGGTTCTTGGCTCGTAATCATAGGGGAACCTTTTTTAGTGCTATATAACACCAATTTTGGTGCTTCAGTGGTTCTTCAGAGGTTCTTCACCGGTTCTTTGACTAAGGTGCTATATAGCACCGCTAACTATGGTGCTATATAGCACCGCTACCATATACAGAACATGTTAAGATATGGTGCTATATAGCACCAAAAGTGGTTCCTCTATATTACGACGAAGAACCATTTTTGGTGCTATATAGAACCTTTTTTTTTTTAGAGTGTATGATTTATTTAGACTTTCTATCTGCGGCAGTGTAATGTCTTGCAGTGCACACTTTTGTTCACTAAGGTGCGCCAATTACACTGAAAAACCAAATATCTTTTTTTTTTGTATTATATAAATTTAATGTAAAAAAAAACAACTTTCGATTAACCGATAGCGGTAACACTTTAGTATGGGGAAACACATTCACTATTAACTATGACTTTTGCCTCAATAAACTCCTAATTACTGCTTATTAATAGTTAGTAAGGTAGTTGTTAAGTTTAGTATTGGGTGGATTAAGGGATGTAGAATAAGGTCATGCAGAATATGTGAAGGCATATGTGCTTTATAAGTACTAATAAACAGCCAATATCCTAGTAATATGCAAGCTAATAGGCAACTAGTTCATAGCGAAAATGTAACCCTAAAATAAAGTGTTACCGAAATAATCATTAACAAACATTATGTTACTGTAGCCTCATCAATTCATCTCAAATCATATATTCATCATTTAGCCTATTATCTAGGACATGAACATGTCAAAGACATGAAAGCAAACACGTTATCACTGTTGACTTTGGTTACATGATGGAATATCATACATCTCCCAAGTTATTTAGCCAAAAACGACATGTAACCAAATTCAAGGTTATTTTGGCTAGAAGTTAATCATTTCCCCTCAATTGTTTTAATTAAAAAAGTGGTTACACTTTATTTGGTAACACTTTATTTTACAGTGTCATTGTTACGTTACATGTAGTTACTATTGAAGCCTAAAAACTATAAATTATGCATAATTACATGCAACTAACCCTAACCCAAACCAAACACTAATCAACCCTAGTAAGTGCATGCATTTACTCAGTATATACTCAGTGCTTAAATGTATAATAACAGTGTAACCCTTTATTTTAAGGTGTCTTTGTTACAGTGTAATTATACAGTTAGGTTTGGTTTAGGGTTAGTTGCATGTAATTATGCATAATTTATAGTAAGTAGGCTACTATAGAAACTACAGTTATACTTTATTTTAAGGTGTCTTTGTTACACTGTAATTATACATTTAAGTAGGCTACTGAGTGATATTAAACAACTACATGTACTTAGGCTACTAGGCTATAGGGTTAGGATTTGATTTTGTTTAGGGTTAGTTGTGGCGTGTAATAGGGTATGCATAATTTAAAAGTAACTACATGTAACGTGTAACAATGACACTGCAAAATAAAGTGTTAACGCGAAACTACATGTATTGTAACAATGACACTGTAAAATAAAGTGTTACCGCGAAACTACATGTATTGTAACAATGACACTGTAAAATAAAGTGTTAACGCGAAACTACATGTATTGTAACGACACTGTAAAATACAGTGTTAATGCGAAACTACATGTATTGTTACAATGACACTGTAAAATAAAGTGTTAACGCGAAACTACATGTATTGTAACGACACTGTAAAATAAAGTGTTAACGCGAAACTACATGTATTGTAACAATGACACTGTAAAATAAAGTGTTAACGCGAAACTACATGTATTGTAACAATGACACTGTAAAATAAAGTGTTAACGCGAAACTACATGTATTGTAACGACACTGTAAAATAAAGTGTTAACGCGAAACTACATGTATTGTAACAATGACACTGTAAAATAAAGTGTTAACGCGAAACTACATGTATTGTAACGACACTGTAAAATAAAGTGTTAACGCGAAACTACATGTATTGTAACAATGACACTGTAAAATAAAGTGTTAACGCGAAACTACATGTATTGTAATGACACTGTAAAATAAAGTGTTACCGCGAAACTACATCATGTAATGTAACAAGGACACTGCAAAATAACAGTGTTACCAAAAGTATTTTAAAAGTGCTTTGATTTTAGATTTCAAATTTTATTAGTAATTTAAATACCATTAAAAGCTGCAAAATGGGTTTGGAAAAACACAACAGTTCATAAAATTCAAAATCCAACGGCCAACTTGTTTGTTGCCGTTTGTCTGTGCGGTCACTGTGGTGTGAATTGTCCAACATCCAAGACCAACAGTTCAGGTAACTAGACTCCAACACTTTTTTTTTTTTTACATTTATAACGATATGTACTATAAAAAGAGCACTGTATGCTGTATACTCTCATTTGCCGTGAATGTACTAGAGACGACCACCTTGGCCGTGTCTCAAAACCTACTGAGCTGCCTACCTAGATAGCATTTTGGAGCCTCATATATGCGCGTATCGATTGCTTTTGTGAGCAGTTAGCACACTAGGTTTTGAGTCATAGCCGCGTGTGCATTCACCTACCCCGCCTCTCTCCAGCTGATGCCCGCGCCCTGTCAATCTCTATCCCAGCAGAGAGAAGACTGGGGGAAACCGAACCAGAGCGGGTCCGCGGGGGGAAGAGGCGCATGAAAACATCCATGGGTGGCTGTGTGGGCAGTCATCATGATTCTTCAGGCAGTTTAAACGAAAACTCCGACGGAACCGGAGGTAGGAAATAAAGAATATCCAGGAAATGCGAGGCAATATGTGCTGTTTTGGGTCTGCGCTGCTTCCCTTGTCTCCTTCTCGGCTTGTTAGTGCATTGAAACATCGTGCTGGGTTTTGCGTCGCTTTGTAAGGCTCGATCGCTCCTCTCGGACACGCGCCTGGCTGTAGGGACAATTAAGACTGTGATTTTGTGATTATGCAAATGTTTTCATAATTCTCCCACACTGCTCTTTGTCTTTGTGCATTGAGTCGTTTTACATATAACACATTCCTACTAGCTGGTTAGCTTTAGCTGTGTGTTATATATAAAGAGAGTGTGTTAGCTACATAGCTAGTGTGGCTCTGTTTTTTTTTCTGTTTTTTTTTTTTGTGTAAAATTTGGGTCATTGTTTTACCTTAGAATGCAGAAATACGACGGGCTATCACCAATCCTAATATGTATCTTGTTTATTGCAAACCATTTGGCTTCAAACATTGTTTATTCATTGTTTATTCAAGTAATCTCACATTTAGTAGTGCTGTTGTACTGAATATCTGCATGGCTGTGATTTGGCCATAAAACACAAGGCCGTGCCGATATTCAGAACAACAGCACGATGGTGAGTGTGATATTGCATTTATACCACTTGTATACATTTCGTTAAAAAAATTGGCTAGTTAATTCTTTTTTTTTTTCTCAGACAAAATACTTTTTACTATTTTTGTTAAAAAATGGTCAAACCTAGATCTGTGTAGCTGTTCACATTGTTGTTTTAAATGTGGCCAATATCAGATTCCAGTGTGAACAGATCATCGTCCTGAACTGACCCACATGCGCAAAAGAACAATAAAAAGATGTCACGCAGCACGCTGTCATACGGAGGTGAACATGTTGGACATTAAAGTAAGCGATTATAAGTTTATTTCGCCTTTAGTGCGATTTGCCACGGAAGCCAGCAAATGTATGCTCAGACAATATAAAAAACAGACGAGAATGCAGTCAGTCAAAAGAGTTGTAACATTTATGATGCTTGTATATAGAGCTGTCACTGAAATACTATACATTTTGACATCACTGTCCTTCCACTGACTACCTTTCACAACTGTCTTGATAACGTTGGGTATGTAAAATCGTTGAAGTGGCTCCCATGAGCGCAGAATTGTCCCATGTTGCTCAAGAGTAAAAGTTGCATGAAATCCGATATATATGAATGTTCAGATTGAGATCGCATCGCAAAGCAAATAGGAATTGAAAAGATCAGATTCCATGTGGTTTGTGCCGTTCACACTGTCGTAAGAAAAACAGATCTGAGTCACATATGAGCAAAAATTTTTTGGATTTTTTGAGCCACATTTACTTGCAGTCTGAACGTAGCCAAATATTCCCCTCCCCAGAACAAATCCCATTCAGAAGTTGTTTTAAATCATTTTAATAATCGTTCTAACTCTGAGAACAAGGAAGTCCACACCAAAGCTATAACTATAACGACAAAGAGGAACAATATAATTGCATTGTAGATTTATAGTAAGCAGAACATTATTGTCCCTTGGTGTGGTCACTAGTTATCGGGTATATTCATCTTTATAGTTAGTGGTCTGATGTAAACGTGTCTTAAAGGGCCGTTCACCAAAGAACAAAAACTACAGCAATATCTATGGCTATAATATTTGAATAATTGTATCAATGTATAGAAATCCTAACAGTCCTCACCACAACTGTAATAACACAAAAGAAAGAAATTGTGTGAATGTTTTTATCGTTTTTCCACTGAAAAAAATAAATAAAAAGAATTCTGAAAGTGATTATTTTTCTTAGTGTGAATGGCTCTCAACATCACGGTTTCTGCACGTTAGTGGAGGGAGAGAAAACATGGACACTTCATTCTAAATCTGGCAAATCTACTATAATATAATGAAGAATTAGTGATTACTATGTTGATATCAAAAGCATTATTTTGTCACAATAATATGCCACAATGACTCATTTTGAATTGCTGTCAGTGAAGAGAATCTTTTTGCCTCATAATAGCTAGCAAGGGCTAATTGGGCCATGCTAACCAGCCAAACCCTGACCCTTCAGACAAAACTAATAATCTCCCAGTGCCAAAGGAGTCACTGATTTATGGTCTGTTTTGCTGGAAGAGAAATACTATTTTAATCTGTATATTTTTTAATAATGTTGTACACTAGCATAAATGCTAAACTACCTCAGATATAGCATAGACCTACATGGTTTAACAGCCACAAAACTGCATTTTATTTCCTCACAATGGTTGAAGTCTTCTGTTTGTTAATAGTTGAGACACTCGTGATTTCCCGCTTGTTTTACAGATGTTCCTACTGATGTCACAATCAAACTCATGTTATTGTTTAGAGAAGTGTTGATATACAGGAAGCTTCACTGGTGCTTGTGCCAAATCACAATATGGACGATATATAAAACAATATAGATGATGTCAGAAATTACTGCTCTTCTCTTTCAGGCTCTCATATGGCGAACAAAAATAGCTTCTAGACAAAGCCTATGGGGCTAAATTACTCATCATGTGTCATTATGGTAATGAGAGCGGCACCCTTAGATGAAACCCTGAATGTTTCCTGAAATTGACAGTTACCTGCAGACTTAATGGCTGCTAATTTTCCACGGCTCACGGCGCTTGATTTGGATGTCAACAATTTAACAGCTCCTTGGGGATGGAGGTAGTTGTGCCACAAGGGATTACAAATGTTTCAAAGCAGTAATAGCAAAGTTTGGGTTAAATATGAAGTTTACTATGGCCACACACACACTGCAGCTAAATTCGGTTGTCCGTTTTAGTTCTTAATCCTGTTCTGTACATACTAAGGGTGGGGCAAAATATTGATAGGGCAATATATTGTTATAAATCGTCTCCATGCATTAAGAGGATTGATACATTGGCTCCAAATATCAATATTTTTACTATTAAAATTAAGGGGCTCCTCGAGGTGGCGCTCAACACATGAATGTGGGAAAAGTGAACATGCGTTAACTAGCAGAAAAATAAAAAAAAAGAGTTTTTTAACAGGATGGCAGAGTAAATTAATAGATGCCTCAGCCACGTTTAAGTCCAAAGTCTGGAAAACCTGCACTTAACCTTTTTGTGTGCATTTTGTTTTCATACGTTAGTTAGACAGATATTGTGATGTATCATTATAGGTATGTCTAGCAATATATTGATTATCACAGAATTGCTGTATTGTGATATTATCGGTAGGGATGCACCGATACCAGTACTCGGGTGTCGGTCCGATACTGTTGTGAAGTACTCGTACTCGTAAAACTACCCCGATACAACCGCACCCGATACCACTTTATGGCGACGCATCTTCGGATGCGGAGCCGCGTGGAAAGTTACATAATTTGGCGTGCACACCGCGACGCCAAGTGCAAAGGGGTCTCGCGCTCTCAAAGCGCACGACTGCCATAGTATGGTGTCATTTTTGCCGCGCGCACCCGAGCGCTAGTGCGGACGCTGCGAGTATAAACCAAGCTTAACCGCTCGTGAGGCAGATTCCGCTCGGTAGTGAGTGCCGAAAGTGAAGGGCTGTTTAGTAGGGATGTGCGCAATGACTAGCCTAACCCGGTAGTATAACAAGCCTAAGCAAGCTTAATTGTTATACTAGTTTGACATGACATGGAAGAAAATGGAAAAGTTTTGTGAAAGCTTTCAAAATCCTCCTTCACCCGAGTGGAGATTTATCTGAAGCCTCCGCAAGCCCCAGAGAAAACCAACGCATGCAAAACCTGAGGTAAAATTAAATGATTTTGTTTTGCTGCAGATATACACTTTTCAAAATAATATGTTAATTTCAAGATATAATATTAGCACAACAGTAATTTAAACATAGCCTTTGTAAAAAAAAATATATATTTAAAGCTAAACCTTAAATGTGCCAAAGAAAAGTAAACAACTAGTATTATCCAAGTCGTCTTGCAGCAGCACTAACGTTTAATCGACTAGTCTCGCACATCCCTAGCTCAGTGTCACACATTGTAGATGAAAACAGAAACAGGCTCATAGCTGATAATGCAGAGAAGCTTCTTTTCATCTCCAAAAAGGGCTGTATGGCTATGATAACATAATAATTGAATTCAGTGGTTCTGCTACTATGTTGTGTGCAGGGCTTAAAAACGGAAAAAAATATCAATCGGTTCACTCCGAGCAGAATCGATATTATAGCGTTTCGGTTTTTGCGTTCCTCAATAAACATTACTGTTCCGAAAACGGTTTGATATGAAAAAATACCGGTTAATAACGTTATTTAATTAAGCCTATACTTTAAACAAATATGTATAAATTTTAAACAAATATGTATAAATAGACTTATTTTCACTCAATAATAATATAACACATGGCAATTAAACTTGAATATTTATTTAATAACATTTTTAAAACCAGAAATACATGCATTAATTACAAGGCATAAACAGCGGACCTGTTTTAATGGAGCGTTAGACAATCGAAAGTGGCCTCTAATGCCGAATTATTTTCAGAAGAGTGATAACATTCTTTGTACATAACTTTTTTTCAACACGACTTGTTTTAAAAAATGCATGAATAAAGAATAAATAAACTGGATAACCATTGCTCTTTTAATGCACCGTCAACTGCTAATTTCAAAGCAAACACTGCGCAACACGTTCTTGCATCACATAATCAAATTCAGTCAGCTAATAAAGCTTGCATTTAATGCAATATAACATACAATTTAATACGAAGCATCAACCGTCTATATAGAAAACATTGACCTGTCCTGTATTGGCAATCTGAAAGACTATAGGAAAAATGTTTGATAGATGCTATAGCCTACTTGGATAGGCTTAAACGGAATCCATAAACTATCCTAAATCAGTCTATTTGAGCTTAAAGTCCGTACTGCTTATTTAAACGTTCGAAAAGAATGTCCTCCAATACCTGCACATTCATTGTAGACCTCAGCGGGGAAAGAAATGTACTTGAGGCATGAAAATGCGCGCTCACACTGACTTGCGTTACCGGGAGATTCATAGATGATGGTGCGCGGGCATTTCACTCACGCTTGATCCGTCAACGTCACATGCTGTACTACTCATTTCATGATTGGTCACTGCCAAATTAAAATATTAAAGAGAACGATAAAATAACGTTATTAACCGGTTAAAGGTCATTTCAAATTAACGTTTCTGTTCAGAACGATTCAAATTGATTTTGATTTCGTTTCCGTTTTTGTTCCTCTTAAAATTTCGTTCGTTTCCGGTTTTCGTTTTCGTTCCTTGAACCGGTTCAGAGCCCTGGTTGTGTGGTACTGGAATCCACTGAATGTTACAGGTTACATTTATGTGAAATGGGCAGCAGTGCCATGTTTGTTTAGGAAAACACCAAGTTGAATTTTAAAATGTCAGCAACAGCATCAATTTGTGTATTTACTTTGTTACAGTCAGAAAGTGAAAAACATCTGATGAAAATAAAACATTGTTAGAAGAACTGTAATGGTATTAAGTACTCGTATCAGTACTCGGTATCGGCAAGTACCCAAATATAAGTACTTGTACTTGGTCTGAAAAAAAGTGGTATCGGTGCATCCCTAATTATCGGTATCGTGAGCCATGTATAGTGTATCGTATCAGATCGTGAGGTACCCTGTGATTCCTACCCCTAGTGCATACACAGTTCAGTTATATGTGGGAGTGACAACCACATTCTACAACTAAATGAACTCCCGAAAAATGCAGGTAGGTAGCATTTACAAAAATTCTACACAAAGTGTATGGAACCGAACTAGTTGTTAATGATGTGCGACGATAGATATGAGAATTGACAGATGAGAGAGACTCTCATACTCATCTCTGATGAACATTACAATATGTATTTGTAGTGCAAGAAAAGCAGCACGGGCCTAACTCACTCGTGAGCTAGCCATGAGCTCACAAGCAAATCGACGACCAGTAGCAAGCCCATAAAAAAACGAAATAAATGGAAATGCTTTATGCTGAAAATAAGAAAATAAGATCCTCTGATTGGCCATTGTTCATGCACTCTTCACTGAGCGCTTACACAGATACACACAGGAGCTCCTATTTACAACATGTTTTTAAAACGTTGATCATTGTAGCCAATCAGAGACATATATGTTGAGCTCGTGAACACAATGGCCAATCAGAGGAGTTTAAGAATCCGTTCAACAGCGCTCAAAATACTAGAGGGAAATGCTGGTATCGTTTTGACAACAACTTTTGTTTTTGGGTGAACTATCCTGACTGACATTTAGCAACATTTTATGAGGTTTCTGAGTGATTGCTTGGCGGTTTTTTACTGGCTTATGTCAACAGAGTCCATCCCCAAGTCTCTGTGATAATCTGGCCCCCAGATATACCTTGGTTCCTTCTTCTTCATTAATGTTTGTTGCACTAACAGTGTGGGACAATCTAGACGCCAAAGTTTAAGGGTGTGTTCACACTTGGCAGGTTTGGTACAATCTCTGGTTCAACTCTGGTGCAATTGCTCTGTTAGTGCGGTTCATTAGAATAAGTGTAAGCGCTGCCATCCAAACCTTGGTGCGGCCCAAACAAGCAGATCGAGACCCAACTTTTCAGGGGGTCTCAGCCTGGTTCCAAGTGAACTCCGATGAGGTTTGACTGAAATATGTACTCAAGCATACCTGTTTATTTCTCGTCATAGGAGCTATGTTGCCCATTACAGTTAAGTACTGTTTTGTTTTATATCTTTAAGTTCGATGATAAAAATGTAGTGAATGCTAAGCAAACCATTTTTTTAGAAAAGAACCAAGAGAACCAAACTAGACCCTAATACTAAGGGTTAGGGGTTGGTTCCAAAAGCCAACTCTGTTTTTTTAAAATCCTAATTCAATAAGCATTCATGCATTATCACTAGGGGTGGCACGGTTCACAAAACCCACGGTTCGGTTCGTATCACGGTTTTAGGGTCACGGTTTTCGGTTCTGTACGGTTCTTATTGTTGTTGTTTTTTTATCGTTAACACTCCAGAAATTTACTTCAGCATATGGTATATATGGCTTAATCATCCACAATTTAGGATACAGTATTAAAAATTGTTATATCAAGTTGTTTCCTAACTGGCTGTATACCGAGTCCGACACATTGGCGTAACATTTTTCATGTTAATCATATCAATTTTGATCAGAACAATGCACTGTGGCTTTAATTCAGCTGACCTGATTAACACATTTCACCATGAAGTGTCACAATCACCATATGACATCCAGCGCTGTGAAAAAATAAAATACACGAAAACACAACACTGCCAGAAGTTTTTGCCCAAACTTCAAAGGCATGTTTAAATTATTAGAACTAGAAGCATATCTTAACTTTTAAATGTTACATTTATCATGTGAACTACTTATATACAACATATGCATGTGTGTATGAGACAGAGGGGAACACGGTCGCATTTGCAGCAGATATACCGGTATGTTGCCCATCATAAATCAAAGCACGAGACAGACAGGGGTCGGAGGAGAACACCGGAAAATGTGACAAAATGGACTATATTTGCAATCCAAGAGCCGCGGTTCAGCTGCGCGACTCGCGAGACAAACACTGCCAGTGTGTGTGTGTGTGCCCACGGCGCGGCTCCCGCTCTTCGCACTGCATCTGCCCTGCTATACGTTGCTGGCGCATCCTCCAACTCCGGGCAGCCTTCCTTAACTCTCCCACTTTCATTTCTACATGTGACGTGACCTGCAGCGCTCCACTTTTACTTTACTGTATGTCCACACACACCTCTTATTTTGCGCGAAAAGGACACCCGCTGTCTGAGGTAACATACGGGCACGAGGATACATTGCGCATGCACGGACCGTGCGACGCACACGCTCCGAACCGAGACGAGCGAACCGAACGGTTCGGTTTTTTTCCATGTACCGTGTCACCCCTAATTATCACTCAGATATTTTTGTCATCTTAGCACTCTGTCAGCAGTCTGTTCGCTGCTCATGCCAGGTGTTTTCTGAGTTGTTTGTGAGGTGAAACTTGAGTGCCTTGTCTGTCTTGCATTATGCAGTGTTCAAGTTCTCCAAGCAGGCAGACGCAGCGGTCCTCATGCCAGGCCACGTTTCACCTGGATCATTGGGTCGTCATGGAGATGAATGTGGAACGTGGCATAGGCCTGACATCTTGGCCTGCTTCCTTTAATGATGATGTCTAGGTTTCTCCTTTATACCCTTGAAGGAATGTTTATTCATTTATATGTGTATATGGAGGATGTAAGGATAAAAAAATAAAATATCCGTCACTGACATATAAATGTTCTTGGCATAAATATGCCCCGGGCCTTTGTTTTTAATTAAAGTGAAATATGAATTCAGAACCTCTAAAGCTATTGGCTTACAGATGTTCTCAGTGAAGTGACCCATACCTGCCTATGTTAATAACCCAGACAGCTTGCCATTAATTTCCCAGAATTCCTTTCATCTTAGAAGATGTTTTATTGTTGGCGAGCTAACAAAGAATTCAAGACAGCTGGAAGTTATTCAGAGGCATTTGCAAAGGGCATATCAGGCAGCTCAGAATATGTGAACTCTATGGCAGAAAGTGTTGAAACATTGATGTTTTCCATAGTTAAAGAGATATTTCACACACAAATTAAAATTGTCATCATTTACTTGCACTCATGTCGTTTCAAATCTGTATGGATTTCTTTCTTCTGCTGAACACAAAAGAAGGTTTTGAAGAACGTTGGGAACCAGACAAGATTTGAGCTCATTGACTTCCATTGCATGGGCAAATATTAACAATTCTGAGACATTTCTGAAAATATCTACTCTTTCCCTGTCAGCTTTTTTTTTAAGAAAGTTGCCAATCACAGAGAGTGATCTTTTTTTAAGATCATTTTCACAAAACTTTCATGGTCCCCAGAATATTTCGTTTTATGGATGTCTGATCATACAAAATATCAAAAGAAAGAAAAGAGCCTCACTGTGGGGAAATCTGTGGTGCCTTTGAGCTGAGCACAGTCTGCCGTCATAGACGCTCGAGGCGGTGGACTGGAGTGACTTGCCGGGTGGATGGACAAACTCTCTGTCGTCCACCTGGGTTGTGGAGGAGTGGCTGCCATCCAAGAGGGAGCGGAGGAGTCGCCGGCGTTTGCTTGAGGCCGGAGCCTGCTGATGTCCGCTATGATGAGGAACGGGGACGGAAGACTCGATGCTAGCTACCCGAGACCGGAGGAGTCAGAGGGCCATCCACCGAGGTGTATCTAGCGCCACCGCCAGGCATCGCATAGGAGTTAATCCAGCTGGTGGAGGCCTGGATGGCAGTGCGTTTTGGGAATCAGACTTTTTTTTTTTCGCCTTCCGTCTCCTTTTCTCTTGCCCGGTCTGTCCTTGCCTCCAGGTGTTTCGGCCGCCGTGACGGCCCCCTGGGTGGGGTGAATAGAGCGTTGTGTTGTGGGTGCTCCCTGTCCTGCGAGGGAGGATGGCGGTATGTGGCAAGCATGGTAGGGCCGCAAGGTGCGGGAACGGAGTGAGGCCAGTGACACCACACCAATCTCGAGTCTCACGGTGGAGCTCCGAAAGGATAAAAGGTGGAGCGACGACAGATATGAGAGAGGACCAGGTCGCACTATTTATGTTGTGTTTTATTATATTTATTTGCAGCAGTCATCCATGAGGGGCTACTTTCGTTTGGTTGTTGTGTGTTTGTTGTGTCAATGAACTTTACGTAAATCATTTGCCGTAGGGCTGCAACAACGAATCGATAAAATTCGATAATTAAAAGAGTTGGCAACGAATTTCATTATCAATTTGTTGTGTCGCGCGACTATTATGCCCCTCAATAAGACGCAGAGATGTTTGAGTATAAGAAAAGCACGGTTGAGCGCAAAGCAGAGTGGAAGCGGGCGAGCCGTGCTGTACCCATCGTACCACGCAGCGGAAAAGTAAACCGAGCTGTACCAGTCGAAAAGCGCCATTAATGAATCGAAAAAGTGTGTTGATTGCAGCAAAAGCGGCGCGACATGGCATGGCACGGGAGCACCACGGTGGTGATTCATCACCTAAAACGAAAGCGTCTTGGAGTCCTTGATGAGGAGGAAGGGAGTTCAACAGCAGGGCAACGTTAAGTCACTACAAAATCCCACTTTTGTTCCGTTTCGAAGTGAGGAGCGTCCCTCCAGTAGCTCTTCTGGTGCTTGTTTACTCATTATCCAGCTTGACAAGCATGACAAGTTAGTGTTAGCTTGTTAATGACTAATAAAACAGGGGTGGTATAGTTTGCAAGACTAAAGACACGTTTTTATTCACTTGCCTTTTTTGGCCCATTCATTTTTCAATCTGTTGCTATGTTAATTTCGTTGACAAATAATTTGTCAATATTTTAATCAACAACATTTTTCACAGACAAAAGCGAGACGAACATCAAAACCAGCTTTGAATGACAAAAACTATGACTAATATCTATTGTCATTTTCGGACAGCATTCGGTCTTAAAGTGACAGCAGTCCATTAACATGCTTCCATTTGTACTCTTAAAGCTCCCGTTCTTCGTGTTTTTTTTAAGCTTTGATTGTGTTTACAGTGTGCAATATAACGTGTTCATGTTTCGCGTGTAAAAAAAAACAGTATTTTTAACACAATTTACTTATCTGTATACCGCTGTTTTCACTGTCCTAAAAACGGCTGATGACTTCCTTTATTCTATGAAGTCCCTCCTTCAGAAATACGTAACGAGTTCTGATTGTGCCAGCGGTTCCCGTGTTGTGATTTGACCGCAGCTTAGCAAACGTGGCACGGTTCCTGTGTTGTGATTCGACAGCAGCTTAGCGCACGTGGAAAGGTCACGCCTCTTAACGGGAGATATATGCGCTTAATGATCTCTACAGCGTCCCTGGGAAAGCCAAACAAAGGTGATTTGACTCCGGGATGAAAATAACAGCGTCTCGACGACATGGCAACAAACACACTCAAACGCAACAATTCCTTTTCTCCACGCGACACTTCCTCTTCTCCACGTGAGACAGCAACAAGACCACGCCCCCTTTTTTCGCGTAGTCTTGTGGGCGGAGGTTAGTCTGTTCTACTGTTCTACTGACGTCATTTATGAAGGAAGTACCAGGATGTAGTCCAAGCCAGCCGTTCGCTGTAGGCTTTGAAAGGGAACTTCTGTTAAATAAAATATCTCGCTTGGCATTGAACTTTGAGCTTTATAATTTTACAGGTATTATTTATGCTCTAACAGCAACATTACACACTAACTAAAGTTTGAACAATGGGATCACGAAGAACGGGACCTTTAATATTAATCAAACAACAAAAGACAGAGAAAATCACCTGTTTAGTTTTAATAAGGATTCATTATATTTATTATACATTAATTATTTAATCCATATTTAATCTTTAAGGAATGTTGTATGCAAGTTGTTATAAAGAATGCATATCATTCATTGAAAATAAGACATTGTGTTCTTCTTTAGGAGTAGTAGTTTTATTTAATTGTTACATAATATTTGTTTATATGTCACAGCAGTTAAATCTGTGTCTGTATTGCATGTTTAAACTTTAATATAATTCATATTAATAGGTTAATACAGTATAGTATATAATGGGTTTGGACATTTTAGAGAAATTCTTAATGCATTACAATTTAACTTAACTAAACTATTAAATTTTGTTTGTGAGTGTGTGCGTCTGAGTGTAGTGTAGAGAACAAGTTCTAACATCCTTTTAAGTTTTCTGATTAGTATTTTTATATATATATATATATAAACGATGTATAGATTTATTGTAGCAACCTGTGCACTTTCTGAAGATTTTTTGCACTGTGAAATTGCACTGTCAGTTCTGTTTTTGAATAAAGGATTGGAAATGAATGCTTTTTTTATCTGTTTCATCGATTAATCGAAAAAATAATCGACAGATTAATCGATTATTAAAATAATCGTTATTTGCAGCCCTAATTTGCCGGTTCCCACCTCCTCCTTTCCTTATCAACAACATGCTAAACAATGTTTCTTTTCCGCCTGTGTTCTGTACTCTTTTGGATGATGCGTAATAGCGCCCTACCGTATAACAGTGAAAACACTGATTGCCGTAAATTTCTTTCAATGGCGGGGAAGCATTGTGTCATGGGAAAATTCAGCATGAATTTGAGTTTGCTGTTTTGGTTACTTTGCAAGACGTGATGCAACAGCTAAAGACATTTGTCTGATGTACGTAAAAGTGACGCAAATGGAATTCACCTCTGCTAACTCAAATTTTTTTCTAAATCAAATAGATTAAAACTAAAATCATTTTCAATTTTACAAGGACATTTAGTAATCGCAGCATTTAATGTACAGTGTATTCATGTATTCATTTGTTAAAGATTGCATTTAAAAGTAACAATTATACAATTATAATTATACAACTACAATTATATAACTATAATTATACTTACAATTATATTTGTTAGGATTAACTAAAAGTGAGCATTAGCAAAGCTAATCGAAATGTACAAATATCAGCAGTTACGATAAATGACGAAATCTCTAATATTGGCCAACTACAGTCTCTCCTTGTATTTGCCCTTAAGAGGACAGTCCTCTCACTCTTGAGAAGCGGTGGAACCCGAGATGAAGATGGGTATATTCGTCTCCAGAGACTCGCAGAGATCCGAGACGCCTCTGCCGGACCGACCAGAGGTTGTGCGATCCGACCCGTCTGTCATGTGATCCTGTCATATGTAGGCTACTTGAATGTGGCCTTTGAAAAGAGAACCATTCTTCCACCGCTTTCTTTCCACTGCCATCATTTTATCTTTCACCGTACGTGACACATCTTGAGGGAACCCAAATGACAGATGATTTTCTCTACGAGACACAAAGCTTCTGCCAGTCGCCATTGAATTATTGACACCCTGTATGAAGTCCTGCCTGAGTCTCGACAGGCCGATCTCCTCGGTCGATGTTGTAGACTTAATTGCGTCAGGCTTTTCTTTTGTCTCACCCTTTCCCCCCTTGTTCCCTCTCTCTCTCTGCACGTTTGTGTATCAGTGGCTCTCACTCCCTCCCGTGTGGAGGCCTGGCAATGCCGATAGTTCCCAGATGTCAGTACGCCCTTAAACAAATGCTTTTCAGAGAGTCCTGTGGCAGAACGGCCTGATGGGAAGTACATACAGTATTAAATATCTTACAGATGAAGTCGGTTTCTCTGTGTTTTTATGGGGGGGTGTGGTGGCTACGGTTTCTCTAATGGGATTTTGATGCAGACTTTGAGTTGGGGGAGGGACGAAGGAAAGGATAAAAAAGAAGAATGAGGATGAAATGAAAGAATTCAGCAGTCGAATCAGGGAAAATCGTGTTGCGCTTGCACCCAAGGATGCTTTTTACATACCATCACAAAATGTTCTCCTTTTGGAGCTTAATCCAGATGGTCCTCGTTTGGGATTCTTGTGAAAATGGAATTCACAATCCTGCAGAATAACTGGGTTGAATCTTTGGTCTCCAGCGTTTTGCTGTGCTGTTACTTTCCACTCTATAAAAACCATAAGGATTTGTTTGTGTTTAGGTGAAACAGGCCTGTCCAAATACCTCTCAGGTGTTTTAACTCTTGTAAATGAGTCTAGTTAGGTTTTGTTATGGCTGTTTTCTGCACTGTATTTTAAGTGAGACCGCTATGGACCACATCAGGTGACCACATGCCGTCTTATTGCAGTTCTCCACAAGTTTACTTTTCTTGTAAAGGAATTATTGGGAAAGCCATTCAGGAGCTGCAGCCAGTTGACCTACCTACACTTTGCAGTATGCACTTAGGGGTTGTACTGTATTATTGGTGTAGACTTGTACTGTTCTACTAACTCCAGTGTAAAATAGCGTCCTGATTCCACAGACCCCTTTTGTCGCATACAGGGCCATCATACACCCGGCACAATGCGACGCCAGGCACAACGCAAGTGTTTTTTGCTAGTTTCAGCCCGAGGCAGTTATAATTTTCACGTTCAGCACCACATTGTTTAAATAACAAATTAACTTGCGCCCATCTGTTCGCCCATGGGCGTGCTGTTCTGAAAATTAAGTGTGTTCAGACATTGTTGGTGCGTTGCTATTTTTAGGAACTGAAAAGGCTGCGCCATTGACCATCAATAAAAGGTCTGAAGTCAATAGCTCAGTATTTTTTGTGTTATTTAAAGGGCGCTTTATTAATATGCGCCTATAGGCGGGTGCACTACGCGCGTACACACTGCTTATTACACACACAGGAACGTGAGGCAGCACACAAACATTTTTACATATTAAAAATAAAAGGATTCCTCTCTGGAGTATTTAAATAGTGCTTGTATTGCGCGCAATTTTAGTCATTGCTGCAGGTTTCACGCTAAAACCAAAAGCGTGCGCACCACTAATCTATACAAGTGCCTCTCAAACAGCTTGTGAGTCTTGAGAATGCCTGTCTTGGCGAGTATTCAGTTAAATAAACAGTCTGTTTTGGAATGTAAATAGTTGAGAAAGATAACACATGTTATGTAACAGTATATAGAGTGGCAGGTATGACGTCACTTTGTAGGCCAACCGGCAGTTAGCATCACACTGGTTCCCTCGATAAAAACACAATAGGATTTTTCCATAGGCATTTAGATCATTGCAAAAAACAAGCGCTGTGATCAACAAAGGTTTATAAAACGTACACGTTTTGTCCATAAACCATTTTTACCTTTTCGGCGTGATGACGTTTAATCTCCCCGACAGCCTCTGTAGTCCCATTTAGCCACTTGTTAGCAACCGCATCAAGACACGTAACAGCTTAAAAAAATCACAAGTGGGGTAATACTTATGTATTTTATGTCATAGAATAAAAAAGAAAGTGAAAGTGTCTTGAGCTTGTGTTCACCACAGACCTTATTTCAGCCATTTAACTAAAATCCCATTAATAAAAACCAATTGACTTCGGGGCTATGGAACCGGAAGTGCTAAAATGCTAATTTGCTTCCGTGTTTTGACCTACAAAGTGATGTCATACACTAGTATTGGATATTTGTGCATAAACTGTGACAGCAGTCTAATATTCCCTCTGCTGTTTGTCATGTTAATCAAAGAACAAAACATAAAGAAAATCACGTGATACTGTTGAGATGTATCATGTCTCATGTTATCACTCAATCAATGCTTCAGCTGTGGAAAGACATCAATAAACAATGTTATGTTACATTTACCTCAGGAATGACATTCAATATCCATAGCTTGTTAGTCAATGTAGTAATGTTCGTTCATGTGCTCTCACGGTCCCTCAGCCTCGCTGCTCGCCACATAACCCCAACGCCCTTCGCAGGCCGGGGGGCACTCCCAAGACTGCGCTCTACTACCCCATGGCTCTACTACCCCACGGCGATCACGGCGGCCGGGGGTAAGAACAGAGAGGTGAGAGAACAGGGCCAGGAGCATGAGGAGCGACAGAGACGAGAGAGTGGAGAGAGGATAAAAAAAAAAAAAAAATTCTGGTCCGGTTCCCAGACACACTGCCGCTCGGTCCTCAGCCAGCCGAGAGGCTCTTCCTCGCGGTGCCATGTGATGGCACTCGACGCTTGGTGGACGGCTCGATCCCCCTTCCCCCCACTGGCGACCGTCGGTGGCTCCTCCTGTCGAGGGCAGCCGGCAGCGAGTCCCGCGCGCTCCCTGCTCCTCCCCGACATGGCGGATGGACGCAGGCTCCGGCCCACGGCGAACACCGGCGACTCCTCCGCTCCCTCTAGGACGGCAGCCACCCCACCTTGACCCAGGGGCACGGCAGCGAGCTCTCCGTCCCATCGATCTTCATCCGCTCCAGCACCACCGCCTCGGGCAGCCCCTCGCGGTCTTCTCTCATACGCGCTGCCCGAACTCCTTCGCTCTTCGACAGCATGTCCCTCCGTCCTCCCGGGTTTTGGCACCAATGTAGTAATGTTTGTTTGTGTGGGAAGAAGGAGGCGGGAACCGGCGAACGTTCAACAACTTTAATAAAACAAATGAACACAAAATGAAAGTAAAAGCGGCAGCCCCTCACGGACGACTGCCGCGCACACACATAACAAAACGGAAACAAAACACAAATTATAATCCAGGCCTGGTCCTCTCTCGTCCTTCACTGTCGCCGCTCCTCCTTTATACTCCCGTCACTCCTCCGTGAGACACGAGACCGCTGCAGCGCGCAGCTGGCGCCCATCCACACTGATGAGTGTCCCGCTCTCACGGTCCTAGGAAACTAGGAAAACTCTAGAGAGCATATATGTGCACTGTATTATTATATATTTCTATTTTACCTGTTGTCTTCATTATTTAATGTATGATTGAAATAAATCACGAAAACAAGTTATCACAGCCACCGTTTAAATTAATTGGAGTAGAAAAATAATCATCATTAAAAAGTTGATATAACAACTGTATTATGCACATTTGAAATATAGTTTGTGTAGTACTCCATTTTTATTGGAGTGTTGATTTATTAAATACATTTGATTAATTAATGAACTATTAAATAAATTGTATTTTTGGTTTTGGTAAATATTCGTTTTGGTGCATCACTAATAATACTCACACTACACATTTTAATAGTACCCATACTACACATTTTATTACTACCCATACTACACATTTTGCTAAGAGTACATTATATGTATTATGTAGAAATATTAAGAGATATTCCAAACATAATGGGCTTTTGCCACTTCGCCCAACTCACTTCATCTAAATAGCCAATCAGGATTCACTGTGAAGCTGTCACTCAAGCTTAAGCTCTTTGACTTCTCACACAAGAAGCTAATGGCGAATAGCAGATTGATTGATTGGGGATCTCACAAAGGCTTAATGCCGTGTGCGTACCATAGTAAGATGAGCAGCTGCTCTCCTGGGGCAGACTAACAGCAGCATTTTCAATTCCACAGTGCCTCTCTAATGAATTAAATTAATGTGGTCACCCGTCCATTTTACTCTGCTGCTAGTGCATCAATTTATAAACAGGAAATAGAACTGTGATGTTATAGATTTTCTGTCTGCAGCATGGAGATATGTGCACCCTGAGGGAAGTCCACACGCTCCACAGCCCTCCGAGAGACAATGACTGTTTTTTCCTCCCCTGAGGAATAGAGGGTCATTGTTGCAGCTCTTAGTGTATTTATGCTGCAATTTGATTGTATTGAGTCAAAGTGTATTACTGCCGGAGTCATTGTCTGTGTGAAAGCTTGATCATGGAGAGTGTCCGTAACAATCGTGTTTTGTAGACAGTCTCATTTACTGACTGTCACAACTCTCAGAATACTGCGTGGTCTACTGAGGGTTTTTTGGTTTATACACGATTTGCACTCAAAGTAGCAAAATGTCACTTTGAAATCAAAAGGGATAATTTTAATCTAATGGAATATTTTTTATAAAGACTGCTGAATCACAAAGAAAAAATGGCATGTTTTCTTGATTTTAATCCACTCGATCTTTATTTTTATTACAATTTATTTTATTCACTTTCTTATGCAGGTATTGATTAATTAATTCAATTCATTCAATTATTAATTTATGTATATATGTATTCTTTTTATTTTTTTACAGTCATAATATTTTCTCTACCAGGAGGACACATTAGCTTAGTTCCAAAGCATAGTCAGCGTTCATTCATTCTTTCGTTTTATTCATTTAATTTATCTGTTCATTCATTTATTCATTTTACTTATTGATTTATTTTAACAATCATTCATTTATTCCTTTTATTTATGTATTACTATCTTAGTTTCGCTACAAGTTAGCTGTTCCAAAAGACACTCAGCAATGTTGTGCTGTCTTGATGTTTTGACCAGGGCAGCATTTCACGTCTCCTTCACAGATAAGCGCATCCCACAATGCATTGCATATACTTGTTTCATTCAATACTAACAGTAACAGTAAAAACTATATAGTATTTTTGCTTTGATGTTTTTTAGTGCATCTCATTGTTAGCCACATACTAACATCAAACTCTACTGAACTATTCAATTCAGTCACTTGCGGCAGCTTTAAAGGTGCTTTATTGTAATTTTTTTGACTGTACTAAAGAATAAAAAACATATGTTTGCAACATTTTGCAACATGCTTTTAAAGACAGTGCTACAGCCAGTTATTCTACTTTGAAATGTGAGTTGAAATGTGAGTCGGAATGTCTGTTTTTGTTTTATTCTGTGTGATTCCGCCCACTGACAATTTACCCAATAGTATTTCAACACCCGGGTTGCCAGTTGGCAGAAAAACACAGTAGGGCTCCAACAACTAGTCGATAAAATCGGTAATGAAAATCATCGACAGCGATTCTCATTATCGTCTCTCGGGTCTGCCACCAGTCGCAACCAAATTACAGCACTGAATAACGCATTTCTAAGGACAAAATGCATCTTAAAAATTAGTGGAGTGGAAACCAGAGGTTATATAGCGCTTTTCACTATATGACGTCATTTTCCATCATAATAATTTTCCTGCTATTTTCAATTTTCCGAAAAACCTACTTTTGCGAACTCGTCCTAGACGGTTCATCCGATTTGCACAAAAATTGAACCAGATCATCTTCAGACCATGCTGACAAAAAAATCTTGCAAATCAAGTTGATTCATCAAATCGTTTTCGATAAACGCGCAAACAAATTTTATGTAGCGGTTGCAAAAACACACTTAAGGCAATATCTCCGCAACACTTTATCGTATTCAAACCAAACTTGGTACATGTCATCACAAGCATGACCTGAGGCAACATGCAGCGTTTTGGCGCAGCGCCACCTACTGGTCCGGATATAAAAAATGGCTGTTTTTGCTTATAACTTTTGAACCGTTTGTCCAAAAATCATAAAAGTGGCGAGTCGTCTGATATTACATTTTTACCATATCGGCCATTTTGGCGTTGCATTTTAGCGCTTAAAAAACGTTAGCTGATATCTTCGAAACCGCTAGTCCGATCGAGACAAATCCAGCGTCAGAAGTTCGGAAACATAGGTCGATAGCACTAATGCCCAAATGTCAAAATATTGATAGTAAGGGGGTGTAAAATCCAATCAATGTCAGGTGTCAGTCATTTTTCATGTGTTTTTTCATATAAATGTCTATAACTCCAAAACGAAATGAGATATTTTCACCAAAATTGACAAAAACATGTATGGGCTCACTCCGAGGACACATAAAGAAAATGGTAGGAATGTGCCACTTGGTGTTATTAGAACTTGGCTATAATAGAACAAAACATGAAATTCCCATTGACTACAATGCAGTATTATGATATAAAATGCTATACTTTACAAATGAATTGGTGTATCATTACGAAACTTGGTATGTGCCACCAGCACCATGCCTTTTAAGGTACTTAAAAGGTTTCAAAACAGCACCGCCATGTGGTCCATACTTATAATGAAAAGGCCTCTTGAGGCTATATCTCTGCAATGACATATTGACACTATATTGACATCCTGCTTTGATATATTGACACCAATCTTTGCATGTGTCATTGTTCCCTTAAGGCCAATTTATACTTCTGCGTCGAGTGTACGCCGTAGTGTACGCCGTAGGCTACGCGCGTAGCCGACGCCGTCGTGAGCATTTATACTTCTGCGCTGTTGTCTGCGTCAATGTGCAATTCCACATGCAGACGCTAGTAGGCGCTGTCCTCGGGCATGTTGGTGTAATCAAGAGAACAGCCGAAGAAGAAGCAGCTTCGTGTGGAGAGTATCAGCAGCAGTGAGAGAGCGGCTTTTCTTGCAGCTTGAGTTGTTGTATCTAAAGCAAATTAAGCATCTCTAGTTGATTAGTAAAGTTAAATAAGGCGATCTGGCGCTGGAATGCGTTTGTGAAATCATGCGGAGCTCGTGGCCGCTGTTTTCAGCAGCGGTAGCTCGAGCAATCGATTGCTGTTGCGGAGACTTCATTCACGAAATATACCCTAATGTGTCCCTGTTCTTGATATACAATTACTTATTAACATCTTTGGTTTTAATGAGAAAATAAATAAACTATACTCAGCGGATCTATGTATTTATTTACTACCATAAAGAATCGCTGGACTGCAAAATATTGTGTTATAGCAGACGTAAGGAACTATCATCCAATTTCTGGACACACACACACACACTCCTATCGCAGATTTTGTATTTATTTATTGACCTGAGGGAAGGGTTCTGGCAGACCAATCACAGCGCTTGCGGTCCGCGTAGAATTGACGCGTTGTTACATTTTTGGAGAGGTGCGCGTCAGGGTACGGCGTAGGGTACGGCGTAACCAACGCGTCTATGCGTAGGGTACGCCGTACCCTCTGCGTGCACTCGACGCAGAAGTATAAATTGGCCTTTATTCTGACCACACCATATCAATTTCGTAACTGTGCCACCTATTGGTTGAAAGTGATAAATCATGAAATCATTATTATTGACTGTATTTATCATTTTACAGCTATTTTGCCTAAAATCACCTTAATAGGTCTTTAATTGCTCATTGCTGCAGTTGATCTGACATTGCCAGCCATTTTGGCATGTCTTGTCTTCTTCTTTGCGCTTGGCCCCGATAATGGCTGCTTGCAGCTATATTTATTCTTCTTCTTATTTTTGTTTTGTTTTATTCGTTGTAAAACTATGGTTAATTTTTGAAAGGTATATTCACTATGTATGTTTTCATAGCACTCAGGTGACACATTTGTTTGAAGGACAGCATTAGGCAGGATGGGGAATAGTTTTGTCAGTAAAAAAAAGTGGCTTTTTTTGTCTGATTAATTGAAAAAATAATCGGCCAAATAATCGATTAACAAAATAATCGTTAGTTGCAGCCCTAAAACACAGCGTATTGCAGCCATGGAAGCCAGCAAACAAACTGGGGCAGAGAGCGCAGATTCTACCCGGCCTAAAAAGCCTCGGCATCCATCTAAAAATCTCAATGAAGGGGAGCATATTTAAACGCGGATAATTCAACTTACAGAGTGTAAGTCTCCTCGATTTTCATTGCCACCTGTGCTCGCTTCTGTTGCATGTCCTCAATCTGGCAACCCATGTGAGCGTTGAGTCTGAGGAGGAAACAACTCTCTCCAATATATTGAATTTGGACTGCCAGCACCCATTTCAATCGCTAGCTGTCAATACAGCACTTTTAGGATGTCATAAAACAGCTGCCAGTGTAGTCTATACACAGGAAGTCGACTAACAAGTTATTGACCAGAACTGTATTGAGAACAGTACTCACCTGTACTCCTTTTTTAGTCCATTCTTCACAGGTGTCACTGTGGAGGCCCATGATTTTTCTTAAAATGCTCAGATTGTTTTTTTGGATTTTCCCTTACATGAAGTGTGTAATATACTGTAGATGACTGTTATTATAAAAGGTCTGCAAAGTTTTCAAGATGAAAGTGCACGATAAATGTTATTGTCTCCCAAAAGAAGTCTACTTTGACCTGCCCTCAAAAACACTGCAGTTGTAGTCATCAGGCAGTGACTTCGTAGCCAGCGTTTGCGCTCGAAGGTACCTTACAAAACTGATTTCGGACCGACCTCTGAGTCATCGTAACAGTTTAATGATCTACAGCAAGTATTTAACTACTACAATAGTAATTTCTCACTAGAAATGAAATCAGAAATGGAAAACTTTGGTCAAAAATGTACATTTACACAAACTAACCACCAACCGCAATTCTGAGACGCCATTTTAATTTTTTAGCTCAACTGTCACAGAATGGAAAACGCAGAATTGTGGGATATCAAAGGCAACGGAGAATAAATCTATGCTGCCTTCAAAAATCGATCAGATAAAGGTATCTCAAGAGACAGGAAATTAAGCTAACATTGGATTTGGACGTGCTTTAATGCCTTCCTTCCTTGGAATGCATCCTCCGTCCGAAGGCAGCATTTTTGAGCTTTAGGACGCAGCCGTAGCTGAGGTCTGGAAGAGTTTGGTTTGTGCTGTCAACAATTGGAAAAGATGCTGTTTTCTGTGACCAATCAGAGCAGAGCAGGGTCTTGGAAAAAGGGGTGTAGCGAGATTGAATCCTTTATTGAACACTGGGAAAAGAGCTGACGCTGCAATGTATGTTATGAGAAAATGCACGTTTTTATTTGGACCTTAGATGCATGTAAGCCTATTGTAAGAGACATCCAAAACAAAAGTTGAAACAACTTCAAAAAATAGCACAATAGGGGCACTTTAAATTGGTCACAATCTCCTCTTCGCAACGGAGAGGAAATTGCTTATAACTGGAACATAGTCTGTACTCTGCAGCAACCAACTAAGATATATATTTTTTTGGTTTCCCTTCACAAAGTAGCACTTGTTGCTGGCTCTTTGACAACAGGAAGAGGTCATCAGCGAGCTGCTTTGTCACCAAGGAATAACACGCAGAACATAGAACCACCCCCCCCCCCCCCCCCAGACGACAAGGATTGATTCTGGGTTGTTTCTCTGGTGTTTCTGGGTCATACAAAGTGCCATACTGATTCATTGGCTGTGCCTGAATTATTAAAGGCCAGTGGCTGCTGTTTTATTCGTTGTCTGTAGTTTTATGCTTGTAGTTTTGTCTTTTAATGGCTTGTTTTTATGTCTCATCACTGAAGATCTTAGTGCTGGGTAGCATTATCACAGGCTTTGGTTGTTCTGCAATCTGCGTTCCAGACAGAAAGGTTGTATATAATAGCAGCCAGATGTTTTGCCCAATAAATCTCCTTTTCTCAAAAGACGTCTCTGGCCCTCTGATGTAACTGCTTGGGTTTCAGCCCTTGGTAATTCTGCCAGTGCTATTGACCGGGAGTGTCTGTAGTCTGTGTGCTGGTTTATAGAGAGTGCAATGCATCTCAAGGTTTTACTCTCAACAGATGCAATAACTGCGGTATATCTATTCTCAAAGGAACACACAGAATGGTACAAACATCAGTGTGCCACAAACATCCACTTGCTTTTCATATGGGGTGTTTTATCAATAAGGATGGCCTGGAGTCTTAGTTTGAGGCTTTGTAAACTCAAACATTTAGGATTCTGTGAGATTTAGCACATTGCAAATTCTGCTGTTAATATGTCAGCAAGCTAACAGAGGAACTTTCAATTGCAGAAATTAGAAATCCGCATTGCTCCATATATCATCATTTAAAAACATTAAATGTGATGAATTATTATTATATATAAATATAGTGACTTGTTTAAAAATATGTTGCTATAAAATGTATATAGGGATGCACGATATATCGGCAACATATCGTTATCGGTCCGATAAATGATTATTTTTGATGTTATCGTTATCGGTCCGATAAGAACATTTGACCGATATAGCCGATAGATAATGTATTATTTCCTTCAGCTGAGACAGACACGCTGTCCACCATGATGGGTTTTGAATGGCTCTAAATATGATTGGAATCACTTCGAAAATAAAAATACAGTTATGTGCAACATGTGCGGCGTCTAACATATAATTTACATAAAATGATAATGAGAATACGGCTGTAAAAGAACGTTGTGTTTCAGCGCGTTTGTTGAGGGAAGAGCGCGGCCACGGAGTTACACCTTCATGACGAGCACAGTCAAGTTTGCTTGTGCATTCACAGCCTTTTGTGCCATTGTAAGTTGTAATATTATATTTATTATTCTGTGTATATAATCTCATATAGGATGCGTTTGGTTGAGTAAATTAACGATGCAGTAAAGCACTTCATACGGTCTTTAGCTTCAGCGCGTGCGCACGCGCATTTCAAACAGAAATGCACAGCATTAATAACTACTGGGACTGTCCTATACATAACACTGTAATGAGAATATTTTTGTTATAAAACGTTGTGAATTCTCTGGGTTTAGTTGTTGTGTTTCAGCGCGCTGTTGTGGGAAGAGTCCACAACGCATTCTGACCCTCACAGTCAAGTTTGCTTGTCCAGTCGCATAATTTTAAGCATATGTAAGTCGTAATATTACGTTTTAGTAATATAAACATCTGATTAATGACATATAGGATGCATTTCGTTAAGTTAATAACCCGCAGTGCTTCATTGTACCAGTGATCATCTTCAGTTTCAACGCGCGCTCTCAAACAGGGGAAGAGCATCCATAGGAGTTATAGGCCTTCACCTAAGCGTGATTTTGTGCTAATATAAGTTGTAACATTATATTTATTTTGTATAAATATCTGATTGTTCTCATATATGATGCTCTCCAGCTTCAGCGCGCGCTCTCAAACAGCAACATTATTTAATAGACTAGACTAATATTAAAGATGTTTACTATTACTGTAATATTAAACATATTTTTTTCAAAAACACAGAAGCGTTATTTTTAATAACTAGCACTTTTTTTGTTCTCATTTCCATCAACAATATGGTTTGATTAAAACCATTTCCTTATTGTCCGTGCGGAGGTTATTTCATGCATGGCACTTGCATTCCAATTCTTTATTATGCAGCCTAAGCAATGCTGTTCAATAACTTGTTTGCATTATTTAGGTATATTATTTTTATTTTTTTAGGCAATAGAATTTTTGGTAAAATTTTACAAATAAGATCTCATTTGTTAATGCATTAACTAACACGAACAAACAGAGAACAATAACCTTTGTTAATGTTAGTAATAAAATGTTTGTTTTTATTAACAGTCCATTCACAGTGCATTACCTAATGTTAACAGACACAACTTTAGATATGAAAATGTTGAGATTAACATGCATTAAGATTAATAAATGCTGTTGAAGTATTGTTCATTCATTGTTGGTTAACTAATGCTAACAAAATGAAACCTTATTGTAAAGTGTTACCAATTTCTTTTTTTAAATAAAGTAAATTGGCCATAGGAGTGCAACATTAATTTGAAAAGGTAAGGAATCTTACACTGGTTCAAATAAGCTACTGTACTGTATAGGTTTGATTTATGTTGAAGTGTTTGGGACATGGCTTTTAATGGTGAGCCTTTTGTTTTTGTAATCAGGCTCTCAAAGTTGATTCAAATTTGTATTTAGATTTATCGGCCAATATATCGGTTATCGGCTTTCAAATATAAAGAATTATTGATTATCGGTATCGACCAAAATGTTCATATCGGTGCATCCCTAATATTTTTGCAGAAAAATCTAAACCACAGAAAAAATAGATTATGAATCTACTAGTGACCTCAGTATTTTAGGACATGTAAGACAGATACAAGATATGATCTGTTACCAAACTGTGTTGTTTTGGCCCTAAATCTGTTCTCACTTAGATTTCAATTGCATATCTAAGCTGTGGGATATAGCATGTTTTCCACAGCACCACCTGGAAACCTTATGAACCCTCACCCTTTTCCTGGATTTCCCAAAATATCTTCTGTCTTCTGATTTTTGCTTATGCCAACGGAAGACTCATTCATGAAATTTTTGTACATTTTGCACGGAAAACGGATTTTCTTGAAAACTCTCCTCCGTATTCACAAACACAGGTTAATGAATCCCAATCATTTGTAAAGGGCGCGTGTACATGCTCATTTACAAGCATAATCCCCGCCTTTGAATAACAACTACTGATTTACATGTCCAGGAACGCTGTGGAATCTTCCGGACTCCCTTCTCAGGTTTGGCTCCATAATATTACAAAAATGCAAAAAAAAACTAAAAACTAATAGGCCATATGTTTAACAATAAGTATTCAATTCACAGAACGTTTGAATGTTTAAATGTGTAAAATTCTTTTGTACCAACTAACATTCTGAAATTTTATGTCAGAACTAGGGATGCTCATATTGACCGTAACCGATAGTATGAATTTTGACCGATTAATACTATCAGAGTAACGGTTTAAAAACATTTTTTTTTTTTTTTTTTTTGCTGCATGGTCACCACATTTTTATAAGAAACAAAATCGAGTCTATAAAACACGAAAGAACAACAAATATATCTGTGAGAACACCCGTTTTAACAGCCTATATACACCGGGACTGCATTTGACTGCATATCACAATTTTCCCAATATTGATTCTTCTTGCAATCGTGATGCAATGGACTGTGGCCTACATTAAACCTTTAAATAAAAGGTTTACACAGTCATATACAATAAACGAGCTTGCACAGCGACAGGAAATAAAAATTAACGCAAAAAACCTGCCTACCTTACCAGAGCATGCGAGCAAAGCAATGCGGAGCTTCACTCATGAACTGCTCAGTGGTAAAATGACGTGCGCTCAAATCCTGCTCCGACATGACGTTTCTCAGTAGCCAACTGTAGCCTATTATACTTGTAGCCATTAAAACATGTAATTAGTTTCAGTTTAAATATTATAATGTTATTTTTTAATTTAATTTACGTTGAAAGTGAATAGGACACATAAGATGCATAATGTCAGAAGACGGGGGTCTTCAATAAGTTCAATAACACTTCAATAGGCTTTCAATAAAACAAAACTTTTCTTTAAAGTGAATTTCGTTTTGTATAAATTGTATCTTAATTTTAATATATGTTTAATCAACCAAATTGCCCGGATTTAATAAATAATAAGCAAATGGCCTATAACAGACAATGACATGTACCCCTTTTCCACCAAAGCAGAGCCAGAGCTAGATTGGAGCCAGAGCCTAGTTCCAAATCGGTTCTTTGTGTTTCCACACCCAAAGCTCCAGCTCCGAGCCAGGAAAAGTGGTTCTTAAGTAGCACCAAAACATTGCTGGGCTAGAACAGGGCTAGAAGTAAGAACCGATTACGTCAGGCACTGGGGGCGGGGTCAACACGACGAACACAGACTTGAGATCCGCCATTGTTGAAATAGCAGCTAATGGAGCTAACAGCTGCTGCTCGTTTGTAATCTCCGTCTATACAAATTACGGCGAACTGCACGAATGCGTTGGATTCGCTGTGTTTTCGTTGTGTTTTGATGCCGATGTAGGATCGTAAAGCCATGTGAATCAATAGTAACGCAACATTTGCAGTGTTGATGGAAGGCTTGTTCGCAGTGGTGCTGTGCAGAGACCGATCGCGTATGATAACGAGTCCAGCGAGAGCACATGACTCCTTATGCTTTTGATTCACTCATGCGTTTTTTTAAATATTATACGTGGATCGGTCTGCGCAGCGCCGATGCATCTCAAACAAGCCTGGTGTGTGTGTGTTTCCCGCTAGCGTTGCTGAGAAAGATGAGACGTATACAGTGACGTAAGACCTGGCTCTGTTGTGGCTCTCTAGCCTGTGGAAACGCAAACGGTTCTTAGCAGGCTCCTCAGTTGAACCAACTATGAACTGGGACTAGCTCTGGCTCCGATCTAGCTCTAGCACTGCCTTGGTGGAAAAGGGGTAATGGAGGCGTCGGCGCAGCATGAACAACGGCTTAAACGAACAACTAGAAAAGAAAAAAAACTTTAGTCAGGGGCAGCCCTAGCTATTTATTTCAGATAGACCTATATTTGATCCAGCATGTCACAAAGGGATTGAGCATGCGGTGCTGAGCGGAATGAGCTTCAGAAATGAGCGGAATCGTTTTAAAAACATAATTCAACAAATAAATAATACTTTTTAATGGGCTACTTAAAATGTTTATTACACATAAATTATCACATTTTAAAAATGAATGAAATGAACAAAAATTTGCAATCCTTTGCAGCACCCCCACTTCCCGTGGATTGAGTTAGGCCTGCTATTTTTATATGATGAAAAAAACTTTAAAAAATATATATATTTATAGAACTAAAACTATTATACTATGTCATCTTAATTTGTTAATTATTTAAGTGAAAAATATTTAGTGTAGGCCTATTTATTTTATGCTTTTTTAAAATATTTTATTCAGGTTTTCTCTGTTGTCAGAAACGCTGCAGGTGCGTGAACATGTGATAATGTGAATCCAGGTTCTGATGTTGTTGTTGATATGTTCTGTATGCTGCGGTTTGCACAGTAAAATAAACCCGTGGAAAAAAGTGTCTTTATAACGGGTCACATATATTTATTTAATGCCAATTCAATATTATAATCTTATCAGTTAACGTTTAATAATCGGATAATGAGCGGCGGTTGTCAGTCGGGAAAAATAACCGTTTTGAGCATCCCTAGTCAGAACAATTTGCACACAAATTCGTTCTGCTCGTGTTTCATGAATGAGGAATACGTTTTTGTTTATCAGACTCTTATTCATAACTGAACTCTATACTGACACCTAGTGGCCTGGATGCATTAAGCTTTTGTATCACATCAAAGCTGTTTTTTTTTTCCCTTTTTCTTTTCATCCATGTTTTTCTTGGGCATGCGCCATATTCATATAAAGAACATTCTTGGATTCAATCTCAAAAGCTTTTCACGCATTGTTGGTGGTTTGTGGTGGTAGTTCAAGTTCTCTCTCTGCAGTGACTGTGTGTTGGCAAAGGCTTTTTTTCAGTGCAGCGGCTGTGACCATCATGTGTTTGAGTTTGGCATTTGATGTGCCTGTAGCAGGGATTCCTTGTTTGGACATTTTTATTTGTGCAGTTGTATTTATTCTCTTGGACTGGTATATCAAAATGTGTGTGCGATTCATCTCACTAGACTGTGTTATTGATTCAGGCTCCGCTGTGTCTGTAGAGTGTATATTATGTGTGTTATATGGTTTGCTTGTTTTGTTTAGATATACTTTTATGCTTATGCTGTGTGAGGCACCTTGAGTATTATATAAAGGTATATAATAATATAATGTAATAAAATAAAAAAATATATAATATAACATAATATAATAATAAAATATAATATATTATAATATAATACAACCTGATGGACATATATCACTGTTTTTTATTGGATTTATTTTTGTTTATTTTTAATTTAATTTTAATTTTAATGTATTAACTTATCTATTTTTTTCAACCATACCGCTTGTCCTATGTAGATTTCTATTCTATTCTATTCTATTCTTCTGTGTGATTTTCTATTATGTTATAATTATATATTATTTTATATTATATGAATCAATGTACATCACCTTAATAACATTTCTAAAGTAGTATAATTTGTTCCTTTGTGTAAATTTTCTTTCAATTTGCAAAAAAATGACACCTGCACCTCTATGTATTGTAATATAGCGCAACATGATATGCAGTGCTAGTGTATTTTTGCTGTTAATATGCTACATTGATCAAGAACCATATTTAGCCTTAACCACCATTTAAGGGTCCAATCTGGAGCTGATGTTACTGGCAGGCTTCTCCCACAACTGTTAACCCTCCTTGTATTTTTACCCCATGCCAGTTTTGCAAACATAAACACTGAGATCAAGTCAAGCTGTTTCAGTAAACACATTACGTTTCTGCCATATGCTATCAGCTCATCCTAAATGTGTGTATCTTAAATAGTTTAGGCTCTGAAATCGGATTGAGCCATCGACAAAGTCAGTGTCATTTGATAGCCGTAATACATTTATTTATTGAACATGTCTCATAATAATGCTGTTATAAAAGCAATAAACCACTCTGTTACAGTGCTTTCAACACAGTTAAGGGAGTTTTAGGCATTCAAGTTGACATCATTAGCTTTATTACGTTAATGCTTACAGCAATGGTACAGTTCTTGAACATCCTATTGTATTTTGACCTGTTTGTCTCTGTTTTGCAGTTGCACTGGGGCGAAACCAGCCCCTGAAGAGAGAGAAGCCCAAATGGAAGAGCGACTACCCAATGACCTATGGCCAGCTGCGCAGCAAGCGTGATGAATTTTGGGATACGGCACCAGCTTTTGAAGGCCGCAAGGAAATCTGGGATGCACTTAAGGCGGCTGCCCAGGCCTTTGAGAGCAATGACCACGAACTTGCTCAAGCCATCATTGATGGCGCCAGCATAACGTTACCACACGGTAAGAGACACATGTCACACACCAGCGTGCTTTGATTTAAACAATTTGTGTTGACAATAAGATTTGGTAAAAACTATGGTTTCCCGATATGTATTAAATTGCTTTTATTGAAATCTATTGAAAATATTATTTTGTCTTTCTATTCCCCATCGGAATAGTACACCCAAAAATGAAACTTGCAACGGCGGAAGCAATATGAATATCAAGCACTTTACATGATGCAGTGAAATTTAAATATAAGTGTGGCTTATATTTCCAAATATTTTTTTGGTTCACACAAGGCCTATTTGAACATTGTGTTAAGCCCAAAGTATACTTCCGCAATTAAGCCCAAAGTATACACATTTTTAGGGCTGGCTATTGACACATTTCACAATTCGATTCGATTTCGATTCACAAGCTTTCCATTCGATTTTCGATTCAATTCAATATTATTTTTGGATATGTATCAGGTATAATACATGGAAAATTTTCTCAAGGAAAACACATTTCTGAACTAATGTTGTAAACTATGGGAGTCAGTTGATACTACATTAGCCTACTAATATTGAAGGTAAAAATTAACTGATTTGTATACAAACACTTAAATGACACTACATTATGCTTTTTGTTTTTTATAATAATAAAGTTATAATATTAACTTTACAATTACATAATCATAATTCTACTCCAATTAGCTTTTTGAAATATAAACATATAAATGGTGGCTGTCATAAAAACTTGCCAGATTTATTCATACATACATTAAATATTGAAGAACATTGACAATGAATGTCCTATGTAATGTGCATATAATTAGCAATAGTTTTTCTGAGGTAAATGTGACATTACGTGACATTGTTTGCAAGCCGTTTTACTTACATCTTCCTGCGGTTGAAACACTGATTGAGCTATTCTGTGACATGATACGGATTTCAGTAAGTTGTCCTGTATCTTTTAACACACTTTCAGAAGCTCATTCATGTTTATTTTGCGCTGCTACTGGTATTAATGCGGAAGAGAAGATCCGTTCATGTTTGCTCCGCGCTGCTGGTTCTCTTGAGCTGAGCTGCGGCAGAGTGATCTCACGCCACAGCGCCAAAACAGTCTTTATGTTTTTTAATTTCGTTTAAGAAAAAAATGACGTAATTTGAAATCTGAGACTTTGTTTCATATCAATAGTAATAAAGCACAAAGATTATTGCGATATATTGGATGGGAGGCGCGCTACAATGTTTATTTCTTTCATTAACTGAAAACAGGATGACTAATCGATTCTTGGGATTTAAGAATCGATACTGTTTTGTAAAAGTGAGAATCGATTATAATAGAGAATCAAGCAATTGTGCTGCACATTTCGAATGGGTCCATTTGCACTCATCTGTGGTTGAGTATACTTTCATATGGGATGGTTTTAGACTCAAAATGAATAATAAATGCACACACAATTATCCATTAACTTGATTATTGTTGCAGACATGTTTTACTATCCACAAACAAATGCCCTTTAACTTGTGTGTGCAAGATACAGAATTACATGAATGTGCAGCGATTTGTACAAATAGAGACATAATTGTGAATACAAAACTTTGCATTTGTGGATCCGGTGATGTGTATTCATTCATTGACTCGTTAGTGAGTGGATCCTATTTGCAGTGACGCCGCTCCCATTACACACATCACGCACTGCGCGTAGGGCACCAAGTGCTCAGGGGGGCACCACAAGAAAATGCTCTCAGCAACGCTTAACAGTAGGCTAGCGTTAAAAAGGTATTAATAACGCATAGGCTACTTTGTATAGGCAAACGGATTAAATCCGGTTATGAACACAACATTGTTCATCACAACATCATCATGTACACATCATCATGTACAAGCGTTTTCTCCCATAAAGTCTATTATAAAAGAAAACGCTTAATGTGGCTTCCTGCAGTAAAACGGCGATATTTAAAAGTAGGCTATACACTTTATTGAACATGCGCTATATTGCATATTAAGCATTTTATAATGTTTTCTATGGGAGAAAAAGGTCAGTTTTACATGCAAATTACTCAGAATTTGTTCATATATTTACGAAAGTTTCATGAATGAGGCCCATAGAGTGTAAATTATTATATTTATAAAATTATTAAATGGATGCCGCCTTAATGGGACAATAGATGCCCACCCTACACCTATCCCTAACCCTACCCAATACATACTATTATTATTATTATTATTAAACATTTCGTTAGGCACTTTATTTCCATTTTTAGAACATTTTCTTAATTTTTATTGAAAGTAAATGCCTTTCCAATGTGATATGTGATGGGAAAAGAGAGAAGTGCAAGCTCTGCAAATGGCGGATTCGAACCCGGGTCAATCACATCAAAAGCCACGTTTCCACCGCAGGAACTTTCCCCAGGAACTAGGAACTTTGGGCTGGTACTCGTGTGTTTCGACCGCAGGAACCAGGGTCTAAATGAAGTTCCGGGTAAATATTTCCCCCTCCGAGCGGCCCTGCTCCCGAGGTGGTACTTTTTCAAAGTTCGGGAACTTTCGGGGGTGGGACTTGGGCGCTGAACATGCTGATTGGTGGAGCTCACGCAGCATTTTATTTCAACTGGCATTTTTAAAAGTCTTTTGCGAGGATCGTTCAGCGTTCAGTAAATATCAGTCTTGCTCTTTCTGTCTGATGACTACGCCACTGAAAACGTTGAAATAGACCTGTTATTTTCTTAATCATGTTTTTCCCAAACAAGCACTTTTAGGTGGAGCTAGTGTGAATAGCACTTGCAAACTAGGCATGCTATTTGCACTTGTTGTAAATAGACACTGCAAATTTTTTATTAGTGCTGTCAAATCGATTAAAAAAAGCGATTATTTGTTTCCAAAATAAACGTTTGTGTTTACATAATATATGTGTGTGTACTGTGTATAATTATTGTGTATATATAAATACACACACATGCATGTATATACAGTGAAGAAAATAAGTATTTGAAACCTGCTATTTTGCAAGTTCTCCCACTTAGAAATCATGGAGGGGTCTGAAATTGTCATCGTAGGTGCAAGTCCACTGTGAGAGACATCTAAAAAAAAAATCCAGAAATCACAATATATTATTTTTTAACTATTTATTTGTATGATACAGCTGCAAATAAGAATTTGAACACCTGAGAAAATCAATGTTAATATTTGGTACAGTAGCCTTTGTTTGCAATTACAGAGGTCAAACGTTTCCTGTAGTTTTTCACCAGGTTTGCACACACTGCAGGAGGGATTTTGGCCCACTCCTCCACACAGATCTTCTCTAGATCAGTCAGGTTTCTGGCCTGTCGCTGAGAAACACGGAGTTTGAGCTCCCTCCAAAGATTCTCTATGGGGTTTAGGTCTGGAGACTGGCTAGGCCACGCCAGAACCTTGATATGCTTCTTACAGAGCCACTCCTTGGTTATCCTGGCTGTGTGCTTCGGGTCATTGTCATGTTGGAAGACCCAGCCTTGACCCATCTTCAATGCTCTAACTGAGGGAAGGAGGTTGTTCCCCAAAATCTTGCAATACATGGCCCCGGTCATCCTCTCCTTAATACAGTGCAGTCGCCCTGTCCCATGTGCAGAAAAACACCCCCAAAGCATGATGCTACCACCCCCATGCTTCACAGTAGGGATGGTGTTTTTGGTATGGTACTCATCATTCTTCTTCCTCCAAACACGTTTAGTGGAATTATGACCAAAAAGTTCTATTTTGGTCTCATCTGACCACATGACTTTCTCCCATGACTCCTCTGGATCATCCAAATGGTCATTGGCAACCTTAAGACAGGCCTTGACATGTGCTGGTTTAAGCATAGGAACCTTCCATGCCATGCATGATTTCAAACCATGACGTCTTAGTGTATTACCAACAGTAACCTTGGAAACGGTGGTCCCAGCTCTTTTCAGGTCATTGACCAGCTCCTCCCGTGTAGTTCTGGGCTGATTTCCCACCTTTCTTAGGATCATTGAGACCCCACGAGGTGAGATCTTGCATAGAGCCCCAGTCCGAGGGAGATTGACAGTCATGTTTAGCTTCTTCCATTTTCTAATGATTGCTCCAACAGTGGACCTTTTTTCACCAAGCTGTTTGGCAATTTCCCCGTAGCCCTTTCCAGCCTTGTGGAGGTGTACAATTTTGTCTCTAGTGTCTTTGGACAACTCTTTGGTCTTGGCCATGTTAGTAGTTGGATTCTTACTGATTGTATGGGGTGGACAGGTGTCTTTATGCATCTAATTTAGGATAATAAATGGAGTGGAGGTGGACATTTTAAAGGCAGACTAACAGGTCTTTGAGGGTCAGAATTCTAGCTGATAGACAGGTGTTCAAATACTTATTTGCAGCTGTATCATACAAATAAATAGTTAAAAAATCATATATTGTGATTTCTGGATTTTTTTTTTAAGATTATGTCTCTCACAGTGGACTTGCACCTACGATGACAATTTCAGACCCCTCCATGATTTCCAAGTGGGAGAACTTGCAAAATAGCAGGGTGTTCAAATACTTATTTTCCTCACTGTATTTAAGATTTTTTTTTAAATATTTATATATAATATAAATGATATAAATGTATATAAAGTATATACATGCAAATATTTCTTAAATATATACATGTATGTGTGTGTATACAAATACAGATCATAATTAAACACAGTACATATATTATGTAAACACAAACCTTTATTTTAGATATTTCCAACTACTGGCCTGGCAGCAGAAGACAGCGTTTTTAGTTGTTTTCATGGATCTGTGTGAACAGGAATCGTTTTGACAACATTGTCGTCTGTATCCGAAAAATGCAAATACATGTTTTTTCTAGTTTTAGTACATCATTGTCATGTAAACGTACCCTTAGTAAGGTTTATTTATTATAGAGAAATGTTTTTAATTCAGTCATTTCCTTTCTTCACTACATTTTCTGCCCATGGTCCACTTTTCACTAATTGCATAATCTCAGGGGCCGGCATATTACAGCATATATTAGCCTATTGGCCACTGTTCAAACGTTAAACTGTCATCATTTGAATATATGTGAACTTCCCTGTGTTCCTCTGTGCGGTTTTCATTGTCTACATCTGTCTGGGTGCAGCTGGAGATTCTTGCAGGCAGTTGTCAGCGTCTCCTGAGAGCCCGGCTGCCTGGTGACGGCGTGGAAAGAAAACTTTCGCTATTACTAGGCTACAGTTGAGCTCTCCAACAAGACACATGCAGATCGAATCAACCCCTTCCTGTGAATCAAAACATACTTTTCCCCCTAGTCATTCTCACTTTAATTTTCCACCTAAGAATTCGTATTAGTCAATTCAGTAGGAATTGAAGCCAGGATGTTTATGTGATTTTTGAACTGGAGTTTGAATAGCTGCTATGATCATTTAGATTTATTGATTTTACAAATGGTTTTATTGCACAGTTCATTCACAGTATGTGTTCTCTGGGACCTTAGTGTTGCTAGCACCATACCCTACCAGTTGACCTACATGAACAATATAATACAATATATGCCTTAATAAGATTGTTGGCGTACTGATGGATGTGTTTTTCTGGATTTTACAGTAAGATATAATGGATGTCTTTTGGTCAGTGGCATTACGTTATTTTTTTTCTGGATTTATTAAATGATTCAGAAATACATGAAATGCAATTTATACATCCAGCAATTTTAATACTCTTCTATGATGACCATATTTTTTAATTTCAGAAATATTTATTCGATTTCATTAATAATCATTATTTTACCATTTTTTTTTATTAACGATAATTATCTATAAAATTAGTGGTATTTGAGGAGAAATACATGGAAACATATTTAAAAACTTTTGAAAATAGTTAGGATGTATACACTCAAATATATTGTATACTGTATTCAAGGCGTAATAAAAATGTCAAGTTGTAAAGGTAAAGTTTTTACTTTTGAGTCAAAAAAAAAAAGAACTTATATAGTAAAATTGAAATAATAGTCAGGGTTTCCGCTGGGTCTTAATGTCTAAAAAAGTCTAGATTTTTAGTCCTTAAAAAGTCTTAAATTCGTGGAATTATTCTTAAATAATTTTAAACAGGTCTTAATTTTCCTATGTCCATGTAACGCTACCTCTAATGCTCATTGAAATGCTCCCGCAGCGCTCTAGAATGTTTCGTTTTTTAATTCCGTGGTGTTGTAGTTCTTTCTTTCGCTAGTCCAAATATAATTTGCTGTATTACGACTACAAATGAGACCAATATGTAACTTATATAACAGCTAATCAGCTTTTGTGTTATTGGTGCAAGTCTCTTTCGGATTGTACCACAGACACATAAAATTTATTTTATTCTTCAGCTAATAGTCCTCAAGTTTTTCGCATCTCCGCAATTACTAAATACAATGAAAAATCAACAATGCATTTTTTGAGGTCCTGCATAATTTGTAATTTCACAGCAAAATAATGGCAAGAAACCAAAATAAACAAGATTTATGCATTTGGTATGTTCTATTGTCATGTGTAACTATTGTGAATCTAATATAATACATTATATAGTAAATGTGGTATCCTAATTGTGCAAATTTCTGGAAATTACCACCACAAATTCAGTCATTTTGATCTCAAAAATCACAAAAAACAGCAAAATCCTGACGGGATTGAGCTATGGGGAAGTGCAAGTTTAAAAGGTCTTTAAAAGGTCTTAAAAAGTCTTAAATTTGACTTGGTGAAACCTGCAGAAACCCTGAATAGTAATATACACACAAAAGGGCCTGAGGGTGTGCTGTGGTATCTGGCACCAAGATGTTAGCAGCAGATCCTTTAAGTCCTGTAAGTTGCGAGGTGGGGCCACACATGAACCCGGCCATCACGTGAAGTAAAAGAAAATGTGATTCATCAGACCAGGCCACATTCTTTCATTGCTCTGTGGTCCAGTTCTGATGATCACGTGCCCACTTTTGGGCACTTTCGGTGGTGGACAGGGGTCAGCATGGGCACCCTGACTGGTCTGCGGCTATGTAGCCCCATACGCCACAAACTGCGATGCACTGTGTATTCTGACACCTTTCTATCAGAACCAGCATGCACGCATCTCTCAATGTGTGATAAGTGAAATATGATGTACTGTAATGTAACCGACTACTGCAGCAAGCAACCATGTCCCTTTAGGGGCTCCTTAGAGTGCGTTACTCATTTTCCGCACCTTTCCGAATTCGGATTTAGGCATCTGGCACATCCCTATTAATAAGTATAATAGCATAACAAATGTAATACTAATTTACGTTTATAATAGCATTTACAGTGAGGAAAATAAGTATTTGAACACCCTGCTATTTTGCAAGCCCTCCCACTTAGAAATCATGGAGGAGTCTGAAATTGTCATCGTAGGTGCATGTCCACTGTAAGAGACATAATCTAAAAAAAAAAAAAAAACAGAAATCACAATGCATGATTTTTTAACTATTTATTTGTATGATACAGCTGCAAATAAGTATTTTAACACCTGAGAAAATCAATGGTAATATTTGGTACAGTAGCCTTTGTTTGCAATTACAGAGGTCAAACGTTTCCTGTAGTTTTTCACCAGGTTTCGCCCTGTCCCATGTGCAGAAAAACACCCCCAAAGCACGATGCTACCACCCCCATGCTTCACAGTAGGGATGGTGTTCTTGGGATGGTACTCATCATTCTTCTTCCTCCAAACACGTTTAGTGGAATTATGACCAAAAAGTTCTATTTTGGTCTCATCTGACCACATGACTTTCTTACATGACTCCTCTGGATCATCCAAATGGTCATTGGCAAACTTAAGACGGGCCTTGACATGTGCTGGTTTAAGCAGGGGAACCTTCCGTGCCATGCATGATTTTAAACCATGACGTCTTAGTGTATTACCAACAGTAACCTTGGAAACGGTGGTCCCAGCTCTTTTCAGGTCATTGACCAGCTCCTCCCGTGTAGTTCTGGGCTGATTTCTCACCTTTCTTAGGATCATTGAGACCCCACGAGGTGAGATCTTGCATGGAGCCCCAGTCCGAGGGAGATTGACAGTCATGTTTAGCTTCTTCCATTTTCTAATGATTGCTCCAACAGTGGACCTTTTTCACCAAGCTGCTTGGCAATTTCCCTGTAGCCCTTTCCAGCCTTGTGGAGGTGTACAATTTTGTCTCTAGTGTCTTTGGACAGCTCTTTGGTCTTGGCCATGTTAGTAGTTGGATTCTTACTGATTGTATGGGGTGGACAGGTGTCTTTATGCAGCTAAGGACCTCAAACAGGTGCATCTAATTTAGGAGGTGGACATTTTAAAGGCAGACTAACAGGTCTTTGAGGGTCAGAATTCTAGCTGATAGACAGGTGTTCAAATACTTATTTGCAGCTGTATCATACAAATAAATAGTTAAAAAATCATATATTGTGATTTCTGGATTTTTTTTTTTAGATTGTCTCTCACAGTGGACATGCACCTACGATGACAATTTCAGACCCCTCCATGATTTCCAAGTGGGAGAACTAGCAGGCAAAATAGCAGGATGTTAAAATACTTATTTTCCTCACTGTATGTGTGTAAAATAACACCGAATCAGACTACACAGTTTGCACTGAATGTTTTATTCACCTAAAAAGAATCAGTTCATAAGAGTAGGGGTGTGACGAGATCTCGTGTCACGAGAATTCGCGAGACTAAACTGTGACGAGATTTCTCGTCGAGGTGAAAAGCTGTCTCGTGTCATATTGTCATGACCTGGTCATGACGGAGTGTGAGGGTGAAGTTAGGATAGAATATGCCAACGCTACATTTACATTACGCCTCCACACTAGTTTTGCTTTTTATAGAAATAAAAAACAATTGGTAACACTTTACAATTAGGTTCATTAGTTAACATTAGTTAACTACATTAGTTAACATGAACTAATAATGAACTGCACTTATACAGCATTTATTTATCTTTGTTAATGTTAATTTCAACATTTACTAATGCATTATTAAAATCTTGTTAACATTAGTTTATGCACTGTGAACTAACATGAACAAACCATGAACAGCTGTAATTTTATAAACTAACGTTAACAAAGATTAACTAATGCAGAACAGAGGTGTTGTTCATGGTTAGTTCATGTTAACTAGTGCATTAACTAATGTTAACTAATACTACCTTATTGTAAAGTGTTACTAAACAATTTAATTCAGGTGGATAATAGTCGCTTCGATTCCATCAGCTCATCCAACACAAGCTGTTCGAGTCGTACAGTACATAGTGCGCCGCACTAATCACGTGACGAGAAAACATTGAGCGTGTGTTATGAGTGTTTGTTACATGTTAGTGGACTGGACCGTGGTGGAGGATTCTTTGCGCAGCTGAAGTGTCAAAATCTATTTTAAAATGCACGTTCAGCACCACCGCTCCCTATTCACAGAGTACGCACGATCGCAAAATTGAAAGTGAAAGAAAATGGGAGCGTGCATTCAAACGCGATTTCAATACGTTACTGCTGTTTGAAAGCGGCTCCATGAGGCACACAAATATCTCCCAATTTAAAAGCCATCTTGTTGCAACCATGTCTTAGCTCTGTATCATGCTCGAAGAAAAATGTGGTCTCTATTTGCACTTTGAATAGAGTACTTTGATTATGGTATTATGGTTATTGTTTGCACTTTTGTGGGAAGGAGTTCAGTTAGGAGGACAAAAGAAGCTCATGTGCAGTTCGAAGGTCTGACGAGACAATCTTACAGGAAAGAAGCCAGTCAGTGCTTGTTTTCTTTTACTGCATATGATAATTCATACTCAGAAAGTAGAACTGAAATGACATTCATTACAAGATGATTTGAGTTAAAACATTTCAAATGCACCTGCAAATAATTTTTCTAGGCATACATTTCATCATTGATGATTTCTTGTAATCAAAATACCATGTAAAAATCTCGTCTCGTTCTCGTGAACCTAATCTCGTGTATCGTCTCGTGAAATAAGTGTCTCGTCGCTAGGGTTGGGTATTATTTGTTTTTTTCCAATACCGGTGCCAAACCGATACTTTTAAAACGGTACCGGTGCCTGATCGGATACTTAAAAAAATATATAATTTTTAAGAGTCACAAAACAAGGTGGATGACATTTAAAGAATGCCTTTTTATTGATTTAAAAAAAAACATTATTTAAATTTAACCATTTATTAAAAGTTTAAAGTATACTTAATTATATAAATATAAATAAATACAAAACACAATTTACTTAACAAATCCACAGTAAAACTTAAGCCTCCTAACCCTAGACCTATTTTAACACTAAATAACAGTTACACTACAGGACTAATAACAAAAATGTAGTCTGTATTCTTGGTGTGCTACAAACCAGCTTCAAGGTTCAGCATTATTTTGCAGAAATATGACCATATTCTCTGGCTAAATATTGTAGAACGCATCGCCTTATTGTTTCCATGGCGACGCATCATGCTTCTCACATGACACACAGCAGCCGCAATAGCGCTGAATGACAGCTCAGCTGTATCGAGTTTGTTTTTTTATTTTTTATTCAAAATATTCACAAACTATGTTATGAACTATCTGATATTCTGATTTTCAAATATGTGTAAGTGAATGTGTGTTAGTTGATCTATAATGCGCGCCTCAGAGAATCGGATCTGTTGGATTTATAGCACGTATATTCATCCACGTCTCACGAAATACATGAAAGTAAGTGACCGCTGAACTGGGAGAAGAATAGAGTAAACTATATAGTTACTATACACTCACCTAAAGGATTATTAGGAACACCTGTTCAATTTCTCATTCATGCAATTATCTAATCAACCAATCACATGGCAGTTACTTCAAAGCATTTAGGGGTGTGGTCCTGGTCAAGACAATCTCCTGAACTCCAAACTGAATGTCAGAATGGGGAAGAAAGGTAATTTTAAGCAATTTTGAGCGTGGCATGGTTGTTGGTGCCAGACGGGCTGGTCTGAGTATTTCACAATCTGCTCAGTTACTGGGATTTTCACGCACAACCATTTCTAGGGTTTACAAAGAATGGTGTGAAAAGGGAAAAACATCCAGTATGCGGCAGTCCTGTGGGCAAAAATGCCTTGTTGATGTTAGTTCGCTGTACTAAAATGGCCCCCACAGTCACCAGATCTCAACCCAATAGAGCATCTTTGGGATGTGGTGGAATGGGAGCTTCGTGCCCTGGATGTGCATTACACAAATCTCCATCAACTGCAAGATGCTATCCTATCAATATGGGCCAACATTTCTAAAGAATGCTTTCAGCACCTTGTTGAATCAATGCCACGTAGAATTAAGGCAGTTCTGAAGGCGAAAGGGGGTCAAACACAGTATTAGTATGGTGTTCCTAATAATCCTTTAGGTGAGTGTATAATGTGTTTCTGATGTGAATATAACACGCAAGTTAGTCAAATTATAATTGTCTGAAAGGATTGTTTTTGCTGCCTCCATAGACATCAGTGTGTATTTTTTGCTTGTATTTATTTATGTGCATTTAAATGTCTGAAACCTAAAATAGACATGATGTGGTTGAAAACACTGAATAGTTGTGATATGTGACGAGCGCTGAGCGCGTCTGTCTCTGGCTTGGCGCCGGCCAAAGCGCGAATGCACGTTTGAATTTAAGTGGCACCGAAATGAGGTACCGAAATCTGCGTTCTGATACGATCTGGTACATACCGGTTATATAGGTACCATATTGGCACTGGGTTTCGGTACCCAACCCTGATCGTCACACCCCTACCAAAGAGTCATCAATTGGATGCACTACAAAAGCCATGCTGCTATAGTTTTATTCCACAAAAAGAATCAACATAAGAGGGATTCGTTCTGGAATCTATCTACCAATTTATCATCTGTACAGTCTATGAAACAGACAGTATGAGCTGTGTAAACAGATGAAATTTAATGGATCATTCCATTAAAAATAAACTGAACAAAAATCCCTGTGCACCTATTGTCATAAAGGAAAATGTTAGTTGTTTTTTAAAACCATATGAAAGTAACATGAGTCCACGCAGAGTACATTTTTATAAATTTTGCACATGTATAAACTGTCAATGATATTTTGAAACTGACTCATCATTGACACAAAAGGGTGCCATGTTTTTTTTTTTATTATTGTAAATGGCAATGTACAATGTACATTTCCAGGCATGTGATCTTCATAAGACCACCGCTTCCAAATCTTTCACCCCAAAGTGGCCTTTTCAAAGTATAACCCCCCCACCACAGCGGATGACCAGGTGATGTCCAACGGTAAAGCGTCGCATGAGATTCTGTCAGCAATGCAGTCATAGTGAGTATCAGTAGTTGTTTCAGCAGCAGGAGAAATTCCATCCACAGAGGTTTTCGGGGGTTCTAGAGCCGCTCTGCTTGTCATGTATTGGGCCTGTGGTTGTTTCGACATGCAGTGCACTCAGGAGAGCAGTGCAGGTGTATTTATAGCTCTGAGATTCATGTAGTGAAAAGGTCACAGATCATAACCATTCTCCACTTTCTCTTAACTTCTAGGCGTGAGTAAACAGAGGTGGGTTACGCAGTTCTCTTGCTCTCTGAGTGTTTGTGGTCTTGAGTGTTCGTCAGCAGCGTTTTTTGACGTCCATTCACTTTATTGCTATTGAATCACATTGCTCTCATAGTGTAGAGACAGAGAATTTTGATTTTTTTTAATTATAGACATCCTTGAATGTGTCTAACTGGGACGGTAGTCTTGCAGCACCGTAGGGCCTCTTTACTGTAACTGCTGAGCTCATCATATTTCTGTATCTCGGATAGTGTAAATAAAGATCTGCATAACCCAGTTTTATCCTTTTTATCCCAGAGGATCAAGTGCAGCTTTTATTATTGTAAAATCACAAACTTGTTATTTTTCTGTGTTGATACTAAAACATTTTCTAACATAAATCCTACCCTGTCACAAATCAAATTAATTAACCATTTTCAGTTCAAAATGTATACAGAAATCAAAGGCAAGCTTTTCACACTGAGCTTATCGTCGTTCTAAACACACTTTCAACCCCGGGTAAAGTAACATTTCACACTTTTATATTTGCATGCTTTGGACAGTCACTGAAACACTGTGCATTCTATATAAATAATAAATTCAGCATTGGAGAGGAAAAATGTCAAATGCTGACAGAAAATGCAACAATTGCAGTGAAGAAGAGACCATTTTAATTATTTTATAGTCTGAAATGTCCATTCAGGATACACTTGTAATACGAGGACATGCAAAGCTTGATCATTTATGTAAACATATTGTGTGCGGTGTTCGTCCAATCAGTGATACTGACACTGCAAATAAGGATGTTATCCCATGGTTTAGTACAGTACAGTGTGGAATGAATTCTTAGGTAAATGATGATCAGTGTGAAACGTGAAGAAAGATAACCCAGGATTCTGTATACCCGGGGTTTACTATTTCAAGTGTGAAAAGCCCTCATGTTTTTCATCCTAATGAAGAGAAGAAAAATGCTTACCATTAACATGAATATCCCACAGTCAATAGAGCCGACCAACTGTTGTGGAACAGTCTAAAACAATAGAACATTATTAAGTTATTCCTGGAAAAGATGTGACAGATATAACAACACACTATCTGTACAAGTAGCTTATGTCTTTATGAGAGCCTTTTAAAACTAACCTTGTTTTTGATCAGCTTCCATTGTCCTGTGTATATATATATATATATATATATATATATATATATATATATATATATATATATATATATATATATATATATATATATATATATATATATATATATATATATGTATATATGTGTGTGTATGTATATAAATAATGTAACCATAAAAATTGTACAAGAGAGCCAAGTTTCATTGTTCTAAAGCAAAAATTCTAATTATTAAAAATTGATTTTAATAGGACACATTCAAACACATGAAATATTGTTTGTATTTTGTTAGCTTAAGCACATTGTATATATATACACTTGAAACTTTGAAGATGAGATGAAATTTTTGACCAAATCATGCAGAAAACCAACTAATTCCAAAGGGATAACAAATACGTACTATTTATTGCCACTGTATATAAACAAATAACTCAAAACCTTCATACCTCCATGGAGCGCTGCTTTTTGAAGTGAATTTGAAGGTGTGCATTCAACTAGTGCCATCTATATATATATATATTAGTGGTGGGCCGTTATCGGCGTTAACGTGAGACTCTTATCGGGCGATAAAAAAAAATATCGCCGTTAATCTATTCTCAAAGTTGTGTTGGGAGCTGGGTCTATACTACGCAAGCTATGATGACTTTCACCTTGATATTTTAGCACGGATGTACATCTAGTGGAATTGCACTGTCGGGGGCGAGAGAACGAGTCTTCGAACCTGTGTGTATGCCTACTAGTGTTGTCAAAAATATCCATATTTCGCTATGTATCGATACTGAAATATCTGAAACAATACGATACTCATTTTCTACAGTATTGATATCAGCTGCGCTCTCCTCTCCGACCGGCAGCGAGTGACACGCACCCGCCTCCTCTCATTCAGTCCGTTTAATCCTCTGAACATTGCGAACGAGTGTTCTGCTCGACTTTTGTTAGTATTGGTGTGACCGGTCTGAATTTCGCGCGGGGTTGCTCATAATGTTAATTCTACTAATTCCCGCAGATTTCGCGCTCGCATCTGAAGCGCACACACACACACATACCGTAATAAAGCCGCCTCTAACATACAAGTGCAAAAATGAGCTCCTTTTTCCAGTTTATTAATGGTCAAATACACAAAAAAATGTCTCAATGCCCATCTTGGTGAGTTTTAACGTAAACACAGTCGTAACCAGCTCACAGGAACAGTGTTTGGATATGCGTGCATCAGGTTTTAAAGGGACAGAAGTTATTTATTATTCAAACTACAAAAAGACAAACAATCACTTATGAGCACGCATATTCTGAATGCCTTCGGCAGAATTAAAATGAGCCATTTTAATCTAGATTAAAAAAATTTATCTATGCCCACCACTAATATATATACACTCACCTAAAGGATTATTAGGAACACCATACTAATACTGTGTTTGACCCCCTTTCGCCTTCAGAACTGCCTTAATTCTACGTGGCATTGATTCAACAAGGTGCTGAAAGCATTCTTTAGAAATGTCCCATATTGATAGGATAGCCTCTTGCAGTTGATGGAGATTTGTGGGATGCACATCCAGGGCACGAAGCTCCCGTTCCACCACATCCCAAAGATGCTCTATTGGGTTGAGATCTGGTGACTGTGGGGGCCATTTTAGTACAGTGAACTCATTGTCATGTTCAAGAAACCAATTTGAAATGATTCGAGCTTCGTGACATGGTGCATTATCCTGCTGGAAGTAGCCATCAGAGGATGGGTACATGGTGGTCATAAAGGGATGGACATGGTCAGAAACAATGCTCAGGTAGGCCGTGGCATTTAAACGATGCCCAATTGGCACTAAGGGGCCTAAAGTGTGCCAAGAAAACATCCCCCACACCATTACACCACCACCACCAGCCTGCACAGTGGTAACAAGGCATGATGGATCCATGTTCTCATTCTGTTTACAACAAATTCTGACTCTACCATCTGAATGTCTCAACAGAAATCGAGACTCATCAGACCAGGCAACATTTTTCCAGTCTTCAACTGTCTAATTTTGGTGAGCTTGTGCAAATTGTAGCCTCTTTTTCCTATTTGTAATGGAGATGAGTGGTACCCGCTGGGGTCTGCTGTTGTAGCCCATCCGCCTCAAGGTTGTGCGTGTTGTGGCTTCACAAATGCTTTGCTGCATACCTTGGTTGTAACGAGTGGTTATTTCAGTCAAAGTTGCTCTTCTAGCAGCTTGAAACAGTCGGCCCATTCTCCTCTGACCTCTAGCATCAACAAGGCATTTTCGCCCACAAGACTACCGCATACTGGATGTTTTTCCCTTTTCACACCATTCTTTGTAAACCCTAGAAATGGTTGTGCGTGAAAATCCCAGTAACTGAGCAGATTGTGAAATACTCAGACCAGCCCGTCTGGCACCAACAACCATGCCACGCTCAAAATTGCTTAAATCACCTTTCTTTCCCATTCTGACATTCAGTTTGGAGTTCAGGAGATTGTCTTGACCAGGACCACACCCCTAAATGTATTGAAGCAACTGCCATGTGATTGGTGGATTAGATAATTGCATTAATGAGAAATTAAACAGGTGTTCCTAATAATCCTTTAGGTTAGTGTATATATATATATATATATATATATATATATATATATATATATATATATATATATATACATACACATATATACACATATATACACATATACATACAGGTCCTTCTAAAAAAATTAGCATATTGTGATAAAGTTCATTATTTTCCATAATGTAATGATAAAAATTAAACTTTCATATATTTTAGATTCATTGCACACCAACAGAAATATTTCAGGTCTTTTATTGTTTTAATACTTTTGATTTTGGCATACAGCTCATGAAAACCCAAAAAGGTTCTCTAAACGAGCTATTAACCTAATCATCTGAATCAAAATTACACCTGCAAAAGATTCCTGAGGCTTTTAAAAACTCCCAGCCTGGTTCATTACTCAAAACCGCAATCATGGGTAAGACTGCCGACCTGACTGCTGTCCAGAAGGCCATCATTGACACCCTCAAGCAAGAGGGTAAGACACAGAAAGAAATTTCTGAACGAATAGGCTGTTCCCAGAGTGCTGTATCAAGGCACCTCAGTGGGAAGTATGTGGGAAGGAAAAAGTGTGGCAAAAAACGCTGCACAACGAGAAGAGGTGACCGGACCCTGAGGAAGATTGTGGAGATGGACCGATTCCAGACCTTGGGGGACCTGCGGAAGCAGTGGACTGAGTCTGGAGTAGAAACATCCAGAGCCACCGTGCACAGGCGTGTGAAGGAAATGGGCTACAGAGAAGCATCAGTGGACTGTTGATCAGTGGTCCAAAGTACTTTTTTCGGATGAAAGCAAATTTTGCTGTCATTCGGAAATCAAGGTGTCAGAGTCTGGAGGAAGACTGGGGAGAAGGAAATGCCAAAATGCCTCAAGTCCAGTGTCAAGTACCCACAGTCAGTGATGGTCTGGGGTGCCATGTCAGCTGCTGGTGTTGGTCCACTGTGTTTTATCAAGGGCAGGGTCAATGCAGCTAGCTATCAGGAGATTTTGGAGCACTTCATGCTTCCATCTGCTGAAAAGCTTTATGGAGATGATTTTATTTTTCAGCACGACCTGGCACCTGCTCACAGTGCCAAAAACACTGGTAAATGGTTTACTGACCATGGTATTACTGTGCTCAATTGGCCTGCCAACTCTCCTGACCTGAACCCCATAGAGAATCTGTGGGATATTGTGAAGAGAAAGTTGAGAGACGCAAGACCCAACACTCTGGATGAGCTTAAGGCCGCTATCGAAGCATCCTGGGCCTCCATAACACCTCAGCAGTGCCACAGGCTGATTGCCTCCATGCCACGCCGCATTGAAGCAGTCATTTCTGCAAAAGGATTCCCGACCAAGTATTGAGTGCATAACTGAACATAATTATTTGAAGGATGACTTTTTTTTGTATTAAAAACACTTTTCTTTTATTGGTCGGATGAAATATGCTAATTTTTTTAGATATGTATGCCAAAATCATCCGTATTAAAACAATAAAAGATCTGAAATATTTCAGTTGGTGTGCAATGAATCTAAAATATATGAACGTTTAATTTTTATCATTACATTATGGAAAATAATGAACTTTATCACAATATGCTAATTTTTTGAGACGGACCTGTATAATATATAATATATATATAATATAATATATATATATATATGAGAGACATAATATCCAGAAATCACAATATATGATTTTTTTAACTATTTATTTGTATGATACAGCTGCAAATAAGTATTTGAACACCTGTCTATCAGCTAGAATTCTGACCCTCAAAGACCTGTTAGTCTGCCTTTAAAATGTCCACCTCCACTCCATTTATTATCCTAAATTAGATGCACCTGTTTGAGGTCATTAGCTGCATAGACACCTGTCCACCCCATACAATCAGTAAGAATCCAACTACTAACATGGCCAAGACCAAAGAGTTGTCCAAAGACACTAGAGACAAAATTGTACACCTCCACAAGGCTGGAAAGGGCTACGGGGAAATTGCCAAGCAGCTTGGTGAAAAAAGGTCCACTGTTGGAGCAATCATTAGAAAATGGAAGAAGCTAAACATGACTGTCAATCTCCCTCGGACTGGGGCTCCATGCAGGATCTCACCTCGTGGGGTCTCAATGATCCTAAGAAAGGTGAGAAATCAGCCCAGAACTACACGGGAGGAGCTGGTCAATGACCTGAAAAGAGCTGGGACCACCGTTTCCAAGGTTACTGTTGGTAATACACTAAGACGTCATGGTTTGAAATCATGCATGGCACGGAAGGTTCCCCTGCTTAAACCAGCACATGTTAAGGCCCGTCTTAAGTTTGCCAATGACCATTTGGATGATCCAGAGGAGTCATGTGAGAAAGTCATGTGGTCAGATGAGACCAAAATAGAACTTTTTGGTCATAATTCCACTAAACGTGTTTGGAGGAAGAAGAATGATGAGTACCATCCCAAGAACACCATCCCTACTGTGAAGCATGGGGGTGGTAGCATCATGTTTTGGGGGTGTTTTTCTGCACATGGGACAGGGCGACTGCACTGTATTAAGGAGAGGATGACCGGGGCCATGTATTGCGAGATTTTGGGGAACAACCTCCTTCCCTCAGTTAGAGCATTGAAGATGGGTCGAGGCTGGGTCTTCCAACATGACAATGACCCGAAGCACACAGCCAGGATAACCAAGGAGTGGCTCTGTAAGAATCATTTCAAGGTCTCCAGACCTAAACCCAATAGAGAATCTTTGGAGGGAGCTCAAACTCTGTGTTTCTCAGCGACAGGCCAGAAACCTGACTGATCTAGAGAAGATCTGTGTGGAGGAGTGGGCCAAAATCCCTCCTGCAGTGTGTGCAAACCTGGTGAAAAACTACAGGAAACGTTTGACCTCTGTAATTGCAAACAAAGGCTACTGTACCAAATATTAACATTGATTTTCTCAGGTGTTCAAATACTTATTTGCAGCTGTATCATACAAATAAATAGTTAAAAAATCATATATTGTGATTTCTGTATATTTTTTTTTAGATTATGTCTCGCACAGTGGACATGCACCTACGATGACAATTTCAGACTCCTCCATGATTTCTAAGTGGGAGAACTTGCAAAATAGCAGGGTGTTCAAATACTTATTTTCCTCACAAACAAATACTAAAATAATAACACTGAATCAGACTACACCGGTTGCGCTAATGTAACGGTTGCGGTATGCTTATTTCACTTAAGTATCAGGGTCATTTCTTTTATAAATGGGTTGGACTACAATAGCCATGCTGTACTGTTTAATTCCACAAAAATAACTCCTAAGAGTCATTCATTCGGGACTACATCTACATCTACATTCGCATCTACATTCGTTTTTTTATCTGTACTGTGTAGACAGATTCCGGAATGGGGTAAAAAACTTAGATAAACCTATTGTCATGAGGATTACATTGCAGCTGTTATCAGGTACAAGCTGTTTTCTGGGTCTCTTGATACTGGGGCAGTTACTGTATTTGACTGAGAGCCAAGAAATCACCTCTGAAGCAGCTCTTGAACATTTATTGACTCTCACTGGCTGAATATCTGCCTGAAGGCGTTTGTCAAAGGCACATTAATATGATGAGAGGGGTACTTGAGATTATGATTAAATAGAGAAGAGGTTCACATAGAGGGAATAATATGTCAGTGTCATCTCATCTCCTTGCATTCTTGTTTGGTCTTCACTTTGAGTGACACAACTAGGACATTGATACCCTCACACTGTGGAGAACGCTGATTTGAAACATCTGCAAGGAAGCATTTCGGGGTCCACTAAGGCTGGGCGATATTGCTTAAAAATATATATTTCTATACTTTGCCCTTTGATATTTTTGTTTAATGACAGGAATCACCATTTTGACCAATCTGTTGCCAAGAAGATTCAAAATGTATTAAGCAAGAAGGGAAGTGCAGAAATACAGTACAGTTATAATTAATGCTGGGGTTCCTTATACTTACTTGATGCTAAATAAACACAAAGAATATTTATTTTTCAATTTAAAATTTTTTTTTCAATTTAATCAGCCAGCATACTTTTATTTACATTTATTTTATTTATTTATTTACACTATTTAGACACATTTGAACATGTAACCCAACCCCAACCCATCCCTAAACCTACCCATTTGTGTATTATATGATATAAAATACAGGATATAACAGGCAGATACGACTGCATGCACAATTTATTAAAAAAGTACGAATATTCCAAGTGTTCCGAGGCCAAACGAAGAAAATGTGTGAAGAAAATCACCAAAAGCGATCAGCGTCTCCATTCGCAATTTCAAAAATTTGAAATTCTCCCGAAGAAACGTTACGTCAGATTTCATAGTGAAATTGCATTGGCTCTCGTATCTCTCGTGACCAGTTGCGTCATTACGTCAGCTTTGATTGTAAAATGCCATTGGCTCTTGTGTGTCTTGTGACCGATTGCGTCATACTAAAGAGTCGGGTGTATCATTTGAATGAGATATGACTGACTGAGTGTGTTCACAGAGCAGCGGGATCATCATTTCAGCGAATAAAACATTAAGATCAACTCTGTTCTTTACATGAAGATATCGGATGACTTCAGAAGACTTGGAATTTTATACTGTTTTTGGTCAGTTTTTGCAATAACTGTGACTGAACTTTTATTTGCCTGTTATGTGTTTTATATTGTTTAGAAGTGGATAGGTTTAGGGTAGGAGTTGAGTTAGTTGCTCCAAAATATAAAAGTAGCCTATAAATATTCATAAAATCATGTCTGCTTTTACAAATGAAATAGAAACAGAAGTAGAAACATATATTTTCTTCCATATTGTGACGTAAATTGAAGTGAAATTAATTATAAAAAATAAAATAAATTGTAGGGTGGGACTTGGTTTTATCTCTGTGTTCTGCAGAACTGCTTTATAGATGAAATGAACTAATTTAATAATTGATGGAACTGAATCAACACTGAACTCACTTCAGCTGAACAATGACTCTATTTTCTTTTAGTATTTTCTAACTCTGTTTGCATCATTTAATCATTTTCCTGTTTTCACCGTACAGCTGCTTTGAAACCATCTGTGTTGCTGTATGTGATGAACAGTGATGAGCCCAAGTGCAGTTTTATTTAAACAAGGTTATATAAACAGAATCCAACAATGACTTGGACTTGGACATGAACCATAAGTTAACTTGACAAATGGAGGTTACAGGAACAAAATACTCGACAAACTGACAAGGCAAACATGAGGACTATATACACAGATACTAGGGGAATACATGACTATGACAACCAATGAACAGCCAGAACTCAACCACATGACAAGACAATGAACCAATGAGAACTATGGACACATGACTAGACCAACCAATCAGAAGAAGACACATGAAACTAGGGAAGCACATGACATGATCACATAAGAGCAAGGAGATCACATGACAAGAACCAGGAAACATGACTGAGGCAAAATTACAAAATAAAGACAGAAAACATAAACATGAACCAAATCCCAAAACCAACCGTGACAATTGCATAAAGCATTATATATACACTCACCTAAAGGATTATTAGGAACACCTGTTCAATTTCTCAATAATGCAATTATCTAATCAACCAATCACATGGCAGTTGCTTCAATGCATTTAGGGGTGTGGTCCTGGTCAAGACAATCTCCTGAACTCCAAACTGAATGTCAGAGTGGGAAAGAAAGGTGATTTAAGCAATTTTGAGCGTGGCAGGGTTGTTGATGCCAGACGGGCTGGTCTGAGTATTTCACAATCTGCTCAGTTACTGGGATTTTCACGCACAACCATTTCTAGGGTTTACAAAGAATGGTGTGAAAAGGGAAAAACATCCAGTATGCGGCAGTCCTGTGGGCGAAAATGCCTTGTTGATGCTAGAGGTCAGAGGAGAATGGGCCGACTGATTCAAGCTGATAGAAGAGCAACTTTGACTGAAATAACCACTCGTTACAACGAGGTATGCAGCAAAGCATTTGTGAAGCCACAACACGCACAACCTTGAGGCGGATGGGCTACAACAGCGAAGACCCCACCGGGTACCACTCATCTCCACTACAAATAGGAAAAAGAGGCTACAATTTGTACGAGCTCACCAAAATTGGACAGTTGAAGACTGGAAAAATTTTGCCTGGTCTGATGAGTCTCGATTTCTGTTGAGACATTCAGATGGTAGAGTCAGAATTTGTGGTAAACAGAATGAGAACATGGATCCATCATGCCTTGTTACCACTGTGCAGGCTGGTGGTGGTGGTGTAATGGTGTGGGGGATGTTTTCTTGGCACACTTTAGGCCCCTTAGTGCCAATTGGGCATCGTTTAAATGCCACGGCCTACCTGAGCATTGTTTCTGACCATGTCCATCCCTTTATGACCACCATGTACCCATCCTCTGATGGCTACTTCCAGCAGGATAATGCACCATGTCACAAAGCTCAAATCATTTCAAATTGGTTTCTTGAACATGACAATGAGTTCACTGTACTAAAATGGCCCCCACAGTCACCAGATCTCAACCCAATAGAGCATCTTTGGGATGTGGTGGAACGGGAGCTTCGTGCCCTGGATGTGCATCCCACAAATCTCCATCAACTGCAAGAGGCTATCCTATCAATATGGGACAACATTTCTAAAGAATGCTTTCAGCACCTTGTTGAATCAATGCCACGTAGAATTAAGGCAGTTCTGAAGGCGAAAGGGGGTCAAACACAGTATTAGTATGGTGTTCCTAATAATCCTTTAGGTGAGTGTATATAAATAAAGGTCACTTGACTTCACTTGATCTTCGGGTGAAACATCAGACTTCTCCAATCATTTTATGACATATTCCCCGGTTTCTCAGATTTAAGGCTTAAGCTAGTCCCAGACTAAAATGCATGTTTGGGCAGTTTAAACTGAAAGCAACTTAGATGTATCTAAAATATGTCAGCGCCATTTTTTGTCTCAAGATTCACACCAGTAATGTTTTTTTGTCTTTCTAATGCATGTTTATAAAATCTACTTAAATGTCCTAATTGAACTAAGGCCTAATCCTGGCTTAATCTAAACCCTGCCTGTGGAACCAGGCCATAAAATAAAAAATAAAAAAAAATAAACATGCATGAACGAATATTTCACAATAAGAGTAATAATGTGCATTTAAAAAGTAGGTGGGGTGAATTTCCTTCTTCAATGAAAAATGCAGCACATTATTGAATCGAACATGAATCTGAAATTAATCAAACATTGTGAGTTTTAAAGCATCAAAATTTCTCATTACACTCTCATATTAAAAGTCTTTACGAAACTTTATTGCCAAATCATTGTGACATTCGGTATTTTTGAAACTTTAAATCGTCACTAGCAAAAACCGTTGTTGTGAATATTCAATATATAGGCCTATCACTCAGCCCTAATAGACCACCGCCAAGAATAACATGGGTTTTTTTCTAAATGCTTTTCTCAAATAAAAAGTTTAATTTATTTATTTTACTTCATATAAAAATATCATGATTCATTTCTGAAGCTTTTGTTTTTTTTTGGAAACTAAAGTTTATTGTTCATAAGCTGGGAAAGAAAAGATGAAAGTGATATCAATTATTCTTCCTTCAGTGATAATAGTTGTGGTGTGGACTTAATAGTTGTGGCTATTCTCTTAGAATGATTTTTTAAAACTTTATGGCTAATGAGGGGAGTAACTGCACAGAAAAAGGGGGTTAAAATTGTACCTTTAGGGGTACAACATCTTGTCACTGGGGCAGTACCTTTTTTTTTTTTACCACAAAAGGTTCATAGTAGTACCTTAAGGCTGGAGTTTTCAAACTGGGGTCCGGGGATCCCCAGGGGTCCTCCAGAAGTTTACAAGGGGTCCCCCAAATATTTCATAGAAATTTATAGAAACAAAGCAAAAATGGATAAAGTCTACCAAACATTTGAACTGTTTAATTTTTAAATGTTTCTCTTTTTTCTTGCCATATACATATTTTCCAGAATTGTATATGTTTGCTTTGTATCTTTCTAGTGAGTTTTTCTCACTATAGTCCCCTTTATCTTGCTCACTTAATGCAGTATGTAAGCTGCTTACATACATTTATTGTGAAAGTTGCTTACACAAATCATTTATAATTGAAAATGTTCTTCTTCAGGTTTATACATCCAACATTAAAGGAACATGCCAACTTTTTGGGACTTTGGCTTAATATCTGTATTCCCCAGAGTTAGATAAGTCCATACATACCATTCTCATCTCCGTGCGTGTCATAACTCTGTCTGACACACCGCTAGCCTAGCTTAGCACAAAGACTGGAGGTACATGGCTCCAGCTAGCCTACTGCTCAATAAGAGACAAAATAACGGCAACATTTTCCTATTTACATGTTGTGATGTGTATAGTCACAACGTGTGTACAAATAACAAGGTTACATGAGACATAGCCATCTTATAAACGCATACATACTGGGGACTATATTCTCAGAAGGCGCAGCACTGCTCTACTTCTGGGGAGTGATTTGCTCGGACTTATCTAACTCTGGGGAATACAGTTAATAAGCCAAAGTCCCAAAAAGTCGGCGTGTTCCTTTAAGTATAGCCAATTTAAGTTGGGAAACATTATGTTGTATTTATAATGTCACACTTACTATTTATCTAAGAGTTTAAATGTTTTCATACATAAAATATATAGATAGATTTTAGGAAGGGGGTCCCTCATAAAAGGTTCATCATATTTGGAGGTCCTTGGCATCATAAAGTTTGAAAACCCCTGCCTTAAAGGTCCCGTTCTTCGTGATCCCACTGTTCAAACTTTAGTTAGTGTGTAATGTTGCTGTTAGAGCATAAATAATACCTGTAAAATTATAAAGCTCAAAGTTCAATGCCCAGCGAGATATTTTATTTAACAGAAGTTCCCTTTCAAAGCTTACAGCGAACGGCCGGCTTGGACTACATCCTGGTACTTCCTTCATAAATGACGTCGATAGAACAGTAGAACAGACTAACCTCCGCCCACAAGAATACGCGCAAAAAGGGGGCGTGGTCTTGTTGCGCGTTTGACTGTGTTGGTCGCCATGTCGTCGAGACGCTGTTATTTTCATCCCAGAGTCAAATCACCTTTGTTTGGCTTTCCCAGGGACGCTGTAGAGATCATTAAGCGCATATATCTCCCGTTAAGAGGCGTGACCTTTCCACGTGCGCTAAGCTGCTGTCAAATCACAACACAGGAACCGTGACACGTGCGCTAAGCTGCTGTCAAATCACAACACAGGAACCGCTGGCACAATCAGAACTCGTTACGTATTTCTGAAGGAGGGACTTCATAGAACAAGGAACTCGTCAACCCGTTTTTAGGACAGTGAAAACAGCGGTGTACAGATAAGTAAATTGTGTTAAAAATACTGTTTTGTTTTACACACGAAACATGAACACATGTTATATTGCACACTGTAAACACAATCAAAGCTTCAAAAAACACGAAGAACGGGACCTTTTAAGGTACGCATTTGTACTCTAAGGTACTAATATGCACATTTTAGGAGTAAAAATGTACAAAGATGTCCTTTTAAGGGTACTGCCCCAGTGACAAGCTGTTGTACCCCTAAATGTATAATTTTGACCCCCTTTTTCTCTCTGTGTGTGACATTTGGTTTAGTTTCAAAGGAGTGGTTCATTCATCCAAAAATCTGTTACTGACTCATCATTTGTTCCAAATCATGTATGACCTTTTTCCATAAACCATATAAAAGAATAAATGTACTGGTTGTTTTATGGCTGGAAGGACAAAGAAGCAGCAACATAAAAGTCATCAGTAAAGGTAGTGGACAATATTTACTATGATGTCACAAGATATTTGTGTGGGGAATGAACAGAAGTGTTTTGATCTAAAGAGCAGTAAAGTGTTTCACCAGAAAGTTTCAGAAGCAATTAATGTAATCGTTTCATTACTGATACAACTTACTTGTGTCATCATGATGGTATGAATATTACATAGTAATTTTTTTGCTGAATTCCATAGAGGTGTAGCTCATTATGATTAAAATGACTTACTTCCTCTTTGGAAGAAGCCAGTGATGTAATCTTATTGTTACTGTGGTTGGAAACCTGTCCCATTGCCATTGATTCATTACTTCTACTTCCTCTTTGGTTAAAAACAAGTTGACAGATCCACAGTCAGTCTTCATGTCGTATATGGAATGCACATCATGTGATGCATTTGTGTTCATTTTATTTGTAGGATTAGTAGGATTTCAAAACAACCTTAATACCAGTTCCAAATGAACACCAAGTGTCTGTTCTACAGAATCAAGAGCCTGGAGCATTTCTGATGGTTCTTAAAATATTATTTAATTACATTTCGTTTACATTAACATCTGTATGCCTTTTAGAAATTAGTTTAACCATTTAAGCTCTGGGACCATTTTTGGGGATTTCCGCCTGGATTTACAGGGTCCGCAGAGTTTAAGAGGTTAAGTGCCAAATGCCAATCCAAGGAGGAGGGCTTCCCCATCTGAGTCTTAGTTCCTCCCAAGGTTTCTTACTATCTACTTGAACATCTCAGGGAGTTTTCCTGGCCACTGTCACCTTTGACTTGGTTTGTAAGACATTGTTGGGCATGTATAAAGGGCCTTGATGATAATGGATACACAACAATTGATAACCATGTTACCAGCATAAAAACATGGAAAGTTGTGTTTGGTTAAAGAAAATAAAAATGGTCCCAGGACTGAACCTTGTGGTACAGTGTTATCCATCCATCCATCCATCCATCCATCCATCCATCCATCCATCCATCCATCCATCCATCCATCCATCCATCCATCCATCCATCCATCCATCCATCCATCCATCCATCCATCCATCCATCCATCCATCCATCCATCCATCCATCCATCCATCCATCCATCCATCCATCCATCCATCCATCCGCTTCAATGGAAGCAATGAAATCTGACATTTTAATCAAAGGAGTTCATAATCAATTTCATAAATTTGCTGTCTATATTTCCCAAAATATAGTTCAGAAACCTAAATATTTCTTGATTTTAATCATTTTGCGTCATAACGTTTATTTGCTTTCTCTATTTTTTTTAAATCCTAACACTGTTTATTTCCAGGTTTGAATAATATTTTGAATTTCAGATTTTCAGTGTGATGAAATGTGGCTTATTTAAAACTTCTTTTTGTATTATCTCCAGGCGCTCTGACTGAATGCTATGATGAGCTGGGGAACCGCTACCAGCTGCCCGTCTACTGTCTCTCCCCGCCCGTCAACATGATCGAGGAAAAGAGCGAGTCGGAGACCATTGAGGTCCCAGAAGCTCCAGCTAGTGAGGGCCAGGAGTGCCAGTTGCGCCTCCGTCTTTCCACTGGCCGGGATCTACGCCTGGCTGTCCGCACCAGCGACAACGTCCAGCAGATGAAGCGGCGTCTGCAGACCCAGGAGGGTGTGGCAGCCGCCAGCCAGCGCTGGTTCTTTTCAGGCCGACCGCTCACCGACAAGATGAAGCTGGAAGAACTGAAGATTTCCAGAGACTATGTCGTCCAGGTGATCGTCAGCCAGCCTCCCACAACCCCACCACTGCCGCAGAACCCCACGCCTGTGGAAAACTAATGCATCGTTGGGGATTTTTACCGGCACACCAAGTGTGTATGGTGTGTGTGGGCTGCAAGATCTTTTAGAAGATTTCTTTGATTTGGGATTGGCCGTTTGAGTCTAGAGTGAACATCTCTAGAGGCTTCTCCCTTTAAATAACACACTGCCTTTGACTTACAGCTCTTCTAAGGGAGTTGAGATTCAGATTTTCTGGTTAAAAGTCTCAGGTCTAGAAAACTGGAGCCCCGAATTGACCAATAGAGGTCCAATGAGTATGGTTTTGGCAAGCGAAACTTGATGCTTTGTTATCTTTCAAGATTATGGAGTTATACTCTTCATATTCTATTCTTTTTCTTGTGACCAGAGCATATGTCTGCAAGGCAGACCAGAAGTGTGGACCTACCTGTGTCTGTCAGAACTTGACTTCTGAACCGGAGACACTTGGGGCCAATTGGACTTTATGAACCGCTATTGGCTTTCAGCAACAGGAGGATCACTTGTCGGACTCTTTTCTTAAGTTTTGTTTTTATTAGAAACTCTGTAACCAAAAATATATAAAGATTTTTAAGAAGAGGAGGCCTGTTACATGTTGCAAACACAATGCTTGTTTTTCCCCACCAAATTTGATCCCTGATCTTCACCACATACTACATCGACTACATAAATTCTCTAAACAGCATTCGTTCAGTTCTTTTATTTCAAAAGAGGGAATTTTTTCTGTCAAATACACTAGTAGATCAGCTGTTTGACATTTGCCTCATTTGGCAACATGTGCTTTTATTTGTAAGCGGTCGTCACATTTTGCAGATAGCTTTCAGTTCAGAGAAATATTCCAATCGTTATCCTTCACCAAACATATTTGACTTCCTCACTCCCTGTCAAACTGTCTGCACAGAAGTGTGAAATTGGTATGGAGGGAAGATTTCAGTCATTACCTGCGCAACCATTCGAACTCCTTGTAATTCGAGGCGCTTTTAAGAATTTATTCAGCTCTGCAAGGTTGCCATGATGCTACGCTTTGCCTCACGCATCCCGAGGATATATAAGGATGAGAAGGGTAATCATGTGGTAAGAGTGTGTACATGCATGAAAGAGGAAGCAAGTGATTTAATAGAAGTATGGGTGCATATTTCTACACCAGAAAAGGTGGGGTTGGAACAGATATGGCTGGGGAAGACACGAACGTAGCTCTGAATGTAGCTGAATGAAGACATCCTCACAACGTACTCTATATACATGTTTTCTTTTATTACTTTATGTTGAGAGGGATAGTAGGACAGGAAATGGGAAATGACAGGAGTCAGACTCAAATGAGCTGCACAGCTCAATATGTCATAGCACGTGCGCTAACCGCAAGCACATGACTCTTAAGTGTTTTTAAATGGATTCAAGACTTTGTCCTGACGAAAGAGAATTTCAAAACAGTTGCATATTTTAATGATACAGAATGCGTTTTTAATTAAAAGATGATGAAACATTTGTACACCTCAGTATTGCTGTGTCTGATTTTGTTACTGTATTGCTATTATGAAATATATATATGAAATATCATGTATGTTTTGAACGGTACAGTCAAATCGATTAATCGTGATCAATCTTATCCAAAATAAAAATGTGTTTACGTAATATATGTGTGTACTGCGTATACTTATTATGTATATTTGAATACACACACATACATGTATATATTCAATACAATTTATATAATTTATATTATATATAAATATAAACATTTTAGATATAAATAATAACATATTTCTTAAATATATACATGCATGTGTGTGTGTGTGTATTTATATATACATAATAATTATACACAGTGCACACACATATATTATATAAACACAAATTTTTATTTTGGATGCGATTAATCGCGATTAATCGATTTGACAGCACTGTACCATTCAAAACTTTGGGGTTGGAAATGTTTTTTCAATGACTTTTAATGAAAGAAGTCTCTAATGCTCACAACGACCGCATTTATTTGATCAAAACATAGAATAAAAAGAGTAAAAATGATATTTTGAAATATTATTACAACTTTAAATCTATTTTAATATTAATATATTTTATAATGTTCCTGTGATTGCAATTTATTTCCGTAACGGCAAAGCTGAATTTCTGAATCTGTCATTTTTTTATGCATCCTTGTATTCATTATTAAGTGTATTAAGTATTAATTTCAATAAAAGTAAAAGCTTTTACACAGTAGTGTATAAAATGTATATTTATATTTTTTAAAGTTTGTGCGCACATGTATATTTTTGGAATACTTACTTTAAATATGTATTTGAAGCAATATTTCATAATATTTCAAACAAAAAAAAACTGTTTAAAATACTTACTGAAATGTATTTATTTTTAACAGTTTGCTGATGCCACTTGGTCCGATATTTCTATTAATGAATTATTGGTAATAACTAGGGATGCACGATATATCGGCCACCATGTCGGTATCGGCCGATATATGTAAATGTTATTGTTATTTGGCCAATATCTTAAAGCCGATAAATAATGGATTATTTCCTTCAGATGCGCACTGTTCGCCATGATGGTTTTGAATTGCTTGAAATATGATTGGAAAATACAGTTAAGTGCAACATGTGCAGCACAAGTCTGTCATATAGGCTACATAAAATTATAATAAAAACATTATAATTGTGTTTGGGACATGGCTTTTAAGCGTGAGACTTTTGTTTTTGTAATCAGGCTCTCAAAAATGATATACAAATTTGGAATTAGATTTATCGGCCAATATATCGGTTATCGGCTTTCAAATATAAAGAATTATCAGTATCAGCCAACATTTTCATATCGGTTCATCCCTAGTAATAACCAGTCTGTTGTATAAGGCCTATTTATTTGACCCTGCTTAGTGTAAGCAGAGTTGAAGCTTATACGCTACTAAGGGTAACCAATGTGCAAAATGGCGTTTTTATTAAAAATGAATGACATTTCATGTACAATAAGACAATTGGCTTGGATTTCGGAGCAGACATGCGAGCGCCTGTGCAAACCTCAGCTCTAACCCAAGTTAAATGTGCTTTTATTCAGTTAAAAAACATGTTTCGGTTAAATACGTGCTTTATTCAGCCCATTCAAAGAGTCTTTTGTGTTCACCCTGGATTTTCTTTGTTTCCTGAGAGGACAGTTTTTTCTCTCTCCTTTATTACTTTGCAAGTTATGAAAGCTAGAGTTGTTCATAGACGTGTTGCAGTCAATAATTAATAAACTCGGTTTTTACACTATCATTAGTTGAGGAACTATACGCAAGAATGACAATGCCGGGAATGTACAATATATATTAACCAATGGTTCGAGAAGAAATCTTTATTGAGGATACATTTATGGTACTGACGCATCACAGAAACTTCCTCCTCATTATTATTTGGAAGCAGGATTTCAGTGGATGGCTGTCGTGAAAATGTCATCTTAATGCTGAATGAAGGTTAACAATTCACTCTTGCAAACGTATTTACGACCTGCTACCATGTAACGTCATTAAACCCAGCTCAACCTATATAGGTTTTGTGGCTTTAGTTGAAAATGGTTCAATGTGGCTTTACACACCGTTATGCTTTTTCATTGTTGTATAGTCATGATCATTGAGCATCTTGGAATTCCCTTTGATTCTGAGTTTTGCTTTGTGGTTGATGAACACTACATGGATAAAGGTACACACTTTCTCTTGTGGTCAGTGCTTTTACACGACACTACCACGTGTAACTCACACGAGGACAGAGGCTGTGGTGTGTGACGATTATGTTCAAATTGACACGCTCTACATTTGCATTTGGCAGCATTCCTAATTCATTTTCACCATTAACTTCTTCTGAAGGAACAAATATGCAATTATTCATATTTATAATTAAAAATATTATATATTTATAAATCACTATATGCTCCCAGATTGAAACCTGTCATATATGTAAAAATATGCAATTATATTTATAAATTACGTTATATTTATGAATCATAATGATGCGTTTCATATATGTAAAACATATGTAATTATATTTATAACTGACATTATATTCATAAATTACTTTATGCTCCTATATTGATGCCTTTTATATATAGAAAAATATGTTATTATATATTTATAAATTACTATATGCTCCCATATTGATGCCTTTCATATACTGTACATTATATAAAATGTCATATTTAAAAATTATTATATATTTATAAATTACTATATATGCGCTCTTATGGATGCCTTTCAAATACATTATATACAAATATGCAATTAAATATGAAATATATGCCCCCATATTAACACCTGTCATATACAGAATAAGAATATGTAATTATATATTTAAAAATGATGATATATTTATTAATCACTATATGCTCCCATATTGATGCCTTTTATAAATAGAAAAATAAGTAATTATATATTTATAAATTGCTATATTCTCCGATTTTGATGCCTTTCACATACATTATATAAAATATGTAATTATATATATTTAAAAAATATGATATACTTATAAATTACTATACATGCTCTCTTATTGATGCCTTTCATATACAGTATATAAAATATGTAATTATATATTTAGAAAAATTAAATATTTATAAATTACTACATGCTCCCATATTAATGCATTTAATATATGTAAAAAATTATAATTTTTAAAATTATATATATTTATAATAAATGTTAAATATATATATATATATATATAATGATATTTATTATAATTTATAAATATAATATATGGTTAGTTAAAAAAATACACATACATTATATTTATAAATTACAATATAATGACAATTATATATACTGTATATAAGGTGATTTGATGGTGAAAGACATTAAAAACACACACACACAAAAAAAAATTGTAAATCTGACTTTAATCATGTATTAGTACATGTTGATGAATTCATGTTAACTAAAGTAGTTAACTATATTAACTAATGAAGTCTCATTGTAACGTGCTACCCAAATGATCATCATATAACAGCAGTGAAAACATGAATCACTCAAAAAACAGACCAACAAATCAATTTCACTAAGTGATAGTAATTGCTATATGACCTGTGAGGTGTTTCACTGTTGCACAGCTCATGGAAATCCCAAATGAACCACACTGGTTTCCACATCTCTTTGTTTAAAGCTTCTGCTTTCTGGAAATTCACACTTCTGTATCGCATGCATATATAAGCTGCTCAGGTCTAAAACGACTTCAGTGAAAGGGAAGAGAGTCACCGCAACTCATTCAGTTCAAGGTAAGATTCAAACACATCCTGACAGGACAGCCGAGTGGGACAATATTTAGATCTTATATGAGCATTGTTGGTGAGAATGTTTATTAAACACTATGTTTATAATTCCATAATGACTAACTTTAACAAATAATAATATTAATAATAACTTTCTTTTAATACATTAGCATCAACTTTAAATCATTTACACAATAATACTTTAATATTAACATGTCATTTCCCTTTTTTTGTTTAGATGAACAAGATTGTCTTTGTTATTCTGCAAGCTGTCCTTCAGTCGGCAGGCAGCACTTCTCTGAGGAACCTGAAGTCAAATGGTGACTATTGCTTACATCTCATTTATTGTTATCTGAAGCTGTCTTTAAACAATTAGATGTTTTCTCTAAAGCTTTTAATGTAAATTTCTGTAACATTATTGTTTTTTGCATTTTACTTTAATTTTACGGTTTTTGTTTGGCCACAAATTTACATTGTAAATATAAAACGAATTCGATTTACTTTAAAATGACAAAGAATAATGTTACATTGTTAGTATAGGCATAAACCTTTAATATAATGAGCTACATATTTAATTACATATTATGTCAGTCTTATTTAAGAAAACAGAACAAATACTGTATAAATAATACAGTCATTTTCCTGTATAAAACATCAGGAGAATTACTGTCATTTGTCATTAATGATATAATCCTTAAAGTAGCTGTCAAGTTGTTAATTTACAGATATTGTTTGTCATTTTACATAGTTTTAAACATAATTTAAAATGACAAAATAATACTGTAACATTAAACTTTTTTACAGTGTCATTACTATAGTGATTACACGTAACGTGTAACAAGGTAACTAAAAAGAATGGTTTGCACTTTATTTTAAGGTTACAGAAATATTTAGTTACTAGGGTTAGGGTAGGATTATGGTTTTGGTTGAGGGTTAGTTGCATGTAATTATGCATACTTTACTGTTATTACTATGGAAAGTACATGTAACATGTAACAAGGACACTGTAAAATAAAGTGTTACCTACATTTGTTCATCTTAAAGCTACACTGTGTAACTTTTTTAGTTTATTCTTAGCTAAAAACACTTAGTTCTTTCAAAAATATATGTGCTCATTAATGTATATTTACTTCTTTCAAGTAATAAAGTATTCTCGTAAGTTTATAATATGCCATTGAAAATACATACGGGTAAGGGGTTCGAATCGGGGTCGCCATGTTGCCCCTCCATCTTGAAAGTACATTAAAGTACACCCAAAGAGGGACATACCCGTAGATTCAAGCTTCGCCTTTCGCGTTTTAACACTCGATGGCACCGTGTCGAATGTGAAGAGGGGGATTGCTTGAGACTGCTACAATGTAAACTTTGCCTTACGCTAGTGATGTCGTACAATATACAGAATAACGATAGCACTGATAAAAGTTACTTTACTAAGATTAGCTTGCATTCGTCTGGGAACCTGATAGCTGATGTTAGCAATGAAATGGTAAATAAATTACGAAAACGTAAAACTATTATTCATTTTACATAGATGTCATAACCAACATGTTAACTGACAAATTAAATAACTGCAAATTATAATAGTTTTCTAAAGTAACCTCATCACTTGAAGGAACACTAATGGACGAGGTCGAACTGGAAGCCATGTTAATCTTGGACTAAATCGGCCACCGTAGGAGTTAAAACGAAATCGGAATTGGGAGGAACAGAAACTAATATTTACTGGATGGTCATATACATTTTCACCGCTAGATGGGGGAAAATATCACACAGTGTAGCTTTAAAATCCAGCTGTTGTTTGTTCTTTCACAGTGCATGAATTCATGTTAACATTTACAACTTTTGATTTGAATAATGTATTAGTAAATGTTGAAATGAACAAAGATTAATAAATACTGTAGAAGTGCGGTTCCTTATTACTTCATGTTATCCAATTCAATCTTATCGTAAAGTGTTAACAGAATGTCTAAAAGGGGACCATTGAAATAAAGTGTTACCATTATGCTCATTAAAAACTGTAATATATTGTGAAATATTGTTACAATTTAATTGGACTGTTTTCTATTTGAATATATTTTAAAATGTCATTTATTCATGTGATGGCAAAGCTGTATTACTCCAGTCTTCAGCGTCACATGCTCCTTCAGAAATCATTCTCAAATCAATATGCTGATTTGCTGCTCAAGAAGCATTTATGATTATTCATTTTGAAAACAGTTGTGCTGCTTAATATTTCAAACATATACAATACATTTTGATCAATTTAATGTGTCCTTGCTGAATAAAAGTATTAGTTTTTGGAAGTAGACATCTTTCCTTTAGTGCGTCTGATGAATGATCTTTTCTGTTGTAGTTGTGGCTCTGGACGTGTCAGATCTGTCCAGCTCTGAGGTCTCACTGCATTGTGGGGAGAAATATGAAGGAGAGGAAATTCACTGGGAGATGAATGGGAAAAGCATCTCCGAGACAGGAAACCGCATCACTGTTACGATAGATGGGCTGCTCGGGGGAAACTTCACATGTCACAGAGCAAACAGCAGAGATCTCCTGAATCACACACTGTTACTGGTCCATCCAGTCAACTTTTCTAAAGGAGTTCTTACACAATCCAGTGACAGAGGTAAATATAAAGAATATTTCTGTATATGTCTGTGTCCAGTGTAATCTGGAAAGTATTTTTCTGGTCCCAAAGAACAGTTTATTGACTAGCCTATTGATACAATATAACATAATATTAGTCAAATCGATTAAATCACGATTAATCAAATTGTTTCTCTGTCAATAGGCTATGTGTGTTAGATAGATAGATAGATAGATAGATAGATAGATAGATAGATAGATAGATAGATAGATAGATAGATGATAGATAGATAGATAGATAGATAGATAGATAGATAGATAGATAGATAGATAGATAGATAGATAGATAGATAGATAGATAGATAATTATATATTTTTATAATTGTTTACAAACTTTTATGTTTGTTGAAATCTGATGGCTCAGTGAGGCCTGCATAGCCAGCAATGACATTTCCTCTCTCACGATCCATTCATTTACTAAAAACATAATTAAATCTGTTCATGTGAGTACAGTGGTTCAATATTAATATTAAAAAGTGACGAGAATATTTTGGTGAGGAAAAAAAAACGAAATAACGACTTGTATAGTGATGGCCGATTTCAAAACACTGCATCATGAAGCTTCGGAGCGTATCGAATCAGCGAGTCGAATCATGATTCGGATCGCGTGTCAAACCGCCAAACTGCTGAAATCACGTGACTTTGGTGATCCGAACTGCTGAATCGATTCGCTGATTCATAACGCTTCGAAGCTTCATGAAGCAGTGTTTTGAAATCGGCCATCACTATATAAGTCGTTATTTGATTTTTTTGGCACACCAAAAATATTCTCGTCACTTTATAATATTAATATTGAACCACTGTACTCACATGAACTGATTTAAATATGTTTTAGTACATTAATACATTTATTATATATATATATATATATATATATATATATATGTCATGCATGTCATATGCAGGGTACCGTAGCTTTTGAAAAAATAAGTAAAAGATTCAGTGATTCAATGAGTAAAAGATTCAATGATTCAAACTGATTTAATAAAATGTACATATATATGATTTGTGTAACATGAACATGAAAATTATTGAAAATTATTATTTTCAAGTACAATACAGAGTATCAATTTTCTCAAAATGAGTTTTTTCTCCTGCACTGAGTAAGAAATCTCCACTTCAGTTGCTCTAACATACACCAAACTTTACAGATTTATTCATATCTACTGTATATTTTGAAGCTTTTTACATAGTTCATATTTTCATATTAGCCTGATAAAAAATTCTGCCAGTTGACATTTTCTGATGTATGGAGTGATAAAAATAGATATGTAAGAAACAAGAATTTTGAACGTGGCTTCATCCGATGTTTAGATTTCTGTTCTGGAAATTAAATTAAATACTACCTCATTTGCATATTTGAACAGTATTTCATAAAACGTTTAATTCAAAACTATTGTCTTAATCTAGTGCGGCTAATCAACTGGGGAAGTAGGGTGAGATCTTAAAATTGTATGAATTTTGTTAAGTTTATTAAAACTTTGAATTAATCTGTTTTTATGGGGCCCCACACGACATGCAGGAAAAAATATGTAGGTGGCCACAAATTATTAATTTCCACAACGTACTAATACAACAGCACGTTTTACCTTCCCTTGTTTTAAAAACACACGTTGGGCCCTATTTTAACGATCTGACATGACCCTTAACCCTCTGGTGCTCTTTGGTAATTTCTGACCGGAAAATTTTCTGTTTTGAATTTTAAAAAATCACAGCATCATCGGGAATGATATGAAACTTGGTGACTTTTCTAGCATTAGGTATGTAAACACACAAAAAAATTGGGGTCATGATTTCGAGCATGCTAATTGGTCGTAAAAAAAAAAAGTAGCGTTCATTGTCTTCGGTCATAAATGACCAACCATAGGAAATGAATGGGAAATCTGCAAAAACACAAACATTTTCAGAATATTTGTGTGTACAATCTACAAAACGGCCACGAAGCTGAAAAAGTACACAGCAGTAAAGGGGTGACACTCTAAAACATCAAGAGTGTGATATTGACACATCCACTCACACACACACACTATGAAAAACTGAACCTATGAACCACATTTGGAATTTTTAAAAATCACAGCTTCATCAGAATGATATGAAACTTGGTGACTTTTCTAGCATTTGGTATGTAAACACAAAAAGATTGAAGTCATGATTCGAGCATGCTAAGTGGTCGTAAAAAAAATACTCCCACTTGTGTTCTTCGGTCAAAAATGACACTATAGAAAATTAATGGGAAATCTGCAAAAACACAAATTCACAGAAAAAAATCTATATTTCTAACAAACTAAAAAAAATATCTAAAACTTTATAATAAATAGTCTTTGAGATTTTTTAAATATATATTCAAATCCATCAAAAAAAAAAAAAATCATTAAATGTTAATTACATTTCTAGGGAAATGTTTAATTTAAGAGATGTCAAATAGGAATAACAGTTTCATTAGCCTTATTATATTTCAAATTTGTTTTTGTTTTGTTTTTTGTTTTGGACTATAGGCTACATATGGTGAAAACAAATGTAACACACACACACACACACACACACACACACACACACACACACACACACACACACACACACACACACACACACACACACACACACACACACACACACACACACACACACACACACACACACACACACACACACACACACACACACACACACACACACACACACACACACACACACACACACACACACCGCAGCAATTTAGTATTGCATTAATAACACTGAAAATATGACAAAAGCTGGTGATTGTTGTCCCTGTGCGCCACCTAGTGGATAGCCTATTTTGTAATTATTATAAATGACTGCATATCCTACTATATACTGAAAGGAATGCGTCTGCTAAATTATTTAATTTAAATGTATTAAATGTAAACAAAACATTAAAAGAAGACAAAAAAAAGAAAAAAGAGTGCAGTAGCCACTGATCTATAATAGAGAATAGCCTATCATTATATATAGCCTATAGATCGGTGGTAGTAGCCCGTCATGTGCTTTGGCTACAGATGTAGATGCATTACATTTTACATTTAAAAACACAATTCCTTAAGCTGTTTAAGATATGAGCTTGATATAATTGCACATTTTGGAAGAAAATTTCAGATTGCACTTGAGGCTTTATCTGAAGTCTTCAAATATAGATTAAAACACATGAATACAAACGAGAGCGCCTATAAATGTTAACAACAGATTTAATTAAATTTACTGTAGGTTTTTGTATTTTTTTATTATCTGTGCATTCATGTTTCAGTGAAATACGCTTTAGGTTACACAGAAGAAAGATGATAATCTGATTTAGCAGCAGAGGACTGTTATTTTGGTGAACGAACTGATGACGTCACTGTCTCAGATTTGATTCACCAATCGGCTGAAATCGCCCACATGTGGAAAACGAGATTTGAAGTCGTGTTTCTGTTTTCTATCGATGACCCAAAAAAACGATTTTCTCGTTTTCCGTTTTTTTTTTCTTTTCTCGTTTCTGCGTATTTCATTTCAAATTGGAAAACAAACTATCAAAACAGACACGGACCGATCAAGAGCAGAAAAAACGCTCTCCCAATTAAATAAATAATATACAGCAACCTAGCCTACTTCAATCTGTCTCTCTTCTCCAGTGGGTTGGGCTAATCCAAAAGAAGTGGAAACAAGGGGGTGTTCTGAAGACACCCCCATTAGCAATTAGTGCTTTCTACCTGAGGAAATGAACACGGTAAAACCGACAGTACAGATCCACTTTTGCGGCACGACTGAAGCGTGGTGTTGTGTGACGCTTCCCCTCATGTGTATGTTGATGGGCGTTCCTCAAGTTTACCGCTATGGACGTGCGTTTGCGCCAGCGGGGAATGAAAAACAAAGGACCAGCGAGAGACTTCTCTTCACCAGTGGGTTGGGCTAATCCAAAAGAAGTGGAAACAAGGGGGTGTTCTGAAGACAGACTGTTACCTGTGAAACAGGGGTGCTCTAAAAACACCCCCATTAGCAATTAGTGCTCTCCACCTGATGAAATGAACGCGGCGCGGCAAAACTGATGAAATGAACGCGGCAAAACTAACTGTGGCAAAAAAAATCGACCAATCAGAATTTTGGTCGAGCCAGAACGTATCGACTAATAATCGACTAATCGACTGGGAGATTACAGCCCTACAGTTCACACAGTACTCGTTTTTGTAGATAAAAATGAAATGAGACGCTGATCGTTGGAATGAAAAAACGAGTAGGTATGCAGGGCACCGTAGCTTTGGAAAAAATAAGTAAAAGATTCAGTGATTCAATGAGTAAAAGATTCAATGATTCAAACTGATTCAATAAAATGTACATATATATGATTTGTGTAACATGAACATGAAAAGCATTATCAGTTTATCTCACTGTACTGGACTTAAATGAAACTGCTCAACTTTTTTTGTCTGTCTAGAATTTATTTCTTGCTCTGCGAGAAACTATAATGGACAATTTCATTGCTCTTGGAAGTGGCATCAGAAACGGAAAAACACAGCCGTGGTATATTTCGCAGCAATACGGTAACGATTCAGGATTATTCTTATTCTGGAATAATCATTTATCAAGAATAAACAAATGATTTAATTAAGCTTGTGTTGAAACAGCAAATCAAAGCTAAATTGTTTATGCAGAAACTCTAGTTTCATCAACTGCACACTGGACTCTGATATCTCTGGACTGACGTGCATCGACAAGGAATACTGTCCGTACTCCGAAGAGTCTAAGAACATCAATCTCACTCTGTTCGTCAGAAACATGTATAGACTGGAGGAACACCAGAGAACTTTCTTCATCCGAGACATTGGTAAGAGCTTTTGTGCCCCCGGGTGGTCACTACATGTAATGGACTTCAGATGTGGGATTGGTTACTGTGTGTGGACCCATCATTTATATGAACACAAATATATGATAGTACCTAACTTCAATACTTTTTGTATTCATTTTGAAGAGTATATCTATTGTTTTTGTATTTGAAGCCAGAAATTGTAGCTCAACTGACCAAATCGTTTTTGTGGGCAGTATGTGTAAATAAATACATAAAGAATTATGGAATATTATAGAAATAATAGAATATACTTTGGTGCGAACTGAATGTAATGCTTTCAGGCACTGAAATTAAATGTAAATGTATATTAAATGCAATTAGTTAAACTTACAAGTGCTTTTGACCCTCTTAAGTAGGATTTTTAAATGTAAAGAAACAGAAACGGAAAAGAAGAAACGGTGTTAAGAAACAGTCATGAAAGTCTACTCTTACTACTTTGTACACATACTTTGTATCTGCAGGTACAGTTTTAAAAAATACTTTTAAGATTCTAAGTACACTACAACTGCACATTCAATACAATTAAGCACAGACATTTTACTAGCCAACACAAAGTTTCTCGAAGGAACACAAACATTTAGCTAGCGAAAGCAAATTTTCTCAAAGGAATGCAAACATTTTGCTAGCGAACGCAAATTTTCTCAAAGGAACGCAAACATTTTGCTAGTGAAAGCAAAGTTTCTCTGGGGGAACGCAAACATTTTGCTAGCGATTGCAAAGTTTCTCGAAGGAGCACAAACATTTCGCTAGTGAACGCAAATTTTCTCAAAGGAACGCAAACATTTTGCTAGTGAAAGCAAAGTTTCTCTGGGGGAACGCAAACATTTTGCTAGCGAACGCAAATTTTCTCAAAGGAACGCAAACATTTTGCTAGCGAACGCAAAGTTTCTCGAAGGAGCGCAAACATTTTGCTAGCGAATGCAAAGTTTCTCGAAGGAGCACAAACATTTTGCTAGTGAACGCAAATTTTCTCAAAGGAACGCAAACATTTTGCTAGTGAAAGCAAAGTTTCTCTGGGGGAACGCAAACATTTTGCTAGCGAACGCAAATTTTCTCAAAGGAACGCAAACATTTTGCTAGCGAATGCAAAGTTTCTCGAAGGAGCGCAAACATTTTGCTAGCGAATGCAAAGTTTCTCGAAGGAACGCAAACATTTTGCTAGTGAAAGCAAAGTTTCCCTGGGGGAATGCAAACATTTTGCTAGTGAACGCACATTTTCTCGAAAGAACGCAAACATTTTGCTAGTGAACGCACATTTTCTCAAAGGAACGCAAACATTTTGCTAGTGAACGCAAAGTTTCTCTGGGGGAACGCAAACATTTTGCTAGTGAACGCACATTTTCTCGAAAGAACGCAAACATTGTGCTAGTGAACGCACATTTTCTCAAAGGAACGCAAACATTTTGCTAGTGAATGCAAAGTTTCTCTGGGGGAACGCAAACATTTTGCTAGTGAACGCACATTTTCTCGAAAGAACGCAAACATTGTGCTAGTGAACGCACATTTTCTCAAAGGAACGCAAACATTTTGCTAGTGAATGCAAAGTTTCTCTGGGGGAACGCAAACATTTTGCTAGCGAATGCAAAGTTTCTCGAAGGAGCACAAACATTTTGCTAGTGAACGCAAATTTTCTCAAAGGAACGCAAACATTTTGCTAGTGAAAGCAAAGTTTCTCTGGGGGAACGCAAACATTTTGCTAGCGAACGCAAATTTTCTCAAAGGAACGCAAACATTTTGCTAGCGAATGCAAAGTTTCTCGAAGGAGCGCAAACATTTTGCTAGCGAATGCAAAGTTTCTCGAAGGAACGCAAACATTTTGCTAGTGAAAGCAAAGTTTCCCTGGGGGAATGCAAACATTTTGCTAGTGAACGCACATTTTCTCGAAAGAACGCAAACATTTTGCTAGTGAACGCACATTTTCTCAAAGGAACGCAAACATTTTGCTAGTGAACGCACATTTTCTCGAAAGAACGCAAACATTGTGCTAGTGAACGCACATTTTCTCAAAGGAACGCAAACATTTTGCTAGCGAATGCAAAGTTTCTCTGGGGGAACGCAAACATTTTGCTAGTGAAAGCAAAGTTTCTCTGGGGGAACGCAAACATTTTGCTAGTGAACGCACATTTTCTCAAAGGAACACAAACATTTTGCTAGTGAACGCAAATTTTCTCAAAGGAACGCAAACATTTTGCTAGCGAATGCAAAGTTTCTCAAAGCAACGCAAACATTTTGCTAGCGAACGCAAATTTTCTCAAAGGAACACAAACATTTTGCTAGCGAATGCAAAGTTTCTCGAAGAAGCGCAAACATTTTGCTAGCGAATGCAAAGTTTCTCGAAGGAACGCAAACATTTTGCTAGTGAACGCACATTTTCTCAAAGGAACGCAAACATTTTGCTAGCGAATGCAAAGTTTCTCGAAGGAACGCAAACATTTTGCTAGCGAATGCAAAGTTTCTCGAAGGAACGCAAACATTTTGCTAGCAAAAGAAAGTTTCTCTGGGGGAACGCAAACATTTTGCAAGCGAACCCAAAGTTTCTCGGGAGAATGCAAACATTTTGCTAGCCAACACAAAGTTTCTTCGAAGGAACGCAAAACATTTGCGATAGAACGCAAAAGCATTACCTCTCATCTCATATTTTTTTCACCACCATATCCCCTTAGGGTCTCTGTAGATTAAGTTAACTCACAAATTTGTGACCAGTTTTTTCTAGTATAGAATAAATTGTAAAATGTGTATTCATTATAATACAGCCCATGCCATTGTAAAATTTTTTTTTATTCTTATTTTAAATCATTTCGAAGCCCCTTAGTGGGACCCGGTCCACTGTACTAGACTGCTGATTTCCATTAAACTATTATTTCTGTCCTAACTCTAACCACATTAAATCAAACTCTCAGTCCAACCAGATGAAGTTAATATCACCAAGATTGAAAATGATGTATTTGAGTGGCGCCCCCCTAAGACGTGGAGTTTACCCTGCAGTTTCTTTCCCCTCTCCTACGAGGTGAAAGTGGTTCCCAAAAATCATACATGTGACTTCACAGGAAGTCATGTTGAAGTAAGCCACTTTCCTTGATTTTTTTATTCTCAAGATCAGTTTATTAAGATCGATTTATGAACGATGTTGTTAATTTCTGGTAATATAGAAAATGGAAACCAACGAGACACAATACAAGGTGAACAGGGAAAAACCATATACTTTCTGCATCCGAGCTCAGGATCCACTAACTAAAAAGGTTTGGAGTGACTGGAGTCATCATCATATTAAGTAAGTACAGTTTGACCTGCAGTATCATTGTTTATTTTATGAAAATATGCAGCTTTACATTCGGCATCTTTTGTGTAACAGGAGAAAACACCGGCACATCTTGAAACATTAAAAGGTGTGTTGATTTGTGCTTTATCAATATGGCCATATTGATCATGTTTAGTTGGTTATATCATCCCGGTGCTGTTATTTTAACATTTTTCAATTCTTTGTTTTATGAATGCAGGTCTCAAGGGAACACATCAATCTGCTTGATTATCTGCTTTCTATTCCTGACAAAATATTGCAGCTATTCATATTTATTTGCCCCTGTAAAATGTATTTGTGCAATAAATTTAATTAGAAATCACTGTGGCTTTGCATTTCACATTTTTTAAATATATTTTATAGATATATTTAATTTTTATATTGTTATGTAATGGGGTTTGTGTTAGCCGGGCTGAGTGTAATTCTGTGTGATTGCAATAACATGTTTCCTATAATATAATTAATATAATATATATAATTAATATAATATAGCTAATGTTTGGAGATTTAAATAACATTTATATTCCAAAAAAGCTCATCCACTATTTTGGTTTCAACAGTTTTTTGTATAACATAAGTTAACAGTCAATTAATTAACTAACATGAATGGGTAATGGGCAATATATTTGTTACAGTACTTATACATCTTTGTTGAAAAAATACAACTGTTCATTTTTAGTTCATGTTAGCTCAGGTCCAATAAATAATATTAACAGATACAACTTTTGATTTTAATAATGTATTAGTAAATGTTGGAAATAACATGAACTAAGATTACACTCTAAAAAATGCTGGGTTAAAAATATCCCAAGTTGGGTTGAAAATGGACTAACCCAGCAATTGGGTTGTTTTAACCCAGCGGTTGGGTTAAATATCTGCTTAAAACAACCCAATTGCTGGGTTAGTCCATTTTCAACCCAACTTGGGTTATTTTTAACCCAGCATTTTTTAGAGAGTAAGTGCTTTAGAAGTATATTTCATGTTAACTAATGCTGAACCAAATGGAACCTTAAGGAAAAGTGTTACCAATGAAAAGTGTTACCATTGTCTCCATATACTGTGTACTGTATAGTGTATATAGCATTATTTATGATATAATGAGGACTACAGTTCAAGCCTAGTCCATTGGCCTCATTTATAAAATGTGCGTATGCACAGATTTGATTTGAGTGCGCTACTGCAACGTTCTTATTTATAAAAATGGTCTTTGAAGTAGGAACGTTCATAGAGCCACGTTAGGGTCTGAGCAGGTGTACATACTTTTCTTTGAGCCAGAGAGTTGGTGTATACTGCAGGTATATTTGAATTATAAGCAATTATTGCCGTTCGCCATTCTCAAATCATCTTATATAAACTATATTGCCAAAAGTATTGGGACCCCAAACAGCCAAACCGCGTAGGAAAAGCTGCAGTTTTGAAAATACCCTTGTTCGTGTGGACAGGACCTTAGTGGTATAATAACAAAGTGGAAGCAATTGGGAACAACAGCAACTCAGCCATGAAGTGGTAGGCCACATAAAATCACAGAGCGGGGTCAGCGCATGCGGAGGCTCACAGTGCGCAGAAGTCGCAAGCTTTCTGCAGACTCAATAGCTACAGACCTCCAAACTTCGTGTGGCCTTCAGATTAGCTCAAGAACAGTGTGTAGAGAGCTTCATGGAATGGGTTTCCATGGACGAGCAGCTGCATCCAAGCCTTACATCACCAAGTGCAATGCAAAGTGTGGGATGCAGTGGTGTAAAGCACACCGCCACTGGACTCTAGAGCAGTGGAGATGGGTTCTCTGGAGTGACCAATCATGCTTCTCTGTCTGGGTTTGGCGGTTGCCAGGAGAACGGTACTTGCCCGACTGCATTGTGCCAAGTGTAAGGTTTGGTGAAGGCGGGATTATGGTGTGGGGTTGTTTTTCAGGGGTTGGGCTTGGCCCCTTAGTTCCAGTGAAAGGAACTCTTAATGCTTCAGCATACAAAGACATTTTGGACAATTTCATGCTCCCAACTTTGTGGGAACAGTTTTTGGGGATGACCTCTTCCTGTTCCAACATGACTGCACACCAGTGCACAAAGCAAGGTCCATAAAGACATGGATGAGCAAGTTTGGTGTGGAGGAACTTGACTGGCCTGCACCTTTGGGATGAATTAGAGTGGAGACTGTGAGCCAGGCCTTCTCGTCCAACATCAGTGCCTGACCTCACAAATGCACGTCTGGAAGAATGGTAAAAAATTCCCATAAACACACTCCTAAACCTTGTGGAAAGCCTTCCCAGAAGTGTCGAAGCCGTTTTAGCTGCAAAGGGTGGGCCAACTCCATATTAAACCCTACGGATTAAGAATGGGATGGCGTTAAAGTTCATGTGCATGTATAGGCAGGCGTCCCACTTTTGGCAATATAGTGTATGCTAACAAAATTAGGTGGCGTTTACATGGCGGAGGTCTGAAACCAGCATTCAGCAGATTTATAGATTTCACATCTGAAAGAAAGGCGTATGCACGTTCTCTGAATCACACATTTGAGAAATTATCTTAGACTGTTTCTACGCAATCATTTATAAACGAGGCCCTGTATTTAGGCTTGAAATATGGAAGCAGATTAAAAGCTATCCCTGCTTATTTATAATGTGCATACAATTTTGACTGATATATTAACCTTTCATTTGAGTTATTAAACGCTAGTCAACGTTAAGGGTTGATGTCTCACAAACTACACACAAACAACTATAAAAACCATTTTAGTTTAATTTACATTTAGGTTACAACCATGAATCCAATGCCCACATCTGAATACCGGATGAAATGCAGTTACACAAAATGCAACACTGTTTACATAGGTTAATATCTACCGAACTTGATGATTTAACTTTGTGTTTAAAATTGAAGGGCGGAAAATACCAACAAGCTTCAATGTTATGACTTGGTAGATGGAAAAAAAAAAATCTGTCAGGCTACTTTGATATGACCTCTTCTTCGCCCTCGAATCATGTGACTGCTTTATTGAACATAAATATACATCACATTTGTATAAAAAAAAACATGCTTGTAAACATAATTGTCATTGTTCATTTGGAGAATTGATTTGATCTACCGATGAAGCTGCAAATGCATGTTCATCTCTAAAACCTCTTTTGTGAGGCTTGAAATATAATTTCTTTGGAACTTAGAGCCATTCGGACAAAGAATTATGTAGCCAGCCAAGAATTATTGCTTCTTTTAAGACATGGCCAGTGTTTACAACCTTCCTGTAAACACTTCATTCTTTCCATGGACTAATATTTAGCGAAAACAAAATTACATTTGTACCATTTCATTTAGATACAGTATTAACAGAATGTCCAAATTTCCATATTACCACCAAAATTAAAGAAAGTGAATTACAGGAAGAAGAGAGCGTCAGGCAGGAAGTGAGGTAAGAGGACAGTCATGCTTGCTTTAAATGTAGTCGATGCTATTAGTTGTTGAATGCTTTTCATTGACCTGTTGAGGTAAATAGTGTTTTGAGGAGTACAAGCGCTAGATTCTTTTTTGCCCTCCAGTAATGACCGACTATAAAGAGATGTAAGAAGAATGACGCGAGAGACAGAGAAGCTGATCTGTGGAGCAGCAGTTGTTTGGTGAGGATGGACCAGGTTTTCCAGCACCAAACCTTTCTAGACTTAGCTTCTCCTCAGTGCTGAAGAGGTCATTGATTCTGCCTCTTTGAGAGGTACCTGTTGGACAAGGAGACCAAATCATTAGGGTAGGGTTGTAAAAATCATTCATTACACTACACATTTTATCGAATTACTTGCATATTCTTAATAATGAGTCAAACTGATCACAATTAGTCACATATCTTATTTTGGGGGCTTTTATTCCAGCAAATATATTACATTATTGTGGAAGAGAACAGCATTGAAGAGACAAAAAGTGTTTTATTTCCATATTATTAAGTCCCAGTGTTATTAAATATTATTAATATTTCATATATTAAAGGTCCCGTTCTTCGTGATCCCATTGTTCAAACTTTAGTTAGTGTGTAATGTTGCTGTTAGAGCATAAATAAAACCTGTAAAATTATAAAGCTCAAAGTTCAATGCCAAGCGAGATATTTTATTTAACAGAAGTTCCCTTTCAAAGCCTACAGCGAACGGCTGGCTTGGACTACATCCTGGTACTTCCTTCATAAATGACGTCAGTAGAACAGACTAACCTCCGCCCACAAGACTACGCAAAAAAAGGGGGCGTGGTCTTGTTGCTGTCTCACGTGGAGAAGAGGACGTGTCGCGTGGAGAAAAGGAAGTGTTGCGTTTGAGTGTGTTTGTCGCCATGTCGTCGAGACGCTGTTATTTTCATCCCGGAGTCAAATCACCTTTGTTTGGCTTTCCCAGGGACGCTGTAGAGATCATTGAGCGCATATATCTCCCGTTAAGAGGCGTGACCTTTCCACGTGCGCTAAGCTGCTGTCGAATCACAACACAGGAACCGTGCCACATTTTGCTAAGATACGGTAAAAAAAGATTTGCTAAAACACGGGAACCGCTGGCACAATCAGAACTCGTTACGTATTTCTGAAGGAGGGACTTCATAGAATAAAGGAAGTCATCAGCCGTTTTTAGGAGAGGGAAAACAGCGGTGTACAGATAAGTAAATTGTGTTAAAAACTGTTTTTTTTTTACACGCGAAACATGAACACGTTATATTGCACACTGTAAACACAATCAAAGCTTCAAAAAGACACGAAGAACGGGACCTTTAAGTCCCATATAGTCTGTCACAGTCCATAGCAGTGCTTTATTAGTTTGTAATTTTTTTTGTAATTGTTATTAGTTTTTTTTATTAGTACGTCTATATACAGTCAGTCTCGACCTGACTGCAGTTTGTCGCCGTAACCAACTTGAGTGGGCAAATGCTTACATTCGATGGTGTCTGGCACTTTGGGGAGATGTTCTCTTCACGGATGAATCCCAGTTTTCACTGTACAGGGCAGATGGCAGAACGCGTGTATGGCATCACGTGGGTGAATGGTTTGCTGATGTCAACGTTGTGGATCGAGTGGCCCATGGTGGCAGTGGGGTTAAGGTATAGGCAAGCGTATGTAATGAACAACAAACATATTGCATTTTATTGATGGCATTTTTAATGCACAGAGATACCATGACGAAATCCTGAGGCCCATTGTTGTGCCATTCATCCATGACCATCACCTCATGTTGCAGCATGTTAATGCACGGCCCCATGTTGCAAGGATCTGTACATAATTCCTGGAAGCTGAAAACATCCCAGTTCTCTCATGGCCAGCATAGCCTACTCACCGGACATGTCACCCATTGAGCATGTTTGGGGCGCTCTGGATCGGCGTATACGACAGCGTGTTCCAGTTCCTGCCAATATCCAGCAACTTCGCACAGCCATTGAAGAGAAGTGGACCAACATTCCACAGGCCAAAATCATCAACTCTATGTGAAGGAGATGTGTTGCACTGCGTGAGGCAAATGATGGTCACACCAGATACTGACTGGTTTTTGGATCCGCCGGCTTGCCTTCTTCCCATAAAGCATCCTGGTGCCACGTGTTCCTCAGGTAAGCAATGCACATGCACCCGGCCATCCACATGATGTAAAAGAAAACGTGATCCATCAGACCAGGTGACCTTCTTCCATTGCTCCGTGGTCCAGTTCTGATGCTCACGTGCCCACTGTTGGTGCTTTCGGCAGTGGACAGGGGTCAGCATGGGCACTCTGACTGGTCTGCCCCATACACAACAAATTACGATGCACTGTGTATTCTGACACCTTTCTATCAGAACCAGCATTAACTTCTTGAGCAATTTGAGCTACAGTAGATCGGCTTGATTGGACCACACAGGCCAGCCTTCGCTCCCCACGTGCATCAATGAGCCTTGGCCGCCCATGACCCTGTCGCCGGTTCACCACTGTTCCTTTCTTGGACCACTTTTAATAGGTACTGACCACTGTATACCGGGAACACCCCACAAGAGTTGCAGATTTGGAGATGCTCTGACCCAGTTGTCTAGCCATCACAATTTGGCCCTTGTCAAACTCGCTCAAATCCTTACGTTTGCCCATTTTTCCTGCTTCTAACACATCAACTTTGAGGACAAAAAAAAATTCACTTGCTGCCTAATATATCCCACGCACTAACAGGTGCTGTGATGAAGAGATAATCAGTGTTATTCACGTCACCTGTCAGTTGTCAATGTTATGCCTGATCGGGGTGTGTGTGCGCGTGCATGTATATGTATACATCGTAAAATCCTCATTTCTCAAATGCCATTGTAGCTTTTATTTTCTTTGAATGAGTTACATAGTGAATACAGTATTTTATTCACTTCACCTTTCCCAGTGCTTGTGGTTGAGACCAGAGAAGTCATCCAGCTTAGCGATTTCCTTCAGATACAGAGACAGCTTGTAGAGCTCCTTGTCTTTCTCACGGTTTAAGTGTGCTTTCATGAACGGTCTGATCTGTGACCAATACATGGAGAAGAATACATGTTTAAAACCATTTAATATAGTTTCTTATAAAGCAAATACAAAAATAAGAGACAATTATTGGACACAACGCTAGTTCTCTGATACTGAAATGATTTTGAAGAATTTCACATTTCATGTTTAGTTTTTAACTGCAGCTGCCACTTATACAGTGCTGGGTTGATTACTTACTTAATACAAAGAGAAAGAAAATATATTCCATTCTTTGTTATCAACAACATGAATTGCATTAAACATTACATTACATCAGGGTTTCCCAGACTGGGGTTCGTGATGGAACTGCAGGGGTTCGTGAGTTTAATTAAAAGCTATTAAGTAATTAAATCATAAACATTAAAAATGATACAAATTATAATAAAAATTGGTTTGAAAGACAAACGCCTTCAAAACACACAGCAATACATGGTTAAATGAGTTACTGAGAGATCATTCAAATAATAATTAATTTGTTCGTCAGGAGCTGATTAGATATGCAATGCTGAGAAAACACTCCTAAAAAGTGAAATGATTTCTATAAAGCCAGCGGTCTTATGCTTTGTGGCCTCTCATATTGCCACGTAATTATAGCCACATGACTAGTGGCTGGACTGTGTGTGCAATTTCACAAAACTAGAAGACTTTATAAATGTTTCTAAAAGCTAATCATTTAGAAATGAAAAGTGAAAGAATGAAAAAGAAGAATAAGGAAGAAACAATAAATCTACGATTTACTGTCATTGGGTGAATATTATGTAGTCATGTAATCAATAAAAAAAGTTGCATTATGAGTATTTTACATAATCAGTTCTACCCAGCATCGCACTTATGTATATATGTGCCAGAAACAGCCATATTGTGCTTGCTGTTAATTATCTTGCGAAGAAGCATCTAAACGTTCCATAAAGTTTGGAAAGGTCAAAGCAAATTACTAGAACAGCGATTTTGCGCGATGTTGCAATGATTGTGAGGCTACACTGCCATTCAAACATATGAGATTGTCTCTGAGATTTTTTAAATGTTTATGCTCACAAACACTGTATAAATGTGTAATAAATATTATAATTCACAACCATTTTCTATTTGAAAATATGTGATATGATGGCAGAGCTGAATTTTCAGCATTACTCCAGTCTTCAGTCACATGACCCTTCAGAAATCATTCTAATATGATGATTTGCTGCACAAGAAACATATATTTTTATTACCAATGTTGAAAATGGTTGTGCCACTTCATATTTTTGTGGAAATCCTGATACATTTCTTTTTTTCAGAATTCTTTTATGAATCGAATTTCCAAAACAACAGCATTATTTGGAATATTTTCTAACAATGTAAAAGTCAATTTAATGCATCCGTGGAGAATAAAAATATTAATTTCTTTTAAAAATAAAAATCTTACTGACCCCAAAACATTTAAACAGTAGTGTGTATTAATCCAGAATAATTTATAAGAAAAAAAACCCACAATGTAGAACAAGAATCGATTTGGAAGGAATTATATTGTGACTCAGGAGCCTAAATATTCCTAATTAATTCCCTATTTTAATCAGAAATAAACTGTAAACTAGAGCTGCACGATTCTGGATAAATTGAGAATCACGATTCTGAATAAATAACTATTTATTAATTATGTATATCTGTAAAATGTATCAAATACATTTTTTAACAGTCACTTGTCACCACCTAGTGACGTGACGATGAAATCGATACAATTTTATTCGCTCAAATTTGTTATTTGAAGGGCCATGTTACTTTCAAAAGGCGATTTACTCTATTTTGATCGCAATCGCAGACATCAATTTATATCCAAACTATAAACTTATCCAAGTACTTCTGTGATAATAAGAAGATTTGTAACAGAAATAATGATATTGTGTGGTTAAAAAGACTGTTTGTGAAGCTGTTTTATACTTATACATGACAACTGCTCTCTCTGGATCAGCTGCAGCAGCAACACAGATCTGAATGTTCAGGTGTTATTTTGTCAAAGGTTTAATAGACGCAGACGAACCATTGTCATTAAAGGTCCCATGACATGAACATTTCACTTTATGAAGTTTTTTAACATTAATATGAGTTCCCCTAGCCGGTCTATGGTCCCCCAGTGGCTAGAAATGACGATAAGTGTAAACCAAGCCCTGGGTGTCCTGCTCTACCTTTGAGAAAATGAAAGCTCAGATGGGCCGATCTGGAATCTTCCCTATATTCCGTTATACGGGGAAAGCTTACCTCCTCTTTCTCTGTTTTGCCCGCACAGAGAATTTGGAGAAAATGGATTCAGTTTATTTTTTACATTTAATTCAGTCGCAATGTCAGCACAGGCTTTACAAACAGACTTTTACGATATGAATTCGACAGCACCGCCACAAACAGTGAGTAACAGTGTTCATTAATGCCTGATCTGTGATCAGTGATTTCTGATGTGTAGCTAATTATTCAAGTTCACACAGACTTTCTAATTTTAATTTTAGCTCAGGACGTCTATAATATTAATGGCACAGGATAAGTGGGAGGCTCCACTCGCTTTATGCACCACCATAACCTCCTTGCCGTGTGTGTGTGTGTCTAATATATATATATATATATATATATATATAAAAAAAAACAGTTAGGTCCAGTCTATTGGATTGTGTTGGTAATAGACACTTACCTAGAGCTAAAAGAAGTGTTGTGCCTCTAATAAGTGCTTTCGATCTTCTTTTTGCTTTAAAATGGTATGCGGAAAATACTGGAGGTTTGCCACAGAGTTGTCCCACCCAGTGCCGCCGCTACCACCATGCGCATCACGCGCTGCGTGTAGGGCACCAAGTGCTCCGGGGAGCACCACAAGAAAATGCTCTCTCTACCCTCCCGCAGGTCAGCTCTGCAAAATTTGCGAACGCCGCCACTGCGGGCATCATAAAGTGATCGCGCTTAGGGCATCAAAACGGCCAGCGGCGGGACTGGTCCCACCACCTACAACGAAACCGAGTGCTTCTTCAAGCGCTTCCATGCTTGAAAAACGTGGCAAAAACTACTTTTAAACAGGAAATGATGGAATTTTACCGTGCATTTTTACAGCGGGTCCATTCGAACGGGATTAGTTTTACCCAAGGTCATTTTTCCGGACCTTTTTACAGAAGGTAAAAGTCACCGTAATCTTTACTGACATTGTCCGTAATGATTACCGAGATGGCACATTCAGACGGGACTAAAATCACAGAGAACCTCTGGTAATAATTACTTCACCCCCACCTCCCCATGTAAAACTAATCCTGTCCGAATAGGGCTTTAGTAGCATGAAACAAATCTGTTATTTAAATGGTGATTAAACTACAGAGAGCGATCAAATAACACTCTTTATAATGGCTGAAGCTGTCAATCACACATCGCGAGTGTATCTGCACACTTATAATATAAACTGCCGTTATAATGAATGACGTTGTTATTCAGCACAGTGAAGCTCTTACTGTATTCATATCGTAATTGTGTTTGCTGTTAGTAGTGTTGAAAGCATTTTGTGAGAGAAATAGCACTGCAATGACGAGATCACTGCATTCACGCGATCACAGACTGTCTGTGTACTCAATGCTCATCACTGCAGCCTTTCATGTGATGGGAAAAGATCTAAAAATAATGCTATAATCAACACTTTCACGATTCATTAATCTCGACAGCTGTAATGGTAAAAAAAATTGAGTAAAAGTGTTCGAGAGGGGTTCCACATGTAATACGCATTTCAAATGAAAAGATGTCAGCCAATCACAACAGTGGGCGTTTAAACAGAGCATTCAAACCAGAGGGCTAAAATCAGGGCAGAAAAATGCCCTTTATTTCTAAATTATGAAATTTTATGATGTAAAAATCATACTAACAATATAAGTACACCTCAGTAAGCATAAAAATTCACATCATGGGAATTGCGTCCTTTTAACGATTAATCGTGCAGCTCTATTGTAAACTAGACTCTAGCATACCTTCAGTCCATTCTGTGGATTCATGAGGAAGTTTCTTCCGATGTCATCAAACATAACTGTGTTCTTCCTGTCGTAGAACTCACTATATTTACCCCATATGACTCCCAGAGGCTTCACCTGAAACATGACATGAAGACATTATGCACTAATTGGAACGTTTAGACAATGACGTGTTGTTTTTACTAGAATATGTCTGACCTCTACGACTCCTCTTTTAGGTGTGTGCACAGTGATCATCGCTGCACTGTCCAACATGAAGGTGATCTTGTAGTTTGGGTTGTCCGTCACCCCCAGTTCCTAAAAGACCACAATATAGAGTTTCATTCATTTATTACCAGAGTACCACCATAACCTGAGGCACATTCGAGGCTTGAGGGAAAACGGCACATTTCGGTAGAATACACTTTTAGCACATCAGCATATATAAAACCATTGTGATTGAAGTTTTCCATTCAAATGTGGAAAACAAAACAACAAGGACCTACTTTCATTTTAGCATCAATCCACTTCATACTTGTTGCGGCTAAAAAGGAATAAAAGAGAAACAAGAGATCTGAGTCCTTGAGCATCTTGAAGAGTCTGTAAAACGTTATTATCTAAATGGATACTTACACCAGATGACAATATCATAGTCCTCATATGCTGATGTAAGAAACTCGTGCAAGTACGGTCTCATCAGCTCCTGACCCGTCTCTGCACATGACTTATGATCTACATTTTAAGAAAAAAAAAAAAAAAAAACATATGCATATATGTACACACATACACACACATATCAGTGGCAAGTTGTCATTTCTTTATCCGATGCGGATACATCCGATGGGTTTATTATAAGAGACGCTCACTTTCGAGTTAGCTACTCAGTTGCTTATTCTCATGACACATAACACAGCTAAAAGTATTTTTAATATGCTGGACCTTTTATTGAAAGTAGCCTACATTCACCTGTTGAGAAATGCCGCCACAAAAACTGGTAAGCACTGATGTTTGAGTTGGCCCGTGACGTGCGAAAGGGACGTTTGCAAAATATGCTGTATTTTTGTTCTGCTAGGTGCAAACTTCACCTTTAAACGGTACGGTACATTGGCTTTTCAATTTAAATATTTACCAAAAGTATTTTTTTTTTTTATTACAAATTAAAAAAAGTTTAATATAATAAACATTAGTAGCCTATTATAAATAAATAGAAATAGAAGTACAATAAATAGAAATATATACATATTCTTTAAAAAACTAGTTAAAATAATATAATGGCTTTAACAAACACATATCATTTAACAGCCTCAGATAATTATGATTTAACTTGATTTAGTCCATTTTATTTTGTATTAAATAAATGTGATTTTTGACGATCGAGATCTGGCAGCAACAGCACATTTTTCTGCTTGGGTGTTTAGTGGACAGCTTTCCCTGCGCATGAAAACCCAAATATACCAGCAAACCAAAGAGAACTCCCCTGGAACGCTCAGTGAGTGGCAGATTTGAAGAACATTACAGTCTTTTGGAAAATAAATAATGACAATTACCAGATAGAAAATGAAAATTCTATCATGCGGGTACACCGCAAACAAGGGAATTTATAGTAATTGATAGTGGTAATGTTAATTAGCGAGTCCGTGGGTGTGGTATGAGGTATGAAGAACCTTCACAGCTTATATGGACCGCATGCCCCTGATGCATGTGTATATAACATCAACACTAGGGCTGTGCGATTAATAGAAAAACAATCGAAACCGAAATTCAGAACCTCTATCCGTCATATTTTTCCCATGTCGGTTTTTTCGGTTTTAGTCATGTGACTCCGCCCCGTCAGTCACATCAAGTGCAGTTTGCCGGCACACAGAGAGATGCAGGAGCAGTTATCTGTGTTTATATATGCCAGAATCACTATAGTAACTGCATATTTTACACAGTTTATACAGGTAAGTTAATGCCGTTCTTATAGCCTACGCGCTGCCACACACAAACACACACGGCACGCGCAAGCCCCGAAGCCAGATCGCTTTCACTTTCGTCCTCATAAAGTTTGTCAAGTAAATGCATTTAAAGACTTGCCAGTTTGAACATTTAAAGCGATTGTGCACTATTCAAAAACAACAATACGGAAAACTTATCCGTTCAGTGCTCAGCTATTTTCTGTGACACAGAGAGCCGAGCCGTGTCGCGTCTCTGACAAAGCGCGTGCGTGCCCTGAAGGCAGACCTCTTTCACCTGCGTCCTCACAAAGCTTTGCCATTTGTATGTGATTTAAGGCCTGCCAGTTTGAACATTAAAGCGATTTTCAACCATCAGATGTATATTATGTTGAACTAATGCCTGATATATTGTGACAAACAAACACTCAGAAGCTCGCACATTACGTGAAGATCGCACGCAGAGAGGAGCGAAGAAATGCAGTGTCAACGCTGTCCTTTTACTAAAGTAAAGTCACTAAAGTAGCTTAAAACTCAACCTTTATAGCATACAGGTTCTGGTCATATAATTAAAATATCATCAATTTTAATTTATGTGAAGATTTATTTCACTAATTCCATTCAAAAAGTGAAACTTGTATATTATATTATATTATATTATATTACTCACAGACTGATATTTTTAAATGTTTATTTCTTTTAATTTTGATATTATAACAGACAACTAAGGAAAATCCCAAATTCAGCATCTCAGAAAATTAGAATATTACTTAAGACCAATACGAAGAAAGGATTTTTAGAAATCTTGGCCAACTGAAAAGTATGAACTTGAAAAGTATGAGCATGTACAGCACTCAATACTTAGTCGGGGCTCCTTTTGCCTGAATTACTGCAGCAATGCGGCGTGGCACGGAGTCGATCAGTCTGTGGCACTGCTCAGGTGTTATGAGAGACCAGGTTGCTCTGATAGTGGCCTTCAGCGCTTCTGCATTGTTGGCTCTGGCATATTGCATCTTCCTCTTCACAATACCCAATAGATTTTCTATGGGGTTAAGGTCAGGTGAGTGTGCGGGCCAATTAAGAACAGGAATACCATGGTCCTTAAACCAGGTACTGGTTGCTTTGGCACTGTGTGCAGGTGCCAAGTCCTATTAGAAAATGAAATCTGCATCTCCATAAAGTTGGTCAGCAGCAGGAAGCATGAAGTGCTCTAAAACTTCCTGGTATACGGCTGCGTTGACCTTGGACCTCAGAAAACACAGTGGACCAACACCAGCAGATGACATGGCACCCCAAACCATCACTGACTGTGGAAACTTTACACTGAACCTCAAGCAACGTGGATTGTGTGCCTCTCCTCTCTTCCTCCAGACTCTGGGACCCTGATTTCCAAAGGAAATGCAAAATTTACTTTAATCAGAGAACATAACTTTGGACCACTTTTTTTCCTTTTTGTCTTTAGCACAGGCGAGACGCTTCTGACGCTGTCTGTTGTTCAAGAGTGGCTTGACACAAGTAATGCGACAACTGAAACCCATGTCTTGCATGCGTCTGTGTGTAGTGGTTCTTAAATCACTGACTCCAGCTGCAGTCCACTCTTTGTGAATCTCCCACACATTTTTGAATGGGTTTTGTTTCACAATCCTCTCCAGGGTGCGGTTATCCCTATTGCTTGTACACTTTTTTCTACCACATCTTTTCCTTCCCTTCGCCTCCCTATTAAATGTGCTTGGACACAGAGCTCTGTGAACAGCCAGCCTCTTTTGCAATGACCTTTTGTGTCTTGCCCTCCTAGTGCAAGGTGTCAATTGTCGTCTTTTGGACAACTGTCAAGTCAGCAGTCTTCCCTATGACTGTGTAGCCTACAGAACTAGACTGAGAGACTATTAAAAGGCCTTTGCAGGTGTTTTGAGTTAATTAACTGATTAGAGTGTGGCACCAGGTATCTTCAATATTGAACCTTTTCACAATATTCTAATTTTCTGAGATACTGAATTTGGGATTTTCCTTAGTTGTCTGTTATAATCATCAAAATTAAAAGAAATAAACATTTAAAAATATCAGTCTGTTTCACTTTTTGAATGGAATTAGTTAAATAAATCAACTTTTTGATGATATTCTAAATATATGACCAGCACCTGTATATTTGAATACCTTTGAAGAACAAACCACAGCTTCATAATGAATAGAGGTATGACTGATTCACACACACAATCACTCTCTCATTAATGTATTCAGATAAATGTAATGTAGGCCTACTGTGTTAATTTATCTGTATCTGATGTACAACAAGCAGAAATCTGCCCCATAGACAATAACTGCTGAAAGTGAACCGTTTCCTTCAAGTATTTAAAAATCACAAAGAAATGCACTCTCATTAGAAAAAGAAATTTGACCTTTAATAGACCTTATCAGGAACTTACTCAAAAACCTTATGAGGGCAAAAAATTGAAAGCAAAAAGCAAAATAATCGTTCATTAATCGCAATCAAGGTAAAATGTTAAATTAATTGAGGTTTTTATTTTTGGTCAAATCGTTACAGCCCTAAATCAACACACAGTTGATTTTCCTATCAAGGGACACTAAAGAATTCAAATAGAGCAGATCTTTGCATTTCAATTTAAAGGCAGCATGAAACGGAAGTTGCGATAGTCTTTTCTTTCCGATTGTGATGTACACCGATCAGGCATAACATTATGATGGTGAAGGTGAAGTGAATAACAGATGATCTCTTCATCACTGCACTTGTTAGTGGGTGGGATATATTAGGCAGCAAATGAACATTTTGTCCTCAAATTTTATGTGTTGAAAGCAGGAAAAATGGGCATGCGTGAGGATTTGAGCGAGTTTGACAAGGGCAAATTGTGATGGCTAGACGACTGGGTCAGAGCATCTCCAAAACTGCAGCTCTTGTAGGGTGTTCCCGGTCTGCAGTGGTTAGTATCTGTGAAAAGTGCACCACAGTTTGTTGCGTATGGGGCTGCATAGCCGCAGACCAGTCAGGGTGCCCATGCTGACCCCTGTCCACTGCCGAAAGCAACAACAGCATCAGAAATGGATCACAGAGCAATGGAAGAAGGTGGCCTGGTCTGATGAATCACGTTTTCTTTTACATCACGTTGTGCGTGGGTGTCGCTTACCTGGGGAACACATGGCACCAGGATGCACTATGGGAAGAAGGCAAGCCGGCTGAGGCAGTGAGATGTGAGCAGGATAATGCGCCCTGCCAAAAAGCAAAAATGTTCCAGGAATGGTTTGAGGAGCACAACAAGTTTGAGGTGTTGACTTGGCCTCCAAATTCCCCAGATCTCAATCCAATCGAGCATCTGTGGTATGTGCTGAACAAACAAGTCTACACGCTCCATGGAGGCCCCACCTCGCAACTTACAAGACTTACAAGGATCTGCTGCTAACATCTTGGTGCCAGATACCACAGCCATGTTGCCCGATATTGGAGTCCATGCCCTCGACGGGTCAGGGCTGTTTTGGCAGCAAAAGGGGGACCAACAAAATAATTGTCATAATGTTATGCCTGATCTGTGTATATTCAAGTGAAAACTTCTCAAACTAGACAAAATGTAGGGCAGGACTTGATTTTGTCCATCTGGAATTGATTGGATGGTTGATGGTAGCGAAGAGAAGTCGCTGCAAGAGGGAGGGGAGTAATTTTGATTCAAGACTACGAGGGCACATGGATTCATAATAAATAGTGATATATTCCATAAAAAAAAACAAAAACAATTGTCAGTTTTGATTTCATGATGATTTTGCTATTGGCTAGATGGATTTACTCAGGGCTGCATACATTACCAGATGCATGTGGTTTGGGTTTTAAAGACTCACCAAAGAGCGTATAGTCAATATCTAGAACAAGCAATCTTTTTCCTGGTCTTGGGGGATTTAACTCGTCAACTTTATAGTCTTTCACCCGACGAGCTATCTTGGCCAAATTCTCCTCTCTGTATGAAAGGAAGACAAATATAAAACATTGAATCAGACTAATGGGCTGAATAATCTTGTTTCCAAATGTATGATAGTGGCAGAAGTAAATTTAATTCATTCTAATTCATTAGTAAATATATACACAAGTAAATTGACGTTAATATGCATGTATATACATTATATTATATTATAATATATATGTATATATACACACACACTCACCTAAAGGATTATTAGGAACACCATACTAATACTGTGTTTGACCCCCTTTCGCCTTCAGAACTGCCTTAATTCTACGTGCCATTGATTCAACAAGGTGCTGAAAGCATTCTTTAGAAATGTTGTCCCATATTGATAGGATAGCATCTTGCAGTTGATGGAGATTTGTGGGATGCACATCCAGGGCACGAAGCTCCCGTTCCACCACATCCCAAAGATGCTTTATTGGGTGAACTTATTGTCATGTTCAAGAAACCAATTTGAAATGATTCGAGCTTTGTGACATGGTGCATTATCCTGCTGGAAGTAGCCATCAGAGGATGGGTACATGGTGGTACTAAAGGGATGGACATGGTCAGAAACAATGCTCAGGTAGGATGTGGCATTTAAATGATGCCCAATTGGCACTAAGGGGCCTAAAGTGTGCCAAGAAATCCACACCATTACACCACCACCACCAGCCTGCACAGTGGTAACAAGGCATGATGGATCCATGTTCTCATTCTGTTTACCACAAATTCTGACTCTACCATCTGAATGTCTCAACAGAAATCGAGACTCAGACCAGGCAACATTTTTCCAGTCTTCAACTGTCCAATTTTGGTGAGCTTGTGCAAATTGTAGCCTCTTTTTCCTATTGTAGTGGAGATGAGTGGTACCCGGTGGGGTCTTCTGCTGTTGTAGCCCATCCGCCTCAAGGTTGTGGCTTCACAAATGCTTTGCGGCATACCGCGGTTGTAACGAGTGGTTATTTCAGTCAAAGTTGCTCTTCTATCAGCTTGAATCAGTCGGCCCATTCTCCTCTGACCTCTAGCATCAACAAGGCATTTTCGCCCACAGGACTGCCGCATACTGGATGTTTTTCCCTTTTCACACCATTCTTTGTAAACCCTAGAAATGGTTGTGCGTGAAAATCCCAGTAACTGAGCAGATTGTGAAATACTCAGACCGGCCCGTCTGGCACCAACAACCATGCCACGCTCAAAATTGCTTAAAATCACCTTTCTTTCCCATTCTGACATTCAGTTTGGAGTTCAGGAGATTGTCTTGACCAGGACCACACCCCTAAATGCATTGAAGCAACTGCCATGTGATTGGTTGATTAGATAATTGCATTAATGAGAAATTGAACAGGTGTTCCTAATAATCCTTTAGGTGAGTGTATATACATCTCATGCAAAAGTTGTGGGGTGTGTAAGATAGGTCTCTTATGCTCACAAAATTTTTTGCATTTATTTGATCCAACATACAGTAAAATGGTTTCCTATTTGAATATTTAATTTATTTAATTAAATATAAAATATCTAAATGTAATTTATTCCTGTGATCAAAGCTGAATTTTCAGCATCATTATGATCCTTCAGAAATCATTCTAATATGCTGATTTGCTGCTCAAGAAACATTTATGATTATTCTCAGTGCTAAAACAGTTTTGCTGCTTAATATTTTTATGGTAAGGATTCTTTCATGATAAGTTTCATATAAACAGAATTTATTTGAAATTTTGTAACAAATGTCTTTACTGCCTTTTTGATCCATTTAGTGCATACTAAATTAATATTAATTTCTTTAAATAAAAAAAAATCTTAGAGATCCCAAACTTTTGAATCTGGATTAAATAAACTGGTTTCACTGGCCTGTTTTCAACCTCAGTCACTTCCTCTTCAATGTCAAAGTCATTGACCACATCATCATTTTCTGGTGGAGGTGCCAAGACATCTTCCTATTGAAAGGGAACTCAAAGGTTAAGAGATCTTGCATTGTACAAAAAGCAAATATCCATAACAAAGTCTAACAAATGTGGATAGATATGCAACAAATTACCCATAAATACATACATACAATTAAACTCAGTAATATTACCAACCAAACTTTCCTCTCTGGTGCCCATCATCATAATTTTGGTATTGGGCTTCAATTTTAAGTCACCCAGTTTGACCTCGTCATCTGCTGGTTTACCTTTAAAAAAAAAAAATAGAAATTTAAAATACATTTTTAAAATTAACTTTACATATAACATCAGATATAGGCCTGGTTTCACAAACAGGGCTCAGATGAATCCAGGATTAGGCCTTAGTTAATTTAGGACATTTCGGTAACTTTTATAAACATGTCTTAAAAGAAAAACATTGGTGCGCATCTTGAGACAAAACAATGGCGCTGACATATTTAAAGATAAGCCAATGCAAGTTGCTTTCAGTTAAAACAGCTCAAACATACAGTTTAGTCTGGGACTGTTTTAAGCCTTGCCTGTGAAACCGTGTCTGTTTTAAATGCCACTCACCTTTCACTTTCAACCCCAGGAGCTTCTGTCGTTCTGGAAGAACTCCTGTGAGTGATTTAATGGACTGTTTCAGATCCAGCACAGTGTCCTCCTCAGACAGTGTACTAATGGAGTACTCCTGCCCACCCCACTTGATAATAACCGAAACAGACATGCTGGTGGATGAGCTATGAAAAGGGAGTTGTGTGTTATTTGCACATCATTGGAATGATTTTTGATATTAAATCAACTGTCAGAAACACAATGAACACTTAACAGAGTGCATCAGCATATACAAGGGCTGGACAATAACTGAAACTGAAACACCTAGCTTTAGAACACAATCATATAGGTCACACTTTAGATTAGGGTCCAATTCTCACTATTAAAAGGCACAATATGTAATTTTTTGCCGCTAGAGGTTGCTTATTCAAAACAAAAGTGTAGCTTGATGAAGCCTTGATTTCGTGAATCATTAGAGTTGTTATATTCACCTCTACAGCTGGTGGAAAAATACATTAGCGGAAATACATTAGTCCATATTAAAACCAAATGACTTGGTTACACTTGATTAACTTAATAAATAATAATAGCATATTAAGTGTATAATTGAACAATGTGAATAATGATTCATTTGTTTTATTTATAACTGAAATATTTGGACTTTTAACACTTCATTTAGCACAAAATTGCATCAGGTCAAATAGCTATTATCAGTATGCTATGCTAGTATATAAGCTAACAAATTAGGGGTGCACGATATTCACAAAAATGTAATGAATATTACGATATCGATATTAATTTCGATATTTTTAAACCTATGTAAAATTACAAAAGTTACGGAAAACGCATCAAAATAGATTCATAACAACTAAAACAAGTTCTTACAACAAAAGGTTTATTTCAACTGACAGCCATATTTGACTGGTACAACATGAATAAATAAATAATAATCATGTCTGGTTGTACAGTAGGGATGCAACAATACAGTTAGTCCACGGTTCAATACAACCTCGGTTTTTAATCACATTTTTGGTTCGGTTCGGTTCTGATGGCTTGTTACATCAGTTTTTTGCTATTCTATTCTTAGCCGACAGGAACAGAAAGAGTTATTATTATTTTTATTATACTTTTTTTTTTTATTGCAATACTTTTTTTATTTTACTTAAAAGACTTGGAAAAACCTTACTTAAAAAAAAAAACTTTGTACACATTCCTAGTGTATAGTATAAAATAAATAAATATATATATATATATATAAATAAATATAAATATAAAATTTTAATTCTGTCATCAATTACTGGTGCTCAAGTTGTTTTAAACCTGAATAAGGTTCTTTTTTCTGTTGGGCATAAAATATATTTTGAAGAATGTTGGAAACCAACAGAGAGTGACGGTTAGCTTTGGAGCAAGTAGGAAGGACCCGGTTTTTAAACAAATAGATCCGATTAAGAATGTATATACAGTGAAACGAGTCTCATTTTGTCATAAACAAAATATTGCATCATTATCCCGAGACTTACGATATAATATCGGGCAACGTGATATCGCGATAACGATATTGAATCGATATATCGTGCACCCCTATAACAAATACAGACATAAATGGTCCTTTTGAAACAGAATTTATCATATCATGATTGTAGAAATTGTAATCAGGCACTAAACAGAAGGGGGGGGGGTACCTAATCATATTAGGTACATTTGAGTTTGTGAGAAAGTTGTTATAATGCTACTCTGTGCATTCGCTCAGCGGCTACTATGAGACACTTGTTGCACACTGCAGTGGACTAGATCGACATTAGGACATGAAAACCAGATTTAAACAATAAGATTTACTGTGTTGAGCTGTATAACAATTATTAGTTTTCTGTCCATGAATGTACCCAAACAGTTGCACACCTGTCTAATAAAACGCATAATATATTAAAGCATCTTTGGTGTTTCCATGGTTTCCATGGGTATGATGTAGGGCTGTACGATTTGAGGAAAATATCTAATTGTGATTATTCTGGTTAAAATTGCGATTTGAATTCGATTTTTTATTTATTTATTTTTACAAATGAAAAGTGTGTGCGTATAACATTTTGTGTTTATATATCAATATGACTAATAATAATTATGATTATTGCTAAATAAAAATATTTAACAAAATAAGAAATATTACTATTACAATAGCAATTTAATTATTAAAAATAGAGTATTTAAGAATAAATATAACAATATACTACTACTAATAATAATATTTATATTTTACAGACAATTTATTTTACAAAAAAAAAAACTGCTGGGTTTCCTGTTAATATGCAGACAGCCTGACTAAAAATCATTAGAAAGGTCTAAGGATTTATCGTAAAAGTATTATTATAAAAATCTGTGGTTTTTATCGGTGATATCAATTTCTTAAAGTCTATGTCTTTAATATGAAATATGAGCCTCTTATGCATCCACTGTGGGGAAGAAAACGCCTGTATATAAAAGAAAAAACATATGGATTGTCATATAAATTTATTTAGAGAGAAGTATTTTTCTCATTTGTTACCAAAAAGTTTCATTCATACTGGAGGCAAGAGGGCGCCCTCGAGCAGAAACTCCACATTTGCGTTAGAGAAGTAATCGTTTGTTTTCAGGAAATCCCTAATGTGAAGCTAAGCTAGCGCTGCAGGCTGAATAAAAGGAAGATATAAACGCTTTGACTGATTAAACATGAGGACAATAAACACTACTGCATCAAGATATGGTGTATTTGAGTTCTTCAAGCCTTCTCAGGTATTTTCATAATAATAAAGCAGTGCTAATTGACATAGACTTTATCTCTGCCTATAAAATAAAGCGTTGTCTGCCTCATTCTGTGATAAGAAGCCACGTCAGCTCACAAACACTCAACTGACTATATGAAGTGAGTTAAAGCGTGTTATTAAACGTATTTTGTTGGACAACAGGTTTATGAACACTTCACATTACTAGTTCGTGTAGTTGTTTGACACGTGTTGTTTTTTCAAACGCACGTTATAAGAGCCGCTCTTCACTTAAACGCTGGGCATTTATTTATTTATAAAATCGCAGCCTTTGTGCTTTCATAATCGCACATAAGCTAAATCGCGATAGCGGTTCGATTTCGATTAATCGTGCAGCCCTACGACGATGTCATTGATGGGCGACACATAGTTAAAATCTAAACATTCTTGGAAACATTTGGAATAATGTAAGTACAAGTCAACAAAACATTGTTCTTGTGGTTTTTGGATATTTTAGTCAAAAAAATCTTATATTATTGTGCCTTTAACTATTAATTACGACTTGTCTCAAACTCCTAATTACTGCTTATTTAATAGTTAAGTTTAGGTAGTGGGTGGATTAAGGGATGTAGAATAAGGTCATGCAGAATAAGACATTCATATGTGCTTTTTAAGTACTAATAAACAGCCAATATCCAAGTACTTTGCATGTTCATAAGCAACTAGTTAATAGTGAGAATTGAACCCTAAGCTAAAGTGTTACCAAAATGTATTAGTATGGCTCCTTTTGCTGCCATTACAGCCTCTATTTGTCTTGGGAATGACGGATACAAGTCCTTGACAGTGGCCAGAGGGAACAGTGTCGAGGTCACTGTGACGCTGGTGGAGGAAAACAGTTTCTGACTCGCTCCTCCAAAATACCCCAAACTGGCTCAAACATATTTAGATCTGTTGACTGTGGCGGGCATAGGAAATGTTCAGCTTCCCTTTCATGCTCATCAAACTATTCTGTCACAAGTCTTGTTGCGTGTATTGGCGCATTATCATGCTAATACACAGCACCCTCTTCAGGGTACAATGTTTGAACCCTTAGATGCACATAGCCCTCCAGAATGGTTTGGTAGTCCTTAGCATTGAGCACAGTAGGGGATGATATTGCAGCCCAAACCATCACTGATCCAACTTGTGCTTCACTGGGCAGCAACAGTCTAGGTGTTAAGCCTCTTTGTGGCTTCTCCACACCATAAAGACAGTGAAGATGGACTCAAATACGTGTTTCACATTGTCCACAGCCCAAGATTTGAACGGTTGGCATTGATACAAGCGACCAAATGTTTACCTATAGCAGCCTGACCAAGAATACTGAGTCTGTGGAGCTCCCGGCGAACAGTTTTGGTAGAAAAAGGAGAATCGAGGTGCGCATTTCATTCTGCAGTGAGTTGGGCAGCTGTGGTTTTATGTTTTTTGGATATAATCTGCATCGACAGAGGCTGCATCCGAAATCACATACTTCCCTATTATATAGTATGTAAAGAACAGTATGTGACAAAAGAAATATATGTCACAATACTCATAAAAGAGTATGCAAAAAGTACCCGGATGTTCTACTTCTTCCGGCGAGATTCTGAAGTGTGCATACGATGGACACTTTACTATCCCATGAGGCCACGGAAGAGGATTTGAAGATGGCAGTGAAGCAACGCAACTGATGCTTGTACACTCTAAAAAAAAAAAAGGTTCTATATGGCACCAAAAAAGGTTCTTGGCTCGTAATTATAGGGGAACCTGTTTTAGTGCTATATAGCACCAATTTTGGTGCTTCAGTGGTTCTTCAGAGGTTCTTCACCGGTTCTTTGACTAAGGTGCTATATAGCACCGCTACCATATACAGAACATGCTAAGAGATGCCGCTATATAGCACCAAAAGTGGTTCCCCTATGATTACGACGAAGAACCATTTTTGGTGCCATATAGAACCTTTTTTTTAAGAGTGTAGGTCACACGATAATAACATGGCGAATGTAGTACGTCCAGACTACATTCATACTACACACACTCATACTATATAGAACATACTTTCTTAGCAGTCATGTTTAGCAGCCAGTTACTCCTGTTGGATGTGTGCTATGTGGTGGTTTGCACTTTGCAGACAATAGCTCTCAATACACCACAAAGACTTTCTTTCCTGGTCACAGATGCATCAGCAAGACACGCACCAACAATTTGTTCTCTTTTGAACTCGGCTCTGTCTCCCATTATGTTGTGTGGTGTGGATAGCAATATTTTATGTGCAGCTGTGCTACTGCTCTGTTAATTCAACCTTCACACTCTGCTCTTACTGAACCAGGCCACTCATATATAGGTGTGAAACCTCCAACATTTAACTGGCCAGTGTTTCAGTTTCATCGTCCAACCCCTGGAGATGTTACCTTGGCAACGCTACACCAACATCAGCAACAGAAGATTCCCACTGGTCAATACACAAGACAAATGGGTCAGGTGCTACATCACTAAACAATTGCAAATAACAACAATACAATCTAAGATGCAAACTAAGCCTATGTCATGATCAAAGAGCAGATATTACATCTCTATACGTCTTTGTAAAAAAAAAAAAAAAAGTGTACTAAGTTGATGTATTTGTTTTGCAATTCTAGACATCGATCAAGGGATGGGTGGATCTGGCATATTGCATTAGTGAACAAGCATGGATTAGCTTCATTAGCTGTTAACTCATTAAGTTATTTTGCATGAAATGCTTTAATGAGATCTGATAATCGTAATCACGCCATTACCTTCTAAATTAATTTAATCTAAAACATCTACACTAAACAGACAAAAAGAATAGGCAAAGGTTTCTCACGTACATAAGCTCCAGTTCATTCAAAGCTCAAGCTGACTAGTGCAGGCACCGCTAGATTTGCTTTGTTCTTCTTCTCAGTCTCTCTGCTTATGACGGCCTGACTGCTGCGCCTACTGCCACCTGCTGTTAGAAAAATGGATTGAACGCTATTTTTTGCTCTCCCAAAAACCTGATTTTTTTAATGGGCATTATTTGGGTTTAGCGTTTGGGTTTCAATTTACGATCTGTCGACTAATTAAACGCAATTTCTGGGAGTTTTTTTGTTGTTGTTGCGTGAGCTGTAGTGAGTTCGACTCGCGAATCGGTTCTTTCAAACAGTTAATTTAAGGAACCGATTGAAAAACGACTCGATTGGGTTGCTTGCAACGGTGCCGCCACCACACCTTTTTCAGTATTTCAGTTCCCCAAATCATTTGTATGAAAATGTATTCCAAAATTGCATATATGTATAAATATTTTAGAGAGCGCGTATAGCTGACGCGATTCTCTGATTGGTAAAGATTTCTCTGTGGAATCATGGGTAATGTAGTTTCTCACCACAATTCTCGATTTTTAAAAAGCATGTTGAAATAGCCTAATACAAGCTGATGGCTTCAACAGAAGAATATACCATCGATTAACAACTTCGTCGCTCATAGTAGATCTTTCTTTAAAGGTTTGTAAGTTATAGTTCAAATCAATTCCTCTATGGAGACATTTTATATATTTATTTGTATTACTTGACATACAAGATACCAAAACAAACCTAAAAAAGGCAAAGCTTAATACAATTCCAAGAAGTCCAAATAACACCAAACTGAATAAATAAATAAACAACATAAACCTTAAAAACGTAAAAAATTAAATAAAATACACAATAATGAAGAAAAAAAAATACACAAGGGGTCATCCTCAAGATTACATAATGCAAGGGCTTTTTTGTTACATGAGTCTTAAAGTCCTCATGAAATCAATCGATATTATTTACTTTGTTAGCTCACATTACAGGTCTTAGTGTGAACAACTAATCCGTGCAAGTTAATACACATAAAAAATTGTTTGCCGTGGAAATCTTTAATCAAAATCTGAAAAGTAACTTCCGGTCTGACGGCTTGGGTTTGAATATCCTTAACCACTCACCTCCAACCGTTAGTCTGCTATAGCGTGAGATGGAGAGGAGGAGCACTGAAGTAAAACCCTGCCCTCTATTCAATATTCCGTTTCGCTTGGAAATACGTCACAGCACTGAAATTAAGTCAGTTATAACTTCCGGTTCACTGGGACTTTAAAGGTGAACTATGTAAGATTTTTGCAGTAAAATATCCAAAAACCACTAGGCCAGTGTTATATATTTTGTTCAGTTGAGTACTTAGAATATCCCAATGTTTCCAACTATTTGTAAATCGTGAGAAATTGCTATTTTAACCAAGGAACCGGGATGTGTGAGCTATGCGTTTGAGGGAGTCGCCTGTCGATGGCGTCATATCTGCGTTACCCTCGGTTTCCGCTTTTATTTAGCAGAAACGCTTTACTCTCACTGCAGTGTGAACAAGTGTCATAGCAGCTGCCGAGCGTACGTCATAACTTCCTTTTCAACACACTCAGATGTATCTAATACGATAAACAGAGCTGCGTTACCTCATACTCATGACTGGAAAAGAGGAAGTGGCGCCGGCGACCGTGTCATAATAACAGTCCCGCCAGCGACAATGCCATAATAACAGTCCCGTTCTTCAATCGCTTGAGGTTGTGTATTGCAACCGCCCACACATCCCATTCAAAGCACATAGAGAAGCTACGGTGGCTGACACAAGACTGTCAATGTCAATGTCAAAAATGTCAATGTCTGAGACAACAGAGGCTGCGTCCGAAAACCTATGCAGTTGACTTGTTGCCTAGCTGCCTTATCAGACAATGACTTGTAAGGCAGTGTTTGTGCATGAAAGGCACCTCACAAAACTGATTTCGGGCAAACTTCTGAGGCAGTGTACATTTTTTATTACTGCATTTGTAATTTCTCGCTAGAAATGACATCAGAAGTGGAAAATGTTGGTTAAAAACATACATTTACACAGAAACTGACCAGCAAACGCAACTTCGTACGCCATCTTTTTTTCTAGCTCAACTGTCAATGGAACGCACAGGATTGTGGGATATCAAAGGCAGCGAAGGATATATATATTCTGCCTTCAAAACTCGATGAGATGAAGGTATCTCAGGAGACAGGAAGTGAAGCTAACGTTGGATTCGGACGTGCCTTGATACCTTCCTACCTTGAAATGTGTCCTCCGAAGACAGCATTTTCCAGGTTTCGGAAGCAGCCAGAGAATAGCTCTACTGTAGAAATATTATGGCGCAAAATGGTGATAACTTAAAGTCGGCATGAAACGGAAGTTGAGATCGTCTATTTCTCCTTATTGTGACGTATATCCGAGTGAAACGGCTTCTGAAATTAGAAAAAAAATGTAGGGCGAGGCTTGATTTCGTCCTTCGGGAATTGATTGGATCGTTGGAAGTTGGGCGTTGCTAACAAAATGGAGGCAGATTTGAAGTTTGCACTCAGTTGTGGAGAAAAACTCGATCTATCTCTATAAATGTATTTTCTCTCTAATTCTTTTCTACATATGTTACTGAGCATATTTCCTCACTTTTCGCTGGTTTATGCTACAGATTTCACTTATTTTAAGCCTTTTATGGCTTTATTTCTGTCAAACTTTTTTCTCAGTTCTTCCATATAAGGGGGGCGCGCCATAAGCGCGTTCACACGCTGCATTCCTCAGTGCGAGCCGTCACTACAAGCTGTTCGTCCGTCTATATTGAGTAATTTTTACATAAAAAATGCTTTTATTTCTCATATATTTCTCTCTTTTTGTCTCAAGTCCTTCTTGAAGAAGGTAGGCTACTGTGTACAACGAGAAAAATGCACTTAACCACCATGCTACGATCAGTGAAAGGTTTCTGAGAGGCGGTGCAGAAACGAGATGGGGCGATAACCCCGCCCTCGCGCCATAGCACATGACCTGGAAGGAAGAGAGGTCGTTTCGATGGGGGAGGGAAAGTTAACATATTTGATTAAAGATTATAAGGGTAAATAATTTTTTTTTAAATAATGAAGTGCACAGATAAATCAGTTATAGTTAACACTACAATATTAAATATAAAATACGAATTGTAAAATTTGATTTCATGCCGCCTTTAAGGGACCCTCTGTGTGTGTAGATAGAAATGGCTTTACGGCTTTAAACACCACTGAAAACATAGTTATGTATATTATATTGCATTTCTGTCAACCGATCCTGGTAAATACTACACACTGCACCTTTAAAGAATCTGCATTTATGTGTGAAGTAATTGGCCAACATCACAATATTGTTAACCAAAAATTCACCATCATAAATAAAAGAAAAATACAAATATTTTATAGTTTTATAATCAACGTCATGTATTACATATTCCAAACTTAACCCCCAGAATTTTTTACACAAATAAAATAAATGTTCCAACGACTGTCTGTTTCACAAACGGTGCACTCATTACAATCCGAATTAAATCTGTGTCTCAGGAACTCATTACAGGGATTAATATCATTATCATTAAAATGAACCTCTATGGAGAAATTAATGAGATATTTTACTTCCGGAACACGATTGCTGCACTCATTTGGGACCACGGAAAAAAGGAGCACAAATCGTTTAGACCAGTTTTATGAACCCGTTCAACTGATCCAACTCACACCGAAGGATTTGTTCACCCATCTCTGCCTGGTGTACGCCAAACGGAAGTGACGCGCTGAAGCCGGCGGCGAAAGCGGTTGTTCACGTTGGAGGAGTGTACATTTTTTAGACTTTGTGGCTGTTTGTACCTCACTTAATCCGAAAAAATGGGCGATTCCGTTGCCGAGCACACGTCCCGACTTCAGCGACAGGTCAGCTTTGCAATAAAACGCTAAAAGTTTTGTTCATTTAAAAGTTGTGTTCATGTTTCCGTGTGTTTCTCGTGTTCTGACGTAAGAGACTGAAACACGCATGCAGGTCTGACAGTCGCTGGAAACTGACTGCACATTCAGCTCTGATGGCATGTCACATACTTTAGTCTAGCTTTTTCATTCAAGTATGAAGATAATAAATCATGTCTGGGTGCCTTAATATCTAGTGAGCTGCAGATCTAGGCTGTGTTGAGGGTTATTGTATGAACATTAACACACATGTTGATATGAGCATCATGAAACTACACAGCTAATGCTTAAATGCAAATAATCCCAAGTATGTTCGTTAATGTGGTGTTTTCTTTTATTTGAACAGAAAGCCTATAGGGAAATAATCAATCCAAGTCAAAGTGAAACTGAAAATGTTTTTTTGTTGTTGTTGTATTATTTGAAGAAGGAACACGTAACAAACTTGTTTTTTGTATTTTTTTATTGCAAAAAGATACAGATATGACATGTTTATGATACACAAGTTGGTGATACAATACACAAAATGTATCAATAATATGTTCAGCGTCATCAGAATATAAAGGCTAGAACAAATTGTTTAAAGATTAAGGTAAGAGATAAAGTAAGATATAAAAAAAAGAACATGAGGGTAAGATAATTATACATCACTTGGGTTATACAGATTAAAGTCATTACAAATTGACATAGTTTTACTTGCTTTCTTATTTACAGAGGATGAAATAGTGTTAAGATATATGTTAAATTCTTTCACGTAACAAACATGTTATAACATACACTAGTGCACAAAAATGGGTGGCATTAATTGGTGGCAGGGGATCTGAAACTTATATCATAATATTTTAGATAATATTATATAATATGTAAAAAAAAAAAAAAAAATGTCATAAACAATTTCAACGAAGACTTCTAAATTCCACTATAAACACCTTAAAATTTGGGCTACTAAAATAGAATTGTGTAGCATAATAAACAATACTAGTTAATGTTAATTGCCATAATCAGTTTGCACTTTGAAGTTCTCCTTACTGAGATATGTGGTATCTGATGTTTATGATCTTCATCCCTTGCCTACTTGAGATTTTCTGTGGTTTCGATTTGCCATACAGGAAAGAGAAATCAAGTTACTCCAAGACGAAATCAAGAGGCTGAGCGATCCACAGCAGCTGAACTTCACGTCTTCACAGCTGGATGAGCTGCGCGAGGAGAATTCCCGTCTGAAGTACCGCCTCAACATCTTGAAAACAGTGAGTGTGATGCGCTTTTCCTTTAAATGAGATGCTTGTGATCTTTGTAGTGCGACAGTTTGACCTTCACTGCAAATGTTCAATGCATGTTCGGGGCAATTACATACATTTCACAGATTAAACCATGTGTCAGCTTAGTTTACGTACTAATGTAAGAATAAAATCCAATAATTTGGACATTTTATTGAAAAATTGGGCTGTTTACTGAAAACTTTGTTTTGTAAAACTTGTATTTGCAAAGCTTTATTACATTGTAACAGGATCACAAAACAATCTGCACTGAAATTACGCATTATTTCATATTTTTTTATTCATCAGTATCCGTCAATATTTTATTGTGCATGCTGATTTCGTTTTTTATCGCATTTATATAATAAATTTGCCATCACCTTACACTCACTAAAAGTAAATCTTAAATGAAATGTAATAAATAAAAAATAAATAAATAAATAAATAAATATATATATATATATTTATTTCATACTCAGTTACACTTTATTTCCCTTTTCACATTTAGTTCACTCTAGACATTCTACTAACAAAGTAACCAAGTTTATTTCTAATTTACTTACATCGATTTAGCCAAAATTATACAATTGTTATATTCTGCCATTTATAGGTTCTCAACTATAACGGTCATAATTATCAGTTTAGGCACTTTTTTAATCCGTGCATTCATGAACCTTGATATCAAACTTATGCTCTTTTTGGTCTAGAGACAAAAATTTGGGTTGTAAAGGCCAAAACGCGACTTTCACAAATGAAGAATGGCTTTCTCCATGACATGTTTGTTACATTGCTTGAATATCTATTACAATTATAAATCAAGTAAACATGTATTTTTCGATTGAATTAGGGATTGGGGAATCCCTAGATAGTTTTGCGGGAATAGATAGTAGGAATAGATAGTTCCTGCGGTAGAAACGCGACTTTACAGTTGTGGTCAGAATTATTGGCACCCCTGGTAAATATGATCAAAGATGGCTGTAAAAATAAATTGCATTTTTTATCTTTTTGATCTTTAATAAAAAAAAGCAAATATCTAACCTTTCATTGAAGTAAAATAATTCAAAAGTGGGGGGTAAATCACATTATGAAATAAATGCTTTTCTCCAAAACCAGTTGGCCACAATTATTGGCACCCCTAGAATTTTTATGAGTAAAATATCTCCCAATCATATTTATAATTTTTAGCACACCAGGGTGACTAGGAACATTTAAATTATCTAGCTATGACTTCTTGTTTCACATGAGTATAAACATGAGGAAACACAAAGGCCAAATTCCATTAATCATCCATCACAATGAGTAAAACCAAAGAATATAGTTCTGATGTGCAGCAAAAGATTGTTGAGCTCCATAAAATAGAAAGTGGCTGTATTGTTAAATATAATATAGAATATAGATAGGTTTGGTTCAAACACTGATAAAAAGTACCCCATGCCCATGGTTAAAAATACAGCTGGATCTTTAATGATGTGGGCTATTTTTTTGCTGGAGGTCCCGGACATCTTGTTCAGATACATGGTACCATGGATTCTAGCAAATACCAACAGATAAGAAATACAATTTTTGGAAAATTTCTGCTAGAAGTTTTATAATTGGCTGTGGTTGGATCTTCCATCAGGACAACGATCCAAAACAAACATCAAAATAAACACAAATGTGTCACTGAGCACAAAATGAAGCTTTTGCCATGGCCGTCCCAGTTCCCTGACCTGAACCCTATAGAAAATGAGTGGGGTGAACTAAAGAGAAGAAGCACCAACATTGATCTGGGAATCTGAAGGATCTGGAGAGATTCTGTATGCAGGAAAGGTCTCTGATCTCTTGTCAGGTGATCTCCAAACTCATCAGGCATTATAGAAGAAGACTCAGAGCGGTTATCTTGGGAAAAGGAGGTTGCCAAAAGTATTTAACGAAAGGGTGCCAATAATTTTGGCCAATGTGTTTTGGAGAAAAGCATTTATTTCATAATGTGATTTACCCCCCACTTTCAATTCTTTTATTTCAACGAAAGGTTAGATTTTTTTGCAAACTTCTTGAATGAAAGATCAAAAGGATAAACAATGCAGATTTATTTTTATAGCCATCTTTGATCATATTTACCGGGGTGCCAAAAATTCTGACCACAGCTGTACAGGTGTTTTGAAATGTACCGTTCACACACCTACTAACAGTAAGTAGCATCTCGAATACTGTCTGTATGAACGTGCAATGAGAGTCAAGCCCGTTTTCTCTTACCAGTTAACCATAAAACTGAAAAACCTCACTTTTGACACGACAAGAGTTCATCCGTAAAATCTTCGTTAACTGAGAGCAGCGTTATATCTGGGTGGAGAGCGGAGCATTTGAGTAGTGCATGAAACACAAAACTGACTCGAGCAGCTCCAGTGGAGAACAGTGACTGGATTGAAAACCTTCAGATCACACACAGCTCACATCTTCATCGCTGTATGTTACCGAAACCAAACATGAAAACCCACAACACTCACTAGACACGCATTTGTTTAGCGCAAAGCGGCTCTCTCGCACTGTATGACGTGACTGACAACTAGTTTTCCAGTCCGGTTCCATTCACACGGCACAGGTTTTCAGAGAATGCTATTGTGAGTCCCGAGAATTTACAGGTGTGAGCTTTGTTATACAATGCGGTTGAACAGTTGAGCTTGGTTATTGAATAACCAAACAGTGTGTGACTCATATACAGGACTGACAACCTCATATTGTTACTGTGTGAACGTGGCCATGGTGTATATACTAAAATAACACTGCAGTTCAGTAATTAAATCTGTGTTTCCTCAGAGTTTACAGGAGGAGATGAGCCAAAACTGCAAGACGATGTTCAACATCAACCAGCGTTTGCAGCAGATCTTTGGGGAGGCCATCAATGCCGCCTACCCTGACCTAGAGAACCCACCACTTGTGGTCACTCCCAACCAGCAGGCCAAGTTTGGCGATTATCAGTGCAACAGTGCCATGGCGATGTCTCAGGTCTGTTTCCTTTATATCAGGGCTGTCCAATCCTGCTCATGGAGGGCCACTGTCCTGCAGAGTTTAGCTCCAACCCCAGTTAAACACACCTGAACCAGTTAATCAAGGTCTTAATAGGCATACTAGAAACTCCCAGGCAGGTGTGTTGAGAGGCAAGTTGGAGGTAAACTCTGCAGGAAAGTGGCCCTCCAGGACCGACTTTGGACACCCCTTCTTTATATGATGTCCAAATGTTCATATTTGGGTTAACTGTTCCGGTGCTCCCATTTTTGTTGTTTCAAACCTTCTGTCGAAAGGAAAAGTTTTGAAGAATGTTGATTGTTTCTTTTGTCCAGTTGTATGGAGTTATTTTTGTATATGTATGTTTTAAGATGATGAAAGCTAAAGGACAGAAGGTCAGCCCCAGGGAGATAGCAGAGAAGATTGTCCAAAACATTCCCAACAATGAGTTAATTGAGAGAACAGAAATCGCAGGACCAGGTTTGTTCAGAACACCAGTATCACCAAGATCTTTCCCCCCCCATCATTTAAAAAATGTGTTATAAATAATCAAGTACATATTGCATTGTAGGGTTTATCAACGTTCATCTCAAGAGAATGTTTGTCTCTAAACTTCTCTCAAACCTGCTTGTGAATGGAGTTCAGCCTCCACCACTGGAGAAGAAAAAAAAGGTAGGCGTATCACTGTAGTGATGAAATGCATGACAACATAGTTCTATAAAGCAGTGTGTTATCAAGGTGTCTTTACCCTTATTGGTGTTTTTCAGGTCGTTGTGGACTTCTCCTCACCTAACATTGCCAAAGAGATGCATGTCGGTCACCTGCGCTCCACCATTATTGGAGACAGCATGTGCCGACTCTTTGAGTTCCTGGGTTATGAAGTGCTAAGGTTAGTGTGTGCTAGTGGTGAATTTAAATAAAAATTAAAACCTCTGTTGTAGAGGTCGACCAATTGGACGGCACCAATAACCGATGGCTGGAATATTCTTACAAACTTCTTAGAATTTATTTTAAGAACCCTCTTAACTTCTTCCTTAATAAGTAGATTTTCGTGAATCCGGCCCCAGTTCCTTTATGATTTTGCAATCCTTTTTTCCCCCTTATAAAAACAAAAACCTGTGTGAAAAGAGAATTATATTCTTTTGGCAGGGGCTATTTGCACCAAGTGTAAATAGCAACTAGATTCTATTTACACTAAGTGAAATAACATACTAAGTGAAAATAGTGATATATTCTATTTACGCCATATAAAAGTAGCAGTTCTTTGCAATATGTGTAAATAGTAATAACATGCAATTTATATTTGACATATTATTTGCACCTCAGTATTGTTGTACATTAGCATGATGCAATAATAACAGTGTAAATAATTATATTTATTAAATTATTAAGTGGATGCCGCCTTAATGGGACAATAAAAGCCCTCCCTACACCTATCCCTACCCAATAAATGCTTCTACTAGGCACTTTGTTAGGCACTTTATTTCCACTTTTAGAACATTTTCTTAATTTTTATTGAAAGTAAATGCCTTTCCTATGTGATAGGATTCGAACTCGGGTCGATCGTGTCAAAACCAAGATCCTAATGCCTTACGCTTTACTGATTGAGCCACTGAAGATGTTAAAATGCGTGCGTTTTTTAAAATCTTGTTTGGCCAAACCAGGCCTTTTTATGGAGAGCTAGTGCGAATAGCACTTGCCAACAAGTGCCCGCTATTTGCACTTGGTGTGAATGGACACTCCGTATTCTTTTATATCATTTGTGTTGGCCAGCAGTAATGTGTGTTCATCAGTGTTTGAGTGCATCTGTTTCATCCTTTCGTCCTCTATCTGTCAGGTTGAACCATGTTGGAGACTGGGGGACACAGTTTGGGATGCTCATTGCTCATCTGCAAGACAAGTTCCCAAATTATCTCAGTGTTTCCCCGCCTATTGGTGACCTTCAGGGTTTCTACAAAGTGAGTACATGTTATAGACAAACTGAAACTGATGTGCTCAAAATTGGATATCGACTGCTGATCGTACCAGTCGATGTTTCCCCAACATTTCACCAGTGTTTACACTGCGTTACTTAATTAGTTTTTTTTATTTTTATAAATCAGGTCAGCTGATAAATGGTGGCATCAGGGGGATGGTAAAGAATAGCGGTCATGTTTTAGACTGAGAAGAACATCTTTAATAGTTCTGATTATGTGATCTCAGCTAGAATGTCAAAAATATTAAGCAGGACTACTAAACATTTTCTTGAGCATCAAATCAGTAGCCTGACAAGCCAGACCCACATCAAGATGTTGGGTCTGGAAACTCACCATTGACAGGGCTCAATCCAAGGGGCGGGATAAACGGTTGTCTTTCAAATTCCCTCTGCTTGCAATTGGATAGCGCAATGACCACCACAACCAACCAGAGCAAAGAAGAAGGTGAAGCTGAGCTAACGTTAGTTGATAGACTTTTGCCGTATCCGGTCGGCAAAACTTCGAACATATCTTCTTTTCTTAAGAATGACTTCAGTGCCGTTCTTTTCTCAAATAAAAGCTTAACTCCAAGTCTTCCAGAGTTGCGGCCAAAGCCAATTCTGAAGGCCGCTGTTCGCCAGCTTCTTTGTTTACGAGTAGCACGCAGAACCTCCGCAACTCTGCCGTGACATGGCGTCATTATGTTAAGCCCGCCCACCGACTCTACACACGATGTGATTGGCCTGACCAGAGTTTGGTTTTTCCAGCTCTCAGGTCTACCGAGAGTTGCTAGACTACACTCGCGGCAAAATAAATGTTCTGCCGCTAGGGTGCGTCTAGATTTCTAGGCTATCAAATCAGCATATTAGGATGATTTCTGAAGGATCATATGACACTGAAGACTAGTAATGATGCTGAAAATTCAGCTTTAACATCATAGGAATAAATTACATTATTAAAGGTATTGAAATAGAAAATAGTTATTTTAAATTGTAATAAATCACAATATTACAGTTTTATAAATGCTGCCTTAATGAGCATTCAAACAATCATACCCCCCAATGATATTGTTTATATGATTATTGTTATTAAAACAATTATGTTATTGTTGGATTCTAATCAAAAATATAACTATGCTTACATTTTTAAATACAAATTATCTGACACTTTGTCACCAGTATAATCTGGAATTTATGGGGATAGTTCACCCAAAAATGAAAATGAATTTACATTGTTTAAACTCATGAGACGTTGGTTAATCCTTGAATCACAAATCAATATATTATCAATGAAAGTGTAGGTAACCAAAATTTAGAAGATCCAAAAAGGTCATAAATGCATTGTAAATTGAATCCATATGAATATTAATTAATCCATTTAATCCATATGAATATTAATTAATCCATGTAATCCAACTCTTGTGAAGAGAAACCGTCGCATAGATTTAATTTATGCTAAACAATGATCAACACATGCATAGAGCACATCACATTTGGTAAACATGGAAGCTCAAAGATGCATGTATGATGCTCGAGAACCAATGAGGTTTGTTCTAGCTCATGTCATGATGCACGGCACAAGCTTCCATTTCTGTCATGCATGATGTGCTCTATGTACGTGGATTTTCAATGGAGGTACAGAAACCTCTCAGATTTCATAAAAAATATCTTAATTCATTTTTCAAAGATTAAATAAAGTCTTAGGGGTTTGGAACGACATGATGGTGAGTAAATGACAGAATTTTCACTGTGGCGTGAACTTACGCTTTATTTTGTTCTGATTTTATACCCACTCTTCAATAACAAAGGTAACACTTTATTTTGAGGTCCAGTATTTATGGCTAAGGAGCCAGTATTACAGTACTACTAAAGACAATTTATGGTGTGTTCATGCATAAATAATGGCAAACATTCTTTACTACATGTTCAGTTAATAATTAACTACTGTGTTTAACTACCACATGATTATGGACCTTAAAGGTGCCCTAGACTGAGTTGAAACAAAATTTTAAATTGTTCTCTTATCTACATAGAGGGTATGTGGCTTATTTAAGGGCAAAAATTGTCCAGATTTTTACAGTTTTACGTAGACAGAACACAGACTGACTGAATGACACTTTAAGCAGAAAATCTCAAATGGAGATTGCTGAAATGCAGCTTACATGTTTATTGGTGTTTTCAGATCATCCGCATGCGTGAGAGAGAGCTTGCGTGCACATGGTTGCCAGATTGCACATGTTTAAGTAAAACACCGGATAGAGTACATGACATGATCTTAGCTCTGATTGGGGGATTTAAATTACTGAAATCTGGCAACTGCAAGCACGAACACTCGAACGCTCCTCTTCCCACCAAGCACTTCCCAGTGCTTTTTGTTTAAATTTTGTGACTACTTTTTAGTCTCATCTTTTTTCGATATTGCATGTTTATATAGTCACAATAAATGTTTAAGGATGTTTGTCATCTCGTCTTAGTCATGGTGAAAAAAAGGTTGTCAATTAAATTTTTTTGTCATATTTTCGTTAACGAAATTGACACTAGTATGAATTCAATTGTTGCGGTATCCGGTTATAGATAAACATCAACCATGCCTGTTTAGGGCTGCTCAATTAATCGTATTTCGATTTCAATTTCGATTTTGGCTTCCAACGATTATGAAGATAAGATAATCGAGGTAAAACGATTACTGTACCGCTTCCCGTGTTCAGTCAGCACACTCTCCTTTCCTTCACAGCAGACAGCAGTGCGCTTGCATTCCTCTCTAACCCGAAACTTAACATCCAAATCAGCTGAATAAGAGAGTGATGTAAAATGCAGTCTACTGTTGATAAACTGCGGGACGTGGTTGATACCAAACAATGCTATTAAAAGCGCATTTAGCTGAGAAAGAAATGCTGTTCCATAGGCGACCACCAGCGCGCGTGCTCAGAGACAGGGCGGAATGGGCGGAACGCGCATAAGCAAAGTATACTATGGGCTTCAGATACATGCTTAAACTGTCAAATAGTCTAGTACACACAAATATATCGAAATGCCTTTTTGGTAAGTATCCTCGTAAACGCAGTCGGTTATGTCTTAAATGAACACAGAGAAAGAGCGCGTGTATAACAGTGGGCCTATGGTACACGCAGCTCTTAAAGGGACAGCACCCGACATCAACGTCAGTAGCAGTCATTGTTAATCTAACAAAAAAAGACAGATAAAATCACTCACTGCTCTTGAATGAATATCTTTTTATTTGTTTTAAATAAGAATTAGTCAATATTTCATTTATACAGCAGTTATTTTACTTTTTTTTTTTTTATTCTATTTCTGCTGTGTATTACTCATCTAAATATCACTGTTAGTACATCTCCCTGGAAAACCTGTTTATTTTATTTGTATTTTCTGTTGTATTTTTTGTTGGTTTTGTTAGTTTAACTAATTTCTTTGTTTTTATTTTATTGAGGACTGTTTACTTGTCCTCTGTAGCTGTTTTGAGGACATTTAGCCTACTTGCATTAATTCCATCCATCTTCTTCCGCTTTATCCGGGGCCGGGTCGCGGGGGCAGCAGTCTAAGCAGAGATGCCCAGACTTCCCTCTCCCTAGACACTTCCTCTAGCTCTTCCGGGGGGACACCGAGGCGTTCCCAGGCCAGCCGGGAGACATAGTCCCTCCAGCGTGTCCTTGGTCTTCCCCGGGGCCTCCTCCCGGTTGGACATGCCTGAAACACAGGAGGCATCCGGAACAGATGCCCGAGCCACCTCAGCTGTCCCCTCTTGATGTGGAAGAGCATCGGCTCTACTCCGAGTTCCTCCCGAGTGACTGAGCTTCTCACCCTATCTCTAAGGGAGCGCCCAGCCACCCTGCGGAGAGAGCTCATTTCGGCCACCTGTATCCGGGATCTTGTCCTTTCGGTCATGACCCAAAGCTCATAAATATAGGTGAGAGTAGGAACGTAGATTGACTGGTAAATCGAGAGCTTCGCCTTGCGGCTTAGCTCTTTCTTCACCACGACAGACCGGTACATCGACCGCATTACTGCAGAAGCTGCACCGATCCGTCTGTCAATCTCCCGTTCCATCCTCCCCTCACTCGTGAACAAGACCCCTAGATACTTGAACTCCTCCACTTGAGGCAGGAACTCTCCACCAACCTGAAGTGGGCAAGCCACCCTTTTCTGACTGAGGACCATGGCCTCGGATTTGGAGGTGCTGATCCCCATCCCAGCCGCTTCACACTCGGCTGCAAACCGTCCCAGTGCATGCTGAAGGTCCTGGTTAGAAGGGGCCAACATGACAACGTCATCCGCAAAGAGCAGAGATGAAACCATGTGGTCCCCAAACCTGACACCCTCCGGCCCTTGGCTGCGCCTAGAAATTCTGTCCATAAAAATTATGAACAGAACCGGCGACAAAGGGCAGCCCTGCCGGAGTCCAACATGCACCGGGAACAAGTCTGACTTACTCCTGCCGGTAATGCGGACCAAACTCCTGCTTCGGTCATACAGGGACCGGACAGCCCTCAGCAAAGGACCCCGGACCCCATATTCCCCAAGCACCCTCCACAGGATGCCGCGAGGGACACAGTCGAATGCCTTCTCCAAATCCACAAAACAAATGTTTTACCGTGAAAACATTCACTGTTCCTCGTGAATCCGAGGTTCCACTATCGGCCGAATTCTCCTCTCCAGTACCCTGGCATAGACTTTCCCGGGGAGGCTGAGAAGTGTGATCCCCCTATAGTTGAAACACACCCTCCGGTCCCCCTTCTTAAAAAGAGGGACCACCACCCCGGTCTGCCATCCCAGAGGCACTGTCCCCGACCGCCACGCGATGCTGCAGAGGCGTGTCAGCCAAGACAGCCCCACAACATCCAGAGACTTGAGGTACTCAGGGCGGATCTCATCCACCCCCGGTGCCTTGCCACCGAGGAATTTCTTGACCACCTCGGTGACTTCAGCTTGGGTGATGGACGAGTCCTCCTCTGAGCCCCCAGCCTCTGCTTCCTCAATGGAAGACGTGACGGCGGGATTGAGGAGATCCTCAAAGTATTCCTTCCATCGTCTGACAACATCCCCCGTTGAGGTCAACAGCCGCCCATCGCCACTGTAAACAGCATTGGTAGGGCACCGCTTCCCCCTCCTGAGGCGCCGGACGGTTTGCCAGAATCTCTTCGAGGCCAGCCGATAGTCCTTTTCCATGGCCTCACCGAACTCCTCCCAGGCCCGAGTTTTTGCCTCCACAACCACCCGGGTTGCAGTCCGTTTAGCCTGCCGGTACCTGTCAGCTGCCTCAGGAGTCCCACAAGCCAGCCAGGCCTGATAGGACTCCTTCTTCAGCTTGACGGCATCCCTTACTTCCGGTATCCACCACCGGGTTCGGGGATTGCTGCCTCGACAGGCACCGGAGACCTTGCGTCCACAGCTCAGAGCGGCCGCTTTGACAATGGAGGTGGAGAACATGGTCCACTCGGACTCAATATCTCCAGCCTCCCTCGGGATCCGGTCGAAGCTCTGCCGGAGGCAGGAGTTGAAGATCTCTCTGACAGGAGACTCGGCCAAACGTTCCCAGCAGACCCTCACAGTACGTTTGGGTCTACCGAGTCTATCCAGCTTCCTCCCCCGCCATCAGGTGGTGATCAGTTGACAGCTCCGCCCCTCTCTTCACCCGAGTGTCCAAGACATACGGCCTCAGGTCAGATGAAACGACCACAAAGTCGATCATTGACCTACGACCTAGGGTGTCCTGGTGCCATGTGCACTGATGGACACCCTTATGCTTGAACATGGTGTTCGTTATGGACAAACTGTAACTAGCACAGAAGTCCAATAACTGAACTCCACTCGGGTTCAGATCAGGGGGGCTGTTCCTCCCAATCACGCCCCTCCAGGTTTCACTGTCATTGCCCACGTGGGCGTTGAAGTCCCCCAGTAGAACTACGGAGTCCCCAGTCGGAGCACTTTCCAGCACCCCTCCCAGGGACACCAAGAAGGTCGGGTACTCTGCACTGCTGTTCGGCCCGTAGGCGCAGGGAAACGACCCTCTCGTTCACTGGGGTAAACTCCAACACATGGCGGCAGAGCTGGGGGGCTATAAGCAAACCCACACCAGCCCGCCGCCTCTCGCCATGGGCAACTCCAGAGTGGTGAAGAGTCCATCCTCTCTCGAGGAGTGTGGTTCCAGAGCCCAAGCCGTGCGTGGAGGTGATTCCGACTATCTCTAGTCGGAACCTCTCAACCTCATGCACAATCTCAGGCTCTTTCCCCGCCAGCGAGGTGACATTCCATGTCCCAAGAGCCAGTTTCCGTGTCCAGGGATCGGGTCGTCTAGGCCCCTGCCTTCGACTGCTGCCCGATTCACTTTGCACCGGCCCCTTATGGTCCCTCCTGTGAGTGGTGGGCCCACGGGAAGGTGTCCCCACGTCGTTCCTTTGGGCTGAGCCCGGCCGGACCCCGTGGGGGAAGGCCTGACCACCAGGCACTCGCATACAAGCCCCAACCCCAGGCCTGGCTCCAGGGTGGGGTTGGTCACATTACCGGTAAAATTTCTCCAGTCTGACGGACACAGTGAATGTTATCATTGGACAAACCGCAGACAGATTTCTCCCCGCTGTAATGTTAGCTACTGCATCGTTATCAGAGAGAAGTGCGGTGGCCGAGTCCAGTCGAACTACAGTTAGCTGACCAGCCTCCTAACTAGTTTAGATGGGTTCATGCAAGTTTACAACAAATGGCAGCATCATATCACAAGAATGATTCTTCTGATTTTATTACATTCAGCAATAGATAATGGATAGTGTATTTCTGGTATTAGTGTCGCGCTGTTGTTGAGGCTCGCGCTGCCTGACTGAGAAACTTGCATGGAGAAATAAAATGAGTGTAATGGCAATAAAGAAATTAAAACGTAATGGCAACGTAAAGAAATTCACAGAAGAAACATACTGAGGTAAAAATTCAACATGTTTAGTTTATTTATAATATAGTCCTGTAGTTAAATAATATATCATGACAAGGGAGCTATTTTGCTGAGTACTTTTACGAGTGCACATTACATTTACATTTACATTTATGCATTTGGCAGACGCTTTTATCCAAAACGACTTACATTGCATTCAAGGTACACATTTAACATTTTGTCAATTCTTGCTTTCCCTGGGAATCGAACCCATGACCTTGGCGTTGCTAGCGCCGCGCTCTACTGCTTGAGCTACAGGAAAGCCATCTTCAGCTCCGGCCCTCTCTTCACCCGAGTGTCCAAGACATACGGCCGCAGGTCAGATGAAACGACCACTAAGTCGATCATTGACCTACGACCTAGGGTGTCCTGGTGCCATGTGCACTGATGGACACCTTTATGCTTGAACATTACAAAGTTCAACAAACAGTAGTAAAGTTACTTAAACTTTTAGACACAATATTCACTGTTTTGTTTAGTTTCACCAACGAAAATAGTTCCAAGCAAAGATGACCGCAGAAGTAAGCTATTTCGCGTTCTCCCAGCGACACTCCGCATGTTGTTTTGTTCCAGCTTTGAACTAGTAGTTTGAGATGAAGTGACTTACCGCCACCTACTGGTGGTTTAGTGTATTTAAATGTATGTGTTTAAACGTTTCTTATTCGTATAGGCCTATTCAAAATATATAATCATAACATCATTTTTTTGCAGTTGTAATTTTGCACTGTAAATTATTTAATTTGATTGGTAACAGCCCTATAGTAAATTCTTGAAATTTTTAAGCTGTACTTTTAAGAGCACTGATGAATATATTACTTCAGAATAAATTGTTAATACCACCAAAAAGCTTGTTGATACGATACTTTGTGGGGATAAATTGGGCTTTTATTGTTACATTACACTGTAGTGGACATCAGTGAATATCTCAACTATGTTATGAAAGATACAACAGAATGATTTGATATACTATTTTACTTTATGCAATATGTGTAAAATGGCCATAAATAAATTAAAAAAGAAGTGTACTAATGGGAGTAGTAATTGGCAACATTTTCATTAGAATATCTAATATTTCATGGAAATATTGATTTATAATTTTTTCCTGTTCACTCGTTGTGTCTTCCAAAATGCCTGATTTATATGCTTTAAGTGCTTTTAAGTGGCTCTGATGTCCACTACACTGGACGGTCCTGTTTAGTAACATAAGTAAGTTTAGTAAGTCATATTCGGATTTTGAAACCCCATAATCATTTCCCTAGATATTGATTTACAACAAACTATTTGAAAATTAGATTTAAAGGATAATTGCAAAATATAATCATATTTCCATAAGACTGTAACATTTGATCATTCAGTCAGTGCCAGCCATATTTAGAGACAGAAGAGGGAGTGGTCATGGTGAAACCTCCAAAATGGTATCTCTGAAAATCCCTGAATGTGCTCTTTACAGGACACCCAGACATAAAAATGTGACGTGTATGGTGTCAGAAAAAAAATCAGTAAAACATAATTTCCACTACAGTTAACAAAAGTTTTCACTACAGTTTTCTTTTTGCATTAAATATTACATATACACATGTAATACACTCACCTAAAGGTTTATTAGGAACACCTGTTCAATTTCTCATTAATGCAATTATCTAATCAATCAATCAATAAATCACATGGCAGTTGCTTCAATGCATTTAGGGGTGTGGTCCTGGTCAAGACAATCTCCTGAACTCCAAACTGAATGTCAGAATGGGAAAGAAAGGTGATTTAAGCAATTTTGAGTGTGGCATGGCTGTTGGTGCCAGACCAGATGAGTATTTCACAATCTGCTCAGTTACTGGGACTTTCACGCACAACCATTTCTAGGGTTTATAAAGAATGGTGTGAAAAGGGAAAAACATCCAGTATGCGGCAGTCCTGTGGGAGAAAATGCCTTGTTGATGCTAGAGGTCAGAGGAGAATGGGCCGAATGATTCAAGCTGATAGAAGAGCAACTTTGACTGAAATAACCACTCGTTACAACCGCGGTATGCCGCAAAGCGTTTGTGAAGCCACAACACGCACAACCTTGAGGCGGATGGGCTACAGCAGCAGAAGACCCCAGTGAGTACCACTCATCTCCACTACAAATAAGAAAAAGAGGCTACAATTTGCACGAGCTCACCAAAATTGGACAGTTGAAGACTGGAAAAATGTTGCCTGGTCTGATGAGTCTCGATTTCTGTTGAGACATTCAGATGGTAGAGTCAGAATTTGGCATAAACAGAATGAGAACATGGATCCATCATGCCTTGTTACCACTGTGCAGGCTGGTGGTGTAATGGTGTGGTTTTCTTGGCACACTTTAGGCCCCTTAGTGCCAATTGGGCATCGTTTTAATGCCACGGCCTACCTGAGCATTGTTTCTGACCATGTCCATCCCTTTATGACCACCATGTACCCATCCTCTGATGGCTACTTCCAGCAGGATAATCCACCATGTCACAAAGCTTGAATCATTTCAAACTGGTTTCTTGAACATGACAATGAGTTCACTGTACTAAAATGGCCCCCACAGTCACCAGATCTCAACCCAACAGAGCATCTTTGGGATGTGGTGGAACGGGAGTTTCGTGCCCTGGATGTGCATCCCACAAATCTCCATCAACTGCAAGATGCTATCCTATCAATATAGGCCAACATTTCTAAAGAATGCTTTCAGCATCTTGTTGAATCAATGCCACGTAGAATTAAGGCAGTTCTGAAGGGGAAAGGGGGTCAAACACAGTATTAGTATGGTGTTCCTAATAATCCTTTAGGTGAGTGTATAATGTGTATTTCCATCACAGGTTTGGTCTTAATTTTCATGTAAGGTGGTATTAAAAAGGTCTTAAAAAGTCTTAAATTTAACTTGTTCATATCTGTAGACACCCTGATACAACTAAATTAACAATCTCTTAAATATTTTCTAATTTCACTAAGCATTTTCATTTAGTTTCATGAACATTTTTATTAAACATGGACCTCATTTTGTAAATGTAAGCAACTAATTTACATATGCGTGAACTGGGTGCCGGTGTGATGAGATGTACATGCTCGGCTAGATTTGCCGCAAAGTCGTGTATCTTCGGAATCGGAGCCGTGCAAAAAAAGTATATGTTAATATATTTAATATATTTTCAGTTAATTATTAATTACTGGTTTGTTAAAGCTTAACTGCTGCATAAATAATAGTTAATATGCCTTTACTATACAGTTGCAAGAAAAAGTATGTGAACCGCTTGCAGAATCTTTGAAAATGTGAATAATTTTAACTTAAAGTCGGCATGAAACGGAAGTTGAGATCATCTATTTCTCCTCATTGTGACGTAAATATGAGTGAAACGGCTTCTGAAATTAGAAAAAAATGTAGGGCGAGGCTTGATTTCGTCCTTCGGGGTTGGATATGATCGTTGGAAGCTGGGCGTTGCTAATAAAATGGAGGCAGATTTGTGGAGGAAAAACTCGATCTATCTCTTAAATAAATGCATTTTCTCTCTAAATCTTTTCTACATATGTTACTGAACATATTTCCTCACTTTTCGCTGGTTTATGCTACAGATTTCACTTATTTTAAAGCTACACTGTGTGATATTTTCCCCCATCTAGCGGTGAAAATGTATATGACCATCCAGTAAATACAGGGAGTGCAGAATTATTAGGCAAATGAGTATTTTGACCACATCATCCTCGTTATGCATGTTGTCTTACTCCAAGCTGTATAGGCTGGAAAGCCTACTACCAATTAAGCATATTAGGTGATGTGCATCTCTGTAATGAGAATGGGTGTGGTCTAATGACATCAACACCCTATATCAGGTGTGCATAATTATTAGGCAACTTCCTTTCCTTTGGCAAAATGGGTCAAAAGAAGGACTTGACAGGCTCAGAAAAGTCAAAAATAGTTAGATATATTGCAGAGGGATGCAGCAGTCTTAAAATAGCCAAGCTTCTGAAGCGTGATCATCGAACAATCAAGCGTTTCATTCAAAATAGTCAACAGGGTCGCAAGAAGCGTGTGGAAAAACCAAGGCGCAAAATAACTGCCCGTGAACTGAGAAAAGTCAAGCGTGCAGCTGCCAAGATGCCACTTGCCACCAGTTTGGCCATATTTCAGAGCTGCAACATCACTGGAGTGCCCAAAAGCACAAGGTGTGCAATACTCAGAGACATGGCCAAGGTAAGAAAGGCAGAAAGTCGACCACCACTGAACAAGACACACAAGCTGAAACGTCAAGACTGGGCCAAGAAATATCTCAAGACTGATTTTTCTAAGGTTTTATGGACTGATGAAATGAGAGTGAGTCTTGATGGGCCAGATGGATGGGCCCGTGGCTGGATTGGTAAAGGGCAGAGAGCTCCAGTCCGACTCAGACGCCAGCAAGGTGGAGGTGGAGTACTGGTTTGGGCTGGTATCATCAAAGATGAGCTTGTGGGGCCTTTTCGGGTTGAGGATGGAGTCAAGCTCAACTCCCAGTCCTACTGCCAGTTTCTGGAAGACACCTTCTTCAAGCAGTGGTACAGGAAGAAGTCTGCATCCTTCAAGAAAAACATGATTTTCATGCAGGACAATGCTCCATCACACGCGTCCAAGTACTCCACAGCGTGGCTGGCAAGAAAGGATATAAAAGAAGAAAATCTAATGATATGGCCTCCTTGTTCACCTGATCTGAACCCCATTGAGAACCTGTGGTCCATCATCAAATGTGCGATTTACAAGGAGGGAAAACAGTACACCTCTCTGAACAGTGTCTGGGAGGCTGTGGTTGCTGCTGCACGCAATGTTGATGGTGAACAGATCAAAACACTGACAGAATCCATGGATGGCAGGCTTTTGAGTGTCCTTGCAAAGAAAGGTGGCTATATCAAAATCAAATCAAATCAAATCACTTTATTTGTCACTCTACATATGCACAAGTGCAACAGTAGGTGAAATTCTTAGGTGCAGTTCCGAGCAACATAGTAGTCATGACATGACATGTACAACATTTAAAGCAGCATCAGATTACACATCTGATGCGCACACAATTACTCACAGCACAGTATACACTACAATGAACAATAAATAATTTACACAATGTGAGTGTAGTTCTCACAGCTCTAAACAATATACACATACTTACAATATACATATACTTTAAACAATATACACTAAACATACACTAAACAATATACATTACGCTATAATAGTAATAATAATATACAATGTATAGTATAAAATATTATTCACAGATTGAAAAATTGAAATCCAAAGTGCAATAGATGCTGTATGATAAATAAATGTGTATATAATGTGTGTGTATCTACAGTGGGTTGTGCTGAGTGATATTCTGTCCAGTGTGTGTTATGATCCTGATGGATCAGGAGTTAAGTAGTCTAATTGCTTGTGGGAAGAAGCTGTTCTGGAGTCGGCTGGTGCGTGTTCTGATGCTGCGGTACCGTCTGCCTGATGGCAGCAGTGAGAGCAGCCCATGGTTCGGATGGCTAGAGTCTCTGATGATCCTCTGAGCTCTCCTCACACACCGCCTGGCGTAAATGTCCTGGAGGGAGGGAAGCTCACCTCCGATGATGCAGCTGGCCGTGCGCACTACCCTTTGCAGGGCCTTGCGGCTGCGGGTGGTACTGTTGCCGTACCAGGTGGTGATGCAGCCAGTCAGCAGACTCTCTATGGTGCAGGTGTAGAAACGTGTGAGGATGTGGCGGTTCATTCCAAACCTCCTCAGCCGTCGCAGGAAGAAAAGGCGCTGATGAGCCTTCTTCACAACGGCCTCGGAGTGGACGGACCATGAGAGTTCCTCTGTGATGTGGACACCGAGGAACTTGAAGCTGCTGACTCTCTCCACCGGTGCTCCATCGATGGTGATGGGGCGGTGTTCTCTCTCATTCCTCCTGAAGTCGACCACCAGCTCCTTGGTCTTGCTGACGTTGAGGGAGAGGTTGTGCTCCTGACACCACCGTGTCAGAGTGTGCACCTCCTCTCTGTAGGCCGTTTCATCATTGTCGGTGATAAGACCTACCACCGTCGTATCGTCAGCAAACTTGATGATGGTGTTGGAGCTGTGGGTTGCCACACAGTCATGTGTGTACAGGGAGTACAGGAGTGGGCTGAGAACGCAGCCCTGAGGGGCTCCAGTGTTGAGAGTCAGTGATGAGGAGATGTTACTGCCCATTCTGACCACCTGGCGTCTGTTTGACAGGAAGTCCAGGATCCAGCTGCATAACAAGCTGTTTAAGCCTAGAGCCCGGAGTTTCCCGTCAAGTATGGAGGGCACAATGGTGTTGAATGCTGAGCTGTAGTCCACAAACAGCATTCTCACATACGTGTTCCTCTTTTCCAGGTGGGAGAGAGCAGTGTGTATAGTGGATGAAATGGCATCATCAGTGGAGCGGTTTGTGCGGTATGCAAACTGCAGTGGGTCCAGTGAGGGGGGGAGAACAGAGCAGATGTGGTTTCTGATTATTCTTTCAAAGCATTTGCTGATGATGGGGGTCAGAGCAACAGGACGCCAGTCGTTTAAGCAGGTGGTTTTTGATTGCTTAGGTACAGGAACAATAGTGGACGTTTTAAAGCATGTGGGGACCACAGACAGGGAGAGGGACAGGTTAAAAATGTCCGTGAAGACTCCAGCCAGTTGGTGCGCGCACGCTCTGATCACACGGCCGGGAATGCCGTCTGGACCCGCGGCTTTACGGACGTTCACCCGCCGGAAGGATCGGGTTACATCCGCGACAGATACGGAGAGTGCACTAATCTTCAGCCGCGAGCTCTCTCTCCGCGAGGGCGGTGTTAGTTCCCTCAAAGCGAGCATAGAAGGTGTTGAGCTCGTCCGGGAGAGAGGCAGCGGTGTTCACGGTGGAGTTTGTGTTCCCTTTATAGTCCGTGATGGTGTTAATTCCCCTCCACATGCTTCTGGAGTCGGTGGTGTTGAACTGTCCTTCAATCTTGTCCCTGTACTGCCGTTTTGCTGCTCTGATGGTTTTCCGGAGGGCATAACTTGCTTGTTTATGCTCCTCCGCGTTACCGGAGTTAAAAGTGGAGGACCGCGCATTGAGTGCCGCGCGAACATCCCCATTTAGCCACGGCTTCTGGTTAGGGTACAGCCGAATTGTTTTGGTCGGAACAACGTCATCTACGCACTTCCTGATGAAACACGTTACGCTATCAGCGTAAACCTCGATGTCGTCATCAGAGGCCGACCGGAACATCTCCCAGTCCGCGTGATCAAAACAGTCCTGTAGCATAGAATCTGATTGGTCCGACCAGCACTGGATGGTTCTGAGGGCGGGTGCTTCCTGTTTGAGTCTTTGCCTATATGCGGGCAAAAGGAGGATGGAAGCGTGATCCGATTTGCCAAATGGTGGGCGCGGGAGGGACTTGTAACAATCCTTGAAGGGAGAGTAGCAGTGATCTAAGACGCGGTTCCCTCGCGTGTTGAAGCTAACATGTTGGTGGTATTTGGGTGCGATGCGCTTGAAGTTGGCTTTGTTAAAGTCTCCGGTCACAATAAACGCAGCGTCAGGATACGCGGTTTCCTGCTCACTCACTGTCCTATACAGTTCCTTTAGTGCCCGGTCTGTGTCGGCTTGTGGGGGAATATACACAGCTGTGATGATGACCGCGGTGAATTCCCTCGGTAGCCAGAATGGTCGGCACAGAAGCATGAGAAATTCCAGATCAGGAGAACAGAAAGACTTGATAGAATGTACGTTCCTCTGATCACACCAGGATCGGTTAATCATAAAACATACACCCCCGCCTTTGCTTTTCCCGGAGAGATCTTTTTCTCTGTCCATTCGATGCACGGAGAACCCCGTGGTTTCGATGGCCGAATCTGGAATCTCAGCGGACATCCAAGTTTCTGTGAGGCAGATAATGCAGCAGTCCCTCGTGTCTCGCTGGAAAGAGATCCGCGCTCTCAGCTCGCAGAGTTTATTGTCCAGAGACTGAACATTTGCCAGTAAAATACTGGGAAGCGGGGGTCGGTTTGCGCGGCGTCTTACTCTAATGAGTACGCCAGCTCTCTTCCCTCTTCTCCGGCCGCGTTTGCGCGGTCGGGCCGTCCAGACAAAGAGCTCCGCTGCTGTGTTTGTAAACGGCGGTTCGTCACTGAAGAATTTAAAGTCCGGTTTTCGGTGTGCGATTGCCGAACCAATGTCCAAAAGTGTCTGTCTGTCGTACGTAGTAAGGCAGACAACATCCAAGACAAAAAACACAAAAACTATAAACAGAACAAACAAAAAACTACAATGTTTCAGCAGAGCTCGCGACGTTGCGGCCATCCTCGGCGCCATCTTGACTCAAGATGCATACCATCTATATATTGGTCACTGATTTGTTTTTGATTTGTTTTTGTTTGGTTTTTGAATGTCAGAAATGTATATTTGTGAATGTTGAGATGTGATATTGGTTTCACTGGTAAAAATAAATAATTGAAATGGGTATAAATTTGTTTTTTGTTAAGTTGCCTAATAATTATGCACAGTTATAGTCACCTGCACACACAGATATCCCCCTAAAATAGCTGAAACTAAAAACTACTTCCAAAAATATTCAGCTTTGATATTAATGAGTTTTTTGTGTTCATTGACAACATGGTTGTTGTTTAATTATTAATGTTGTAAAATTAATCCTCAAAAATACAACTTGCCTAATAATTCTGCATTCCCTGTATTAGTTTCTGTTCCTCCCAATTCCGATTTCATTTTAACTCCTACAGTGGCCGATATAGTCCAAGATTAACATGGCTTCCAGTTCGACCTCCATTAGTGTTCCTTCAAGTGATGAGGTTACTTTAGAAAACTATTATAATTTGCAGTTATTTAATTTGTCAGTTAACATGTAGGTTATGACATCTATGTAAAATGAATGTAAAATGAATAATAGTTTTACGTTTTCGTACATTTATTTACCATTTCATTGCTAACATCAGCTATCAGGTTCCCAGAGGAATGCAAGCTTATCTTAGTAAAGTAACTTTTATCAGTGCTATCGTTATTCTGTATATTGTACGACATCACTTGCGTAAGGCAAAGTTTACATTGTAGCAGTCTCAAGCAATCCCCCTCTTCACATTCGACACGGTGCCATCGAGTGTTAAAACGCGAAAGGCGAAGCTTGAATCTACGGGTATGTCCCTCTTTGGCTAATGTACTTTCAAGATGGAGGGGCAACATGGCGACTCCCATTCGAACCCTTACCCGTATGTATTTTCAATGGCATATTATAAACCTACGAGAATACTTTATTACTTGAAAGAAGTAAATATACATTAATGAGCACATATATTTTTGAAAGAACTAAGTGTTTTTAGCTAAGAATAAACTAAAAAAGTTACACAGTGTAGCTTTAAGTCTTTTATGGCTTTATTTCTGTAAAACTTTTTCTCTGCTCTCCCTTATCAGGGTGGCGCGCCGTAAGCGCGTTCACACGCTGCATTCCTCAGTGCGAGCCGTCACGACAAGCTGTTCGTCCGACTATATTGAGTAATTTTTACATAAAAAAAGCTTTTATTTCTCATATATTTCTCTCTATTTGCCTCAAGTCCTTCTTGAAGAAAGTATTGTGTACACCGAGAAAAATGCACCTATCCACCATGCTACGATCAGTGACAGGTTTCTGAGAGGCGGTGCGGAAACGAGATGGGGCGATAACCCCGCCCTCGCGCCGTAGCACATGACCGGGAAGGAAGAGAGGTTGTTTTGATGGGGGAGGGAAAGTTAACATATTTGATTAAAGATTATAAGGGTAAATTATTTTTTTTAAATAATGAAGTGCACAGATAAATCAATTATAGTAAACACTACAATATTAAATATAAAAATGCGAATTGTAAAATTTGATTTCATGCCGCCTTTAATAAGAGAGATCATACAAAATGCATTATTTTTTATTTAGTACTGTCCTGAATAAGATATTTAACATAAAATTTTTTTACATATAGTCCACAAGGCAAACAAATAGCTGAATTTATTCAAATGACCCCGATCAAAAGTTTATGAACCATTGATTCTCAGTACTTCCCTGGATGATCCACGGCTGTTTTTTGTTTGTTTTGTGATTAGCCTGACGTCGTCATACTCAATTCTAGTCAGAATTTGAGTCTGATACTGCTCCGTTGGGCTGTGATTATGGGGCGTGTTTCAACCGAACCAGGAAAGACCTCAATTGGATAGACCTACAACCAATCAGAGCAACGCATAACGTTAGTTGTCAAATGTCAACAGAACTCAACTGCACTGTGTTGCCAAGTCCGCGGGTTGAAGCGACCCCAATTATGTGATATACAGACCCAGGAATGCGAATTTCAGACCCAGACCCAGAATTGTGAACCAGGTTCTGCACATTCTTCAGTTTTTCAGCATCTTTTGCATATTTGAACCCTCTCCAGCAGATCCATCTTTTCACACTGAGGACAATTGAGGTACTCAAACACAACTATTAAAAAAGGTTCAAACATTCACTGCTGCTTCAGAAGGAAACACGATGCATTAAGAGCCGTGGGTGAAAACTTCAAGGTAAATTGTACTTAATTTGTCTTCCGGGAAACATGCAAGTATCTTCTGTTGCTTCTGAAGTGCAGTACTAAATAAAAAAATATTTTTTTATAACTAAACAAAATAAGACATTTTTTTGACCTTTTCATCATGTTCAAAGGTTTCCTTCTGGAGCATCAGTGAATGTTTGACCCTTTTTTAATAGTTGTGTTTTGAGTCCCTCAATTGTACTCAGTGTGAAAAGATGGATCTCAAAATCATACAGTCACTGCTGGAAAGGGTTAAAATATGCAAAAGATGCTGGAAAACTGAATAATTTGCAGGACCTGGAGGATTTTTCTGAAGAACATTGGTCAGTTTAACTGCTCAGGACAAACTGGACTCATGAACAACCATCACAAAACAAAACAGCCGTGGATCATCCAGGACAGTTCTAAATAAAAAAATAACACATTTTGTATGATCTCTCTTATTTTGTTAAAATTATTCACATTTTCACAGATTCTGCAAGTGGTTCACATACTTTTTCTTGCAACTGTATGTTCAGTAAATCATCAACTAGTGGAGTGTTGATGCTTAACTACCGCATAATTATGGACCCTTAAAATAAAGTGTTAACCAAAAAGTCTCTCCTATAATTTCCTGTTCCTTCTATACAGGCTCTGTCATAGAAATAGTGTAAAAATTCACAAAAAATGCCAACAAACTGCAAGAATCTGTTTTTTGCTTACCCAACAGAATGGTTGGTTGCTAAACTGCTGTTACACAGTGGAGAGAAATTTTTTTTTTACCCTTTTTTATTTTCATTATTATTATTGTGTATTTTTACATAGAACACTATACTGATTGCGGAGTAGCTTGCTTTAACTTCTGATCTGTGGTTTGCATTTTGTCTCCGCAAAAATGAAGTGGTTGAAGTAGTTTTTCATGGTACCCTGTAATGTACAGTCTTTTGGCAGAAGGCTTTGACAGAATCTTGGTTTCACAAGTGCTAAGAGCTTTGATCCTGTGCAGCTGAATATTTTACCTTTCAAAGCTGTTCAACTTGTTTCCTCTCTCTCTCTATCAGGAGTCTAAGAAGAGGTTTGATGAGGATGAAGAGTTTAAGAAGAGGGCCTACCAGTGTGTGGTTAAACTCCAGAGCAAAGAGCCGGACTTCATCAAAGGCTGGAACCTGATCTGTGACGTTTCCCGGAATGGTACATGCGAGACACACTAAGAATGTCATTCTCACTTTATCAAGTATTGGATAGATTAAAACCTTTTCATGCTGGTACAAACCTCCACAGACAGCATGTGCCATCTAGAGACATTTACCGTAACATTATTCTCTGAAACAACAGCCCGCAGTGTGGAGAGAATATCAGCTGAACCAGCAAGAAATGGCAATAAGAAGTAGTTTGCCTAACTTTATGTATCTAAGGATAATGTGAATTGTTCACTGGTAAAGGAAGCAGACAAAACATCAAAGATCAAACAACTACACTACCGTTAATGTATTTTTTCTTTTGCAAGAAATTATATTCTTGATACATCCTTCAGCAAGGATGTATTCTATTATTCAAAAGTGACATTAAATACGTTTATAATGATACAAAAAAATTTACATTTTTAAAATAAATGAATCCTGAACAAAAAATATCGCCGTTTCCACTAAAATATTAACCGTTTTCAACGTTGGTAATAATAGTAAATGTTTCTTGAGCAGCAAATCAGCATATTAGATTGATTTCTGAAGGATCATGTTACACTTAAGACTGGAGTAATTCAGATTTGCCATCAAGGGAATAAAATACATTTGAAAATATATTCAAATTGAAAACAGTTTAAATTGTAATAATATTTCACAATATTACAATTAAATGCTGCCTTGGTGAGCAAAAGAGACTTTAAAAACATTAAAATATCTTACTAAACGCAGTCTTATATATTAGGTTTTGTATTAAAAATATCATTACCATTTTTATTTATAGCATTCACTATTTAGAAATATATTAATAATTAAAAAATGTTTAAATTAATATATGTAAAAATAATTTTTATTTTATTTTACATTTAATTAAAATGCATTTATTTTTGTGAATTTATTTTCGTTTTTAAAGAGCTGTACAAGAATAATTTTTTTAATGGGTAAAAATATAGTTTTCTTCTCAAAGTAGTACTCATATATGCACATCTACTCAGACGGCCTTCCCTCAATTCCTCCAATGCGATTTAACCCCAAAAGTGCAGACTGACCAAATTTAGTCAGTTATCAATATCACTTTTTACATCAGGGTTTAGACTCTAAGCAATATTTGGTAACACTTAGAATAATAGTCCGTCATTAATAGGTAAATATGCAAGAATTATTGCAGGAAAAATGAGTAGTACTACATTAACACTTCAGCTACTACTATTAACTAATATGGAAACAAGCTTAACTAATCGGTAAGTAATATTGAATTTAGGACAAAGATAGTTCCTTATTAGGTAATCAATAATTACTGAATGAGATTAGCCTCATTAAGAACTAATAACTATGACAAATCAATGAATTACCAATAAATTATATTTATATTTATGCATTTGGCAGACGCTTTTATCCAAAGCGACTTACAGTGCCCTTATTACAGGGACAATCCCCCTGGAGCAACATGGAGTAAAGTGCCTTGCTCAAGGACACACTGGTGGTGACCGCTGGGATCGAACCAGCAACCTTCTGCATATCAGTTCCATGGTTTAACCCACTGGACCACCAACTCACATGTTTTTAATGATAATTACTAATTATCATGTGTCTGAGACAAAATCAATCATCTTTTTTATTCTGAATATAGTCATACAATTCATCACTAATACACAGTTACCTAAACACTGTGCAGGAACTACTAACAAAAACATATTTTTCACTTTAAAATAATTGTTCAGATCACTAGTAGTTCTTGAATAGTGTTTCCTAATGCTGTATAAGGACAGTAGAGGTCAGTATATAACTGCGTCTTAGTAGTAAGTTAACTATACCAGTACCAGTAAAGAAAAAAGAAAGAAATACTGCCGAAAATTTGTCAACATTTACCCGCATTACTTCCAGACAGGAAAGGAGTAAATGCAGGGATACACAATCCCTTTAGAAATATTTTTCTAAAGTAGTGATGCTTGTGTTACAAATATTGTAATTCATTTAAGAGCTTTCATGTCCAAGATGGTATCATTTAAACGCTTTATCTGTCATTTAGACTTCATTCTATAGTACATTCCTCACACATTTGTTCTCCTTTTCCCTGCAATTTCTATATTTATTGCAGAGGAAAAATGTTTTAGCTAAAGCAAGTTTGAACATTTTAACCTTCACCACCATCCGGCGACAGCAGCTCTAGACTCTGATGTGACAGCATCTACCTTTACCCCTTAATCAAACCTCGTTCCCCCACTGAGGCTTGTCTAATGAAGGTCAATTAGTGTTTTTTTTTTTTCTTTCTGCTGATGCTGTCCAATCAGGCTTTGCTAAATCAGGAGAGTGCTGCATTTGATTTCCCTGTGGTGTGACTGTTGTAATTAAACCGCCTTGTCCCTTCCACTTCTGTCCGCTTTGCTGATGCAGAGTTTCAAAAGATTTACGACTGCCTGGAAATTCGCATAGAAGAGAGAGGAGAGTCCTACTACCAGGACATGATGACAGCCGTGGTGAAAGAGTTTGAGGGAAAAGGTACAGATGGTCTATTCTCTTAGTCACTTAATAGTAAGCTATAATTATAACATATTTAGTTTGCTTGCTTTGAGAACAGATATCATGGTCTATTGACGTTTGAATAAATATGAATAAGTTGCTTTACTTCCCGTGTTTATGTATTTTTAATTGAAACAGGAAGTGTGGGCGGGATATATTGAAGGGTTAAAAGTTTATTTTGGGAACTTTTTGGGATACATCATAATATTGATGGGCTCAAAACTAAGACGCATGGATCTGGAGCCACAAAACCCCTATTTTGAATGGGAAATGCATACATTTTTTGGCATCAATAATTTCTTAAATCTTTTGTTGTTCAGATAGACAGTTCCAGATTGCAATTCTGTTTTGTGCTGCTAGTGGTACAAAACATAATAGACTTCACTTCTAAGATGGGATAAAGGAAAGTGTGTGTGTGTGTGCGTTTTATTTTTAATTGTATTTTATTGTTTATAATTTTATTATTAAATTATTTAAATTTTTGTTTATTTATTTTTAGTTTATTGATATATATTTTGATTTATTTATTTTATTTTATTTGTATCAATGTTTGTTTTATTTTATTTGATTGACATTTATATTTATTAATAGTTTTTTTCTTTATTTAGTTTGTTTATTACTTTTAATTGCTTAATATTAAATTATTTGTATTTGTTTATTTTATTTGTATCGTTTGTTTTTAATATTTAATATTTATTTTCATTTGTTTTATTTCTGTGTTTTTTGAACGTTTAATGTACAGCAGATCAGATCAAGAATAACTGACAATTGAACGGTCCCAGTTATCGTTGCAAACAAGTTGACATCATGAGTTAAAGATTGAATATAACGTTGGACAGGCAAGGTTGATTATGTAATTTTAATCCACTAGTGTCATGAACTAGCGGCTGTACTTCCAAACAAAAATGTTTAGAGTGCAACACATTTTTTGTTTGTTTTTACAAACCAAGTCTTTTCTGTGCCAATCGACAATAATTGTTTGAGCCAGAACATTCCTTTAAAAAAAAAAGCATTGCACGTCTAACCGCACATGTCCATTGGGGGGCAGTGTTGTTCCAGGATTGATTTTATCCCCTAGCTCTACTATACATCCAAAGTCACATTCCCCACCGATCCTCTTCTCTCTCATCAGGGCTGGTGGAGTTGGACGAGGGCAGGAAGATAGTTTTTGCTCCGGGCCAGTCTATTCCCCTGACGATTGTCAAATCGGATGGAGGCTATACTTATGATACCTCCGATCTGGCTGCCATCAAAAATCGTCTGTTTGACGAGAAAGCTGACATCATCATCTACGTGACAGACAGCGGCCAGGTGTGTGGGTGTAGGTCTGGATATATGGGTTTGTAATGGAGAGTGTTGAGGAAATCTTGAACCGCCCAAACCTTCCCAAAGTTATCCGAGGACACATGCAGCAGGGGTCAAGGGTGCTGGGCGAGACACAAAAACACCTCAGAATTCATATGTCTGTATGTTTATAAATGTGTGCAATCGACTCCTCACCTACTCAAATATTAATGCGGTCTAGGTCAGAAAAACGGTCTGCTCGCATCTCTATCAACACTGCTAGTTTACATTTCTGCTTTGTTTAGATAGGAAAGATGCTTTCTCTAGCTAAAAATGAATGAATGATTCATCAGAAGGATTTTGATTCAAACTGTGTAGAACTTATTTGTATTGATGGTCATATAACTAAATGTTCTCTGTGTGTTTTTTTTCTTCTTGACATTAACTACGATGTACGACAGGCAATGCACTTCCAGGTGGTCTTTGCTGCTGCTCAGATGATAGGCTGGTATGATCCCAAGGTCACACGGGTAGAACATGCAGGTTTTGGCGTTGTGCTCGGGGAGGACAAGTAAGTGAATTGATCAGTATGGAAGTCACCTTTTGCCAGCATCATGTTTCCAGCAGGATGACCCATAGTGCTGCAACAACGAGTAATCAATAAAATTGATAAAGGATAATCAACACATTTCATTACTGATTAGTTGAGTCATTGTGGGTGGCCACAACAAACCCATGACGTGACCTTAAAGTAGTTTTAAATGCATTTCTATGAAAAACAAAACGTTTACATACACTACGGTTCAAAAGATTTACTTTAGAACTATGTTCTAATTATTTTTTTCAGCAAGGTTGCATTTAATTGAGCAAAAGTGACCGTTAAGACGTTTTTAATGTTACAAAAGATTTCCATTTCAAATAAACACAAAAATATGATTTTTTTTGGTAACACTTTAGTATGGGGAAACGCATTCACTATTAACTATGACTTTTGCTTTAATAAACTCCTAATTTACTGCTTATTAGTAGTTAGTAAGGTAGTTGTTAAGTTTAGGTATTGGGTAGGATTAAGGGATGTAGAATATGTTCATGCAGAACAGTGTTTATTTTGACAGCAAATTTTGTCATAGTCTTTTGACTAAAATGTCATTTAATTTTAGTCACCTGAATTGTTTTAAGTCGACTAAATATCATACGATTTTAGTCGACTAAATCTACAATAGATTCAGTTGACTAAAATCGAATGAGTTTAGTTAAATTGTAATAGGCTACATTAAGCATTTAAGCATTACATAACCGACTGTTACTTGTATACATGTCAAAACTGACATTTTAACATAATTGCAAGTGCAAAAATACACAATTTTTTAAATTTATTTTTTTACATCTATATTGTTTTTATAATGTATTTCTGTTTTAGTTAGTATATCAGGTTAAGCTAAAGCTTCAAATAAGTTTTTATTTATTTATTTCAGTTAACATTTATTTAATTTCAAGTAATGAATATTTTTTAATGGTTTTAGTTAATTATAACCCTGATACGTTATTGAATAATATGTGTCAGATGCTGTTCTTAGTCTTTCCTCCTGACTATGAATTAAATGGCAATTAGATTAAATAAAGTTTATTGTGTAACCAAAAACGTGTATATATACTACGTGACTTTTAATTATTAACAAGCTCGAAATACACATTGACACTTATTTTGAAATGTCTGCGCCTTACTATTGCAGTTGCAGCTGCTCTTTAAAGTTCAGATGAGGGAGATAAAATATGCATTGTTATAACCGTCTAAAACATATTACTATATAAACACCGTAAAGTAAACATTGTCATTATTCCTCAGCATTATTTCATAAACAATTGCCTGGCATAAATGTGCGCTATTCATTGATTGAACTGCTCTGAAGCACAGTTGCGTGAGCCTGTAGAATGCGCAACAGCGCCACGTTTTCCCGCAAAAGATCAGCACGTTACAATTCAAATGTGCGCATCTGTTACACAGGACATCAGTTCTGACTGGATCTCTTCCCTAATTGTCCCTCCCTAACATTTTCATCTAGTTATTATTTGTTGACGAAAATGACAGTAGATTTTCGTCGTTTTTATCAGTGAAAAAATTAACTTTAATTAAATGTTTTCAGTGAAAAAATTGATGAAAATTTAAAACACTGATGCAGAATAAGGCATTAATACACTCACCTAAAGGATTATTAGGAACACCTGTTCAATTTCTCATTAATGCAATTATCTAATCAACCAATCACATGGCAGTTGCTTCAATGCATTTAGGGGTGTGGTCCTGGTCAAGACAATCTCTTGAACTCCAAACTGAATGTCAGAATGGGAAAGAAAGGTGATTTAAGCAATTTTGAGCGTGGCATGGTTGTTGGTGCCAGACGGGCCGGTCTGAGTATTTCACAATCTGCTCAGTTACTGGGATTTTCACGCACAACCATTTCTAGGGTTTACAAAGAATGGTGTGAAAAGGGAAACGCATCCAGTATGCGGCAGTCCTGTGGGCAAAAATGCCTTGTTGATGCTAGAGGTCAGAGGAGAATGGGCCGACTGATTCAAGCTGATAGAAGAGCAACTTTGACTGAAATAACCACTCGTTACAACCGAGGTATGCAGAAAAGCATTTGTGAAGCCACAACACGCACAACCTTGAGGCGGATGAGCTACAACAGCAGAAGACCCCACCGGGTACCACTCATCTCCATTACAAATCGGAAAAAGAGGCTACAATTTGCACAAGCTCACCAAAATTGGACAGTTGAAGACTGGAAAAATGTTGCCTGGTCTGATGAGTCTCGATTTCTGTTGAGACATTCAGATGGTAGAGTCAGAATTTGGCGTAAACAGAATGAGAACATGGATCCATCATGCCTTGTTACCACTGTGCACGCTGGTGGTGGTGGTGTAATGGTGTGGGGGATGTTTTCTTGGCACACTTTAGGCCCCTTAGTGCCAATTGGGCATCGTTTAAATGCCACGTCCTACCTGAGCATTGTTTCTGACCATGTCCATCCCTTTATGACCACCATGTACCCATCCTCTGATGGCTACTTCCAGCAGGATAATGCACCATGTCACAAAGCTCGAATCATTTCAAATTGGTTTCTTGAACATGACAATGGGTTCACTGTACTAAAATGGCCCCCACAGTCACCAGATCTCAACCCAATAGAGCATCTTTGGGATGTGGTGGAACGGGAGTTTCGTGCCCTGGATGTGCATCCCACAAATCTCCATCAACGGCAAGAGGCTATCCTATCAATATGGGCCAACATATCTAAAGAATGCTTTCAGCACCTTGTTGAATCAATGCCACGTAGAATTAAGGCAGTTCTGAAGGCGAAAGGGGGTCAAACACAGTATTAGCATGGTGTTCCTAATAATCCTTTAGGTGAGTGTATATGCTTTATAAGTATTAACAGCTAATATCCTAGTAAAATGCATGCTATTAAGCAACTAGTTAAATAGCGAGGATTGAACCCTAAAATAAAGTTTTACCATGTTTTCAACATTGATATTAATCAGAAATGTTTCTTGAGCCGCAAATCAGCATATTAGAATGATTTCTGAATGATCATGTGCCATTGAAGACTGGAGTAATGATGCTGAAAATTCAGCTTTGCATCACAGGAATTTTTTAATATATTCACATAGAAAATAGTTATTTTAAATTGTAATAATATTTCTCAGTATTACAGTTTTTTCTCTGTATGTGATCAAACAAATGCAGCCTTGGTGAATGTAAGACTTCTTTCATAGACATTAAAGATCTTACCTTACCTAATGTTTTAATAATAATTTGGCCCCACTTTATATTAGGTGGCCTTATGTACTATGTACTTGCATCAAAAAATAAGTACAATGTACTTACTGTGTTAAAATTGTATTGCAAAACACCTTTGCTGTTATTGAGGTGGGATACGGGTAGGGTTAGGGACAGATGTGGTGGTATGAGTAAGTTTGGTGTAAGGGAATTGTCAACAGTGTAATTACAAATGTAACTACAGAAATTAATTACAGACGTAATTACATGCAGGTATTTTTAAAAATGTAAGTACAATGTAAAAACATGTATGTACACAAATAAGTGCATTGAATCAAATGATTAATTAAAATGTTAGTACATAGTAGTTAAGGCCACCTAATATAAAGTGTGTCCAATAATGGCATATAATGCCTTTAAAAGTTGAATCTCAAAGCACTTTACAAGAACATACACATAAAATACATTGAAATAGGGAAAAAAAAACATGCATCAAAACAAATTTAAAAGGGATGTATGTAAAAAACTGAATAATCACGTTTAAGCTAGCCTGAAAAAAAATAAGTTTTAAGAGAAGATTTAAAGACACTGAAAGATGCTGCATGTCTAATCTCAGTGGGAAGAGAGTTCCAAATTTTTTATATTCTTCTAATGCAAGCATTTCTATTTTGCAAAACAACAGCAAAAGTGTAATTAAATGTCACTGTCAGTGCGGATACTTGGTTACATGGAGCGCAGAATAAATGGAATGAATTCATTTTGATTAAAGCAATGTTTGCTGTTCAGTGTCAGATTTGATGAAATGCAAATAATAGTATTTTTATATGAACGATAACTGGATTACTGCAAGATTAATGAAAAATAATAACACTTCAGTGTTCAGAGGAGATAATGCGTATGCTAGCTTTGGTTGTTTATCTGCTGAATGGATTTTTTTTTTTTTCCTTTTTTTTTTTTTATAATGACTTTATTTTGACATTTTGACATTTTATACCATAACATTGTTTGTAGGAGAAAGCTTGGCAAGGTACCCAATAGAATATTTAATGTTTGATTTATCAAATAAATAATTGACCGAATGATTAGTTGTAGCACTAGTTTGTAGATATAATAGAAATATTGTATTGAATGATGTATTTGAAGAGCACCGTTTCCACATTTCCATGATTCTTTTTTCATAAACATGAACTTTCCATCCTAGGAAAAAGTTTAAGACTCGTTCAGGGGACACTGTACGATTAATGGACCTTCTCGAGGAGGGTCTGAAAAGATCCATGGACAAACTGAAGGAGAAGGAGAGAGATAAGGTGAGCCCCTAAAAACGCCAAAGAAACTAGCACCTTCTGGCTCTGTTTACACATGGTATTAAAGGTTCACCCAAAAATGAAAATTCTGTCATTAATTACTCACCCTCATGTCGTTCCAATCCCATCAGACCTTTGTTCATCTTTGGAACACAAATGAAGACATTTTTATGAAATCCGAGAGCTTTCTGACCCCTCCATAGACAGCAATGCCATTACCACTTTCAAGCCCCAGAAAGGTAGTAAAGACATTTAGAATAGTCCATGTGACTACAGTGGTTCAATAATGGAATAATTTTTAAGTGCGGGTGAATAGTTATTGACAGAATTTTATATTTTTGGGTGAACTATCCCTTTAAGATGTGTTTTGGTCGATCAGATGGAAAATGGACGATGCTAAATACAGGTGTAAAGAGGGTCTAAAACGTTTTGAGCTTGTCCACTTTTGACCACTTCCAGAGGTAGTCGAAAACTCATTAGACCGGATTGCTTTCGTAGTGTAAACTAGAGTTTAGATTCTCTGCCCGAGCCCGAACTTGACCCGACCCGATCCGCGAGCCGGGTTGGGCCGATATTTCCCAGCCGAGCCCTTGATCAAGCATTTGTGTTTTTTTAATCATTACTTTATTAGCCTAATTGGGTGGGCAGAAAGCTATGCCATAATCAGAAATAATATATATTTTTAGCAAAGTAAGAACTAACGTTACAACTAAGAAAAAAATGTGTAAAAAGTTGCACAAGTCAGGATTGGTCTAAAAAATGTGTGTTAAACTCACAGCACATGCAGTGAATTAGCGCAGCATTCTGAACAGAAAGGCTCTGAGACGCCAGTCATGAGCTGCTTGCATGAAATATTGTATTGAATGATGTATTTAACCTTTGCTTGAATATTTATTTTCGTTTTGAATTGTTTGGTTTAAAAGTAGGGCTGAACGATTAATTGCATTTGCGATAATATCGCGATATGATAAAACACGATTTCCTAACCGCAAAGGCTGCGATTACAGTCTGGTCACGTGACACGCGAGAGTAAAGTCTGCAGAAGAAGAAGAAGCAACTTGGCAGCTACACATATCATATGCCTGGCCTAAAAGGGAAAAAAAACTGTTTGTGTTTGATCTAGGGCTGCAACGACGCGTCGACGTCGTCGATGACGTCGACTACGAAAATACGTCGACGTGCGTGAAATGCGTCGACGCGTCGGCGGCACATTATTTACGTTCTAGAATGGAACAGAAGATCTAGAATAATGGCAGCTTCTGCTCCCGGGCATAGTGAAAATGATCATTTATCATATAAAGCCAGACCGCGACATTCAAAAGTGTGGGAGTACTTTAAACAGAAGCCGAATAAAACTGTGCTTTGTTCGCTCTGTAACGCCGTTTTCACACTGCGCGCGGTGGCAGAGCAGGAGCTGTGCGCGTGGAGAGCGGGAGCTTTCACACTGCAGTCAGTGTTGCCAAGTCCGCTTTTTTTCCGCGGAATTGGGCTACTTCTACACTGTTGCCGCGGGCTGTGTCTCATGTCCGCGGGTTGAAGCAAAAAAACACACACATATTTAACCCCCCGAACGCGATGTTTACCAGAGAACCTCCCCGAAACGCGATTGGGCTTGTTTTGGGCTAGTTTTGAGTAACGTATGGGTGGGTTTTGTTGTGTAAACCTGGCAACCCTGCTGCCAGTGTTCTCTCGCGCAGCTGAACGCGCCACGCGTGTATTGCAACAGACGGTCACATTTTCCTGGGTTCTTCTCCGACCCCAGTACGTCTCGTGCTTTTATTTATTATGGGCTGCATATATCTCCTGTATATGCGACCTGGTTCCGCTCTGTCCCAAACACATATGCATAATAACTTGCTGTATGTAGGTAGTTCACATGATTAAAGTAACATTAAAGTTAAGATATGCCTCTAGCTTTAATCATTTAAATGTGTCTTTGAAGTTTGGGCAAAAACTTCTGGCAGCTTTAGTCGTTGTTTATGCACATGTATCTTCAAAATAGACGACTAGTTATACATTAACACTATGCTGAAAGCTCCTGTATGTGAACCTTTTGCAGATAAATACAAGTGCATTTTCGTTTACTACTGACACAAATCAATAAGTAAATCATACTCAACTACTATAGTAAACAACTTTTCCTAATTAGGCATACTCTGTATACATTTTATGATGAATAGTATCATTATATATTATGTTTAAAAAGCTTCTTGTGTTCATATATTTCATTATAAAATGGCATACTATGTACACTACCCTTCCTGAAATACAATTAATATTGTCATCATTCATTGATTTCATGTTAAAATAATATACAAATTCACTACCCTCTTTGAAATACAATAATCAGTAAAAAAGAATAATAAGATTAATCTGGAAAAATAATCGTTAGATTAGTCGACTAATCGAAAAAATAATCGTTAGATTAGTCGACAGAAAAAATAATCGTTAGTTGCAGCTCTAGTTTGATCTATCTAATATTGTGTTGTTCATACTATAGGCTACTATCATCTCTCCAATGATTGTGGATCGATTCTGAGCTTAGATTTTAACTGCAGGTGCGCGGTGGTGCTGTGTGTGTTTTAGAAACACCCGTATTCTGATTGCTTCCATTATATCCTCTCTCTCTCTCTCTCTCTCTCTCTCTCTCTCTCTCTCTCTCTCTCTCTCTCTCTCTCTCTCTCTCTCTCTCTCTCTCTCTCTCTCTCTCTCTCTCTCTCTCTCTCTCTCTCTCTCTCTCTCTCTCTCTCTCTCTCTCTCTCTCTCTCTCTCTCTCTCTCACTCACACACACACACGACCCATAAAATACTATTTCATAACGTTCCGAAAGGTTGACGGCGCGAATTGCAATGACATTCGCAGGCTTCTTTGCACAGGATATGCGCTGTGAGAAACTTTGCTTGATGTCACTCTTACAGTGTGTGTTCCTTACAAATGCTCAACGAAGGCTTCATTCATGTCGTTAGGAATGCAGTGTGCTTGTATATTAAAAATAAGAAACTCGCTGACTGAAGGCTTTCCATTTCAAATGCTCACGCGGCGCTTTGTGAAGAGTGCTTGCGAGCACGCGTCTGTGTGCGTCTCAAAATGCTTTTATGACGCATAATTAATGTAAACACCATCAGTAATATCTTAATGAATTAAACAGACAGGGCAAAAACATCTTATATTTCAAAAGAGATCTGTGCATGAATGCAGGTCTCCCGCTGTCTATGATGGTCATCATTAATAATCAAACAACAGTAAAGCTGAGAAAGAGAAAAATCACTCACAGTTCAGACACTCTTAAATACTGAAAGCACTCTTTGTTCATTGCTTGTAATATGTTTTTTTGTTCCTCTTTATGATTTACTAGCTTATGTTTTGCAGCTATATTAGTTTATATATTTAAAATGATTAACATGCAATTGTTTTAATTAAAATGTTATAATGTGTAGTTATTTTAAAAAGCTGATAATTACATATATCATAATAAAAAACATTTAAATTTTTTAATAATATTAATATTAATAATTAATAAGGAAAAATTTCAAGAATTGTTTTGGAATCGGATCGTGACTCCCAGAATCGGAATCGGATCGTGAGGTACCAATTAAAGATTTCCACCATTACTATACAATGATATATTGTTGAATAATACAGAAGATAAAGAGTTTAAAAATCGCATATTAAATCGCAATCGAAATATTGGTTAAAAAAAATCGCAATTAGATTTTTTTCCAAAATCGTTCAGCCCTATTTAAAAGTAGACATCTCAAGCTTTCTATACACCTTTTTCTCTTTTCTGTGAGGCAAGAAGCCTGCTGACTTTCAGTTTATTTATGAGACATGTTCAAGAGCAATCGTGATCGTTCCGAAGCCTTCATGTCACGATTATTGTCTGCTATAGCCTATTTGCTTCTTATTTATTAAATCCAGGCAATTGGCTGATGAAACATTAATTAAAATTAAGATAAAATTTATAAAAAAAACTAAATTCACTTTAAAGAAAGGTTTCTACAAAACAAAACTTAATGAAGTGGTCAAAATCACTTCTGACCCACTCGCACTTTTCTTAATCAGATGAAATTTTTAAATAACATAATATTTAAACATAAATATGAAACAAAATACATTGTTTAATGGCTACAACAAGTATAGTAGGCTGCATTATAGAGAAATGTCATGTCTGAATCTGAGCGGGATTTGAGTGAACATTTTATCGGTGAGCGGTTCATGAGTGGAGCGCGCTGGCATAGAGCGGATTATTGAGCTGAGCGTCACACCGGTCCGCTGCGCTCATTACAGGCTCGTTCCCATCAGAATGGCCACGTATTAAAAAATGATCAGGTTTAAATCGAGCTCAGGGCTTATAATTACAGTTAATGTGTCGCGCCGGGCTCAGACACAATGTGCATGGGCTCGGGTAGTGCTGGCCGGTATACTGGTTCATATCGAATACCGGTATTTATTTTTGTTATATGAATTTTGATGATACCGCAATACCGGTATATGTTGCTTAAACAACGTTTGGAACGCAGCGCAGCGTGTCATTGTTTGAGAAGGGACCCATTTCACTGTTGCACTGTACTAGTGAGAGTCAGAGCACAGCTGAGATCGCATTACAGCCTATGGCTATGGCTTTGTGCAATGACACAATGGATTATTCTGCTATACAAAAGACAATGAATGATGTAAGTTAATAAATAAACTGACAATTCAAAGAAGAATGGGCAAAAAAGTAACTGCTTTATTCTTTCTGTGTTAAACTGACGTGTGTCATTTGTTCAGAGAGTGCTCCTTAAATGTATTGTAAATATCTGCGTTTCTCCCTCGTTTTTGCAGTTTGTTGTCATACAGGGTTAGATTTTTAAATTGCTTAAGGTGCCCTCAACTCTGTTTTCTTTTCTCTCTGTGGTCATATTTTAATATTCATGTCTGTAATGAGTGTGTTGCAGGTCTGTGTTTTATTGGTTGTCTTTCCACAGCATCATTTTGTGGGGCTTTGTAAACCTGTATTAACTGGATTTTTCTACAATATTCACTCATCATGACAGTAAAATAGGGCATTCTAGACAATCTACTGCAGTATTTCCTCTCAATCAATAGAAAATGTGGTTAACACCCGGTCATGCATAGGAGAAAAAAATACCATCATATACCGTGAAACCGATATAATTTAGAAAAATACCGTGATATACATTTTTGGTCATACCGCCCAGCACTAGGCTCAGGCTTGATTTTTTTGAGCCCGATCAAAGCTCTAGTGTAAACGCTCATGTGGTCAAATGTGAGTGCAAACGACTGACTACTCTCCGCCTACTGACCTAATGCACAAACATTATGGGAAGAGCGCTAGCCAGACAGGATTTGAACTTTTGTTGGCTGAAGACCCAAGTTTGGTTTGAAGATGAAAAACGTACCAAGCACAATGTTCTCTCTGGTCTTACAGCTATCAGAGCAGAAACAAAAGCTGTTACTCTCCGTGTGTTTTTCTGTTTTTTCCAGGCGCATTCATATGTAAATTATATGAGCTTATTTTGTCCATTAGATCAAAAGATCTGAAAAAGCCCATACATTTACCCCCTTATAAACCCTCCCCTCAAAGAAATCAGGACAGAAGTGGTTAAATGTGGAAAAAAGAGACGGATTAAAACACCAGGTGTAAACAGGTATGTGTCTGCCTTGTCTACTTGTGATCCGTTCGACCAAAACACATCTTCATACCAGGTGTAAACAGTGCCTCTTATGTCACCCTGAAAGCTTCCATCCAACTCCTTTTGTGCGCTTCAGCCCTTCAGCTCGATTCAGAAGAGATCAATGGATCTCAAATGAGACCAGATGTGCTAATGACAATTACTGCCTATATTACTCACAACTCCTTTGTGCTCAGAAATGAAGAGCATCCTAATGCCTCACTCACTTGATTGATATCTCACAAACGAGTGAGCTTCTGACAGGAAAGGAGTTTGAAAAAAGACAATTATATTGTTCCAGACCCAAGCAAGCAAAGTAAATGTCCTTGAATAGCCTTCCTTGAAAACATTAAAGGCGCACACAAACCACACACATAGTTTTTGTAGATTTTATTAATACCAAGTATAAAAAAAGACTTCCATTCCCTAAAGTCAATCAGACTTTTGCCAAGGCCTTGTTTGTCAGGAATATTGAAAGTAACATATGCTGCATTAAATTAGGCAGAAACGTTAGCAGGCGTGTAATCCTGCAAATGTTCCTGTGAGCATAATCAGTTTGAACCACTGATGTAGGACAGCGCCAATATTTGATCTGATCTGCTGATCTGAAGCTATTTTTTTTGTCTTGTTAAAGCACTCTGAACACTACGATTCTCTCTTCAGCGATTCTGGAGCAATTCTGAAAATTTCAACATTTGTGCTTTGGAAACAGCCGTAGTCTTGCAATTCCACACACATAAACAAACAGAAAAACCCTCGAACCATCCATAAAATTGTCTTGTGAAAAGGTTGAAGTGAATTACAAGGGCAATTGCGGGATTTATGGCATAAGGATGGTCACACTTTAGATTAAGGTCAAATTCTAACTATTAACTACAACTTTTGCCTCAATAACCTCCTAATTACTGCTTATTAATAGTTAGTAAGGTAGTTGTTAAGTTTAGGGATGTAGAATAAGGTCATGCAGAATAAGGCTTTTTTTAGTACTTATTAAAGGGGTGGTAAAGCACACTCTTTCGAAGGCTTGATTGTGTTTGTGGGCTACACTGTAACGTGTTCATGCTTCGTTTTTAAAAAAATGCAGTATTTTTCATATATTTGACCTTTATTCTACACTGCTCTGTCCCTCCTTGTAAAAACGGTCTGATGGTTTCCGGATTCTGTGAAGCCAGTCCCTCAAAAATACGCAATGGGCTCAGATTGGTTAGCTGGCCCAGTGTGTTGTGATTCGCTAACCGCCTAGTGAACATTTCTCGAAAGCGTCACGCCCCTTACCTCTACAGGTAGCCTCAAGCTAGCCTGAGCTTTGTGTACAATAGCGTCAATGAAACCATACCAAGAGCCCGAATCAGACCCAGACAATTTTAGTGAAGATGATCGAGCAGAACCTGTTCAGTCCTCAAGAGTAAAGACTGCGGATCTATAGTGATCGCTACTGAATGGCACCGTTACTTTTGTATTTTTAGAACGATTTGCCAAATATCTGTCGCAAGAACGAACACTAAACATAGTAGGATGTAGGCGTGTAGCCTGTCTCGTGCAGCTGAAGGCTCATGTATTGCAAATACAGATGAATATTGTCCATTATGTCACATTTCCCGATCTTCTCCTCCGACCCCTGTCTGTCTCGTGCTTTGATTTATGATGGGCAGCATATATCCGATGCAAATTCGATCGTGTTCCCCTCATGTCTCTTACACACATGAATATGACGTTGTATGTTAAACGCACTGCAACGCTGCCCCGTCCCTAGGAAGGCTGAAGAAAGTGGACCTGCAATCCGGATGAAAATAACAGCGTTTCATCGGCATTGTCAACAGCACTCCAGCCTACTAACTATACCACAACAACTATTCCCCGCGGCGATACAAAATGGCCCCCCTTATTTCATATTCTCGGAGGAGGGGTTTATGTAAATATTGGGCCTGGTGATGTCAGCAAACCCTGGGTGAATGTGTAGTAGTCCCTACCGGCCGTTTGCTGTAGTCCTTAGAAATCGATTTCTTTAAAAGCAAATATCTCCCTTTGCTTTAAACTTTGAACGTTGTAACTTTGAAGATGTTGTTTATGCTCAAACAGCAACATTACACACTAGCTAAAGTTAGAAAAGTGAAATCGTGGTTTACCACCCCTTTAACAGCCAATATCCTAGTAATATGCATGCTAATAATTACCTAGTTAATAGTGAGAATTGGACCCTGGACTAAAGTGTTACCCATAGAATATATATGTTATATATGTATATGTATATTTTTTTGTAAATATATTAGGGGTGTAACGGTACACTTATTCGTACCGAACCATTTCGGTACAGGGCTTTCGGTACGGTTCCGGTGCGCTTGTGTACCAAACGGTTACGATTGCATTCTTTAACAGATAACAGTCGGCTTGTTTTAAGCGCGGAACACACTTCAATCCTAGTTCCCATACGAACATATTAAGCATTCAGTCCATTTTATCACGAAATTCAAACGATAAATGCCATTTTGCCGCTTTTTAATGTGACGACTGGTGCACGAGTGTGTGAACACGATCATCTCTTCCTAAAGAATAAACATGAATTAATATCTTAAGGTATGTTGAGGATTCATTAACACTTACTGAAATGTATCATATGTCGTGTAATCGCTCAATCATTGTTTAAACCGCGGAAAGACGTCAAATAAATAGTTAAAAAATCATACATTGTGATTTCTGGATTTTTTTTTTTAGACTATGTCTCTCACAGTGGACATGCACCTACGATGACAATTTCAGACCCCTCCATGATTTCCAAGTGGGAGAACTTGCAAAATAGCAGGGTGTTCAAATACTTATTTTCCTCACTGTATATTAATTCTACTTATCCTGTTAGTGATGTTTTGATTATTAATGTATGTTTAAATAAATCTGTCATGAAAATGACAGCCACTGTGTATAAATGATTATATTTCAACAAAGAATTGGAAGAAAAAAAAACATAATTTTATAATTAGATTTAGGAGTTAATGCAAAAACTGCCTTGTGTGAAGTTTACATGTTTTCATGCATGGTGTTATTTGAGTGTTGATTATTATATCTAAAAATAAATAACAACTGAATTTAGGCTAATAGTTTGGGCCCTGTTGTTAACCCTTAATATTAAAGTACAAGTAAGGGCTCCCTATATAGTTTACAGCATTATCTTTAAGAAACTTTTAGTTATAATTGAATTAATCTAAGGACAGACACTATTTTTTCAGTAAAACTGCTGTACCAAACCGTGACTTCAAAACCGAGGTATGTACCGAACCGTCAGTTTTGTGTACCGTTACACCCCTAATATATATATTTTAAAGTAGCTCCTTAAAATTAGATGATTAGTTAAATAAGAAAAGTACAGATACATTTAACATTTAAAGTCTAATGAAACTAATTAATAATTTTTTTAAAAAGTAGAATCGTTTTGGAATTGGTCATGACTCCCAGAACTGGAATCGGATCGGATCGTGAGTCCCTGAACCAGAATCAGATCAGATTATGACTTCCACAACCGGAATTGGTTCGGATTGTGCGGTGCCTAAAGATTACCACCCCTACTGAACTCTAGTTATCTGTTTATTCTCCTTTAATTGGATACAAATCTATATAAAATCTAAAAAGGTATGGCCACATTTTTGTTGCTCAGCGAAATTTTGTTGGCAAAATACAGTCATTTTCAATAGGAATGCGCACAATCTGGAATTTCATACGAAGGCGAAAAAGTTCCCCGTGCAGATTTTGCTCATGCACTGACCAACAGAAAGCTGCTCGGTTTAAAAGTGAATTCTGTGTGAGCAGTGCTTTATGCATCGCTACAGCATTTCACTGACGTTTTGCTAATGTAACCGTAGGTAATTTATCCTCATTGCCTATTCAGCACATACTTGCTTTTCTGAAGGTGGCAAAAGGTCTTGGTTGCTCCAACCTCACAAGGGGTCATCCACATTTTGAAAGTGTGTGTGTTGCAGGTGCTGAACCCGGAGGAGCTGGTAAAGGCTCAGCGTGCCGTGGCCTTTGGCTGCATTAAATATGCAGACCTTTCGCACAACCGCATCAATGACTACGTCTTTTCCTTCGACAAGATGCTGGATGACAGGGGCAACACTGCGGCCTACCTCCTATACGCCTTCACACGAATCAGGTGAGCCCTCAATGTGATGGATATCTTTAACCACATCAAATAAGCCCTGCTGGGTATTGATTTGCATCAGTCTGCATCTGCATCTACATCTTTTTTTTGTTTTGTTTTTTTGGTCGTCGTGTCTTCATTTTTTTTCCTGTTATTTTTTTCAGCATTTTCTTGATTTCTACTAAAACTTGAATGTTAAAAAAATATATTTTTTTATTCACATATTTGACATTGGTACAGCTTCTCTTTTCCCTGTCTGTCAGTAATGCTCAGTTTAGTTCCAGTCTCTATGAAGCCCCCCCTTCCAAAAAGCACAGTGTGCTCTGATTGGTTGGCTGGACCAGTGTGGTTGGTCAACCTCGTCGAGCGTGCTTGGGAAATGTCACACCCCTTAACATAACTGCGAGTTTCAACACCCTACTAGCGCAACTCAACCAGTCCTCACCACTTTATAATTGAGGTGTTTCAAGGAGTTCAGAAACAGTGCGTGTTGATATAGAGAATAACTCGCTTTGGAGTGAATTTGTGCTTTATTTTTTTCATGCTAAAACAGTAACTGTTGTCAGACTGTTTAAATTTTTTTTAAAAAGCATAAGACCCCTTTAATTAATTCAATACTTATATATTTCTACTATGATGAGCATGTCAAATTTATTTGATAATTTTTTTTGGTGGCATAAAATAAAGCAATGTTAGAGTGCATAGATCTGGGGAATTTAGAGGCCAACTCATCACCTCAAACCTTGAACCATTGTTGCTTTGTGGCAGGGCGCATTATCCTGCTGAAAGAAGCCACAGGCACCAGAGAATACCGTTTCCATGAAAGGGTGTACATGGTCTGCAACAATGCTTAGGTAGGTGGTACGTGTCAAAGTAACATGGCAGCACCCAAAGTTTCCCAGCAGAACATTCCCCAAAGCATCACACTGCCTCCGCCGGCTTGCCTTCTTCCTATAGTGCATCCTGGTGCCATGTGTTCCCCTGGTAAGCAATGCACACGCACGACGTGATGTAAAAGAAAATGTGATTCATCAGACCAGGCCACCTTCTTCCATTGCTCCGTGGTCCAATTCTGATGCTCACATGGCCACTGTTGGCACTTTCGGCGGTGGACAGAGGTCAGCATGGGCACTTTGACTGGTCTGTGGCTATGCAGAACCAGCATTAACTTCTTGAGCAATTTGACCTACAGTAGCTCGTCTGTTTGATCGGACCACACGGGCCAGCCTTCGCTCCCCATGTGCATCAATGAGCCTTGGCCACCCATGACCCTGTTACCGGTTAACCACTGTTCCTTCCTTGGACCACTTTTGATAGATACTGACCACTGCAGACCAGGAACACCCCACAAGAGCTGCAGTTTTGGAGATGCTCTGACACAGTCGTCTAGCCATCACAGTTTGGCCCTTGTCAAACTCGCTCAAATCCTTACGCTTGCCCATTTTTCCTGCTTCTAACACATCAAAATATTCACTTGCTGCCTAATATATCCCACCCACTAACTAGATGAAGAGATAATCCGTGTTATTCACTTCACCTGTCATATATATATATATATATATACATATATATATGTGTGTGTGTGTGTGTGTGTGTGTGTGTGTGTGTGTGTGTGTGTGTGTGTGTGTGTGTGTGTGTGTGTGTGTGTGTGTGTGTGTATTTGACCCATATTGGAAAAATGAGTCAGCATGCGCATGGATACAAACATTTAAATTGCACATAAGGCAGTTTCTATATTTAATGGAATTTGAAATTTGTACACCAATTCATTGTTTGAAATATTTAAACAGTGCTGTCAACTTGTTTTCATGACAGATTTATTCAAACATACATAAATAATGAAGACATCACTAACAGGTTAGGTAAAAATATGATGAATATTTAATACAGTGCATATTTAGCAAAGTGAGTATTTTTTCTAGTTGACTAACAAGCTATAGACATTAAATGTCTTTCTTATGTCCTATATTTTCTTGACCCATCTTCACCTGCTTCAGGTGAGGCCCTCTGGGCTTTGATATACCACTTCTGGGATATCTTTACATGGGTATGTGCTGGAAACGTTGGCCTGCTTGATTCCCACATGGGTGTTGGGAAACAGCTCACCAACACTGTTGAATGGCCCATCCAGTTCATTTTCACCGGTTGTTGGTTATTTGTTCTCTTGGCAGTTTTAACCGTGCTGCTGGGTGGAAATGATATTTGTGTGTGACTCAGGGGGGTTTTGTGTACATGAATGAATGCATGCATCTGCTGTGCAGTCAGTGTGTTTTTCTGGCTGAAATGTATTTGTTTGTGACAGATCTACTTCTGCTGTCGCCCGAGTGGATGCTCGGCACAAGAGCTCTATTATTCTCACTCTTTATCACCTTGTGTTTGCTCTTCTGTCTCAGTAGGGCTGTTGACAGGAGCATAGGGTATCACAATCCCTCTGCTCTCATGGCTCTTGTGCATTTGGAGAGCTTTTTCCTGTCTTTAATTGGCTGTTCAAAACAATTGGTAACAGAAAATCATATTTGGGAGAAGTGAAGGTGGAAATCAGAGCCAATGACAGGAGAAAGAGCCAAAAAAATTATAATTGGCCATGGCAGCAGATTTCAGTCTTTGGTTTCTCAGAATGCTTCCAATAGAACCTGATCCTCTAGTTTTCTGGCAGAAAGGCCTTTTAGACACTTAGTCATGGCGATTCTTTCTTGTAACATGTTTTTCTTATGTATGTGTTGCAACAGTTAAATATAACTTATTTCTTTCCTTTGTGCACATTTAATCTTTGTTTGGCCATTTGCATTGATCTCATCCTGTGTTGATCTCAATAGTAGACCATTTAAAGTAATAGTTTGTTTGAAAATCAAAATGATGTCATCGTTGTTCAAAATCCATGAGTTTATTCTGTGGACTACAAAAGAAGAAATTTATATTAAAAACATACAGTGACCAGTGGATGTCAAGATCCAAAACTGACATAAAAAAAAGCATCATAAAAGTGCGTTATATGACTTTTTACCTGTTTTCCAAGTTTCTGAAGCCATTTTTTTTTGTGAAATTAGTGAGAAACAGATTTTTAAATCAATTACATTTAAATGATTATTCACTAAAAACCTTTTAAATTAACTCTACCTCTAAAATGTAATTTGCATATGGCAGCATGATAACTACATGACATTTTGTTTTTGTTTTGTTAACTAGTAAAACAGGGACAACTTAAACTGAGAGTATGTTGAAAAGCTGAAAAGTTTTTTCTTTGCGTTTTTCATGTACAGGCGATTATGTTGTAACAAAAAATGCTGCATTCTGCTGTGTTAATATTATATTATTTGGGTCCAAACTGGAGTGCGTTTACGTCATCAAAGCAGCAGCTGTTTGCCCCGTTGCTTGGTAACTTGCTCACTTAACTTTTATATTTTTGTTTTTGAACCGTTGGTTTTGTTACCAAAGTTTCAGTACGTCATGGCACTTGCGTCCATCTGCCGCGAATGTACTGCAAATACTCTAAAGAAGGCTGAAGACGAGCAGAAATGAGATATACAGCTCTCTGTTTGCAGTACATCAGTCACGCTCGCCAGGAAAATGAGTGAAACACATTTTTATCAAATCATACATCATTAATAGCTGTTCACTTCCCGCGATTTAGTATGATTGAGGTCACATCAGCAGCAAACCGTACCGGAGTTCACATGAACCGTACCCCAGACCACCCTTTTTAAGCGGACTCGGGTACGGTTCGCAGGTGCGCACCCGAGTTCAAAAGACAGCGTTCACATCATCCAAACGAACCAAACTCTGATGTCAATCGAACCCGGGTGCGCACCAAAACTGCTAGTGTGAAAGCGCCCTTAATATGCATGAGCATGACGTCACCATTTTCATAAATTCGTATTTTTGTTGTTTACACAGAGACGATACTGGTATCGTTTTCAAAAACTTGCACCTTGAAAAGTTTTCCATGCCATGTAAACGGCCCCTAAAATACATTTTCATGGCATCAAAATTGTTGAATACATTTTAACCCATTTGTGCCCAAATTTTTCTGAATGGTTTCATGCATATAGTCATGTTAATAGTGTCCTATGTGAACATGTTCTGCTTTTTTTTTTCCCCAAGGTTTTTAATCTTTTGAATATAAAAACACAACAAACAACAAATACATTTGTCTTAAAGTGGTGGAACATAGTGAAGAACAAAGTGCAGCCATTAAAAATACCCTCACAAATTACATATAATATTAATGGCATTAAGCATTTTTAAATAATATGCAGTAAGCAATGTAAAGTTTGGCAGCTCTAAAATACTACAACTAGGGCTGCGATTATTTTATGCGCAGCTTGTTAGTGAAGCTCTGTGATCAGTAGTAAATGCTGCTCCATCTGAAAGCCAGAGGGCTCTCTCATGCAGAAACTCCAAATATGCCCCGCAGAAGTACGATAAAGCATGTAATTCCAGGAAATCCCTATGGTCATCATACTATCACTGTAGTTGAATAAAAAGATTGAAACACTTTGATTGATTAAACATGACTAATAAACACACGACTACGACAATATATGGTAATGGTTTATCTGAGCTCTTCAAGCCTACTCAGGTATTTTCATATGTCAAGTCTTTTCTTCTTAGCAAAGCAATAATGACCACTGACGACTTGAAATAAAATAAAACAAACTGTTTACTGAAATTAACAGGATTACAAACTGTTGCAGCACACTCACATTGAATCATTCTCATTTCTCTTTTCTTCGCTTCTGCACGCTCTTGCTCTGCCTCTAAGCATTATGGGTTGATTTTTCTCAAAGCTGAACAATCTAATAAACAGCAATTTAAATTGTTTCAGTTAATATTGAAGACAATTAATTAAACATTATATTATTACTCCAATTAATTCACAACATCCTCCCCCCATGAAAAACTGTTCATCAACTTTCGAATGCATCAAATCTCTAATATATAAAGCAACTTAATGGGTCTCTTCAACACAGTCCCTGTGGATGTGCGAACAGCACAGGATCGAACTTTGCCATGTTGGCCTGGAAACAGCTGTTAAATTTTTCCTAATTTCCAGGTTTGTCTCGGTGTGTTGGCATCTCCGATGAGAACAATGTCACCCATCTTCAACTCAGTAGGTTTCTGTGTGTTACAAGAATGTGCTGATTTCAGGTCCAGTAGATAGTCCTTTCTCCAGCGATTCCACAGGTTGGTCATGAGTCGGTTCCTGTATCTCCACCACCTTGTCATATCCTCCTTACTCACAGTGGGATGGTCGTAATCTGCAGGAAATGCTTTTGGAGAAAGTGAAGTGAGTTGGTCACCAACCAAGAAGTGTGCAGGTGTTAGTGGCTGTGGCTCATCAAGCTCATTGTGGACAAAGGTTAAGGGGTCTGGAATTCAGTGTGGCCTCTACTTCGGCAAGGAGCATAGACATTTCTTCAAAGGTGAGCGATGCTCTTCCTAGCACTTTCCTCAGGCTCGTTTTCACAGACCATACAAGCCTCTCCCAAAATCCACTCCACCTGGCTGCTTGTTCTACAATGAAACGCCAAGTGATGCCTTTCCCTGAGAAGAATCTTTGATGGATTTCCACATGTCCTGTTGTGCGGGCATTGCTTTAAATCTTTTGCACACATTACATTTTGACAGAATAATTTTTACAATTTGTCTGCCTCTCAAAATCCAGTATTTGCTTCTGATTTGTACTAGTGTGTCTCTCAGACAAGAATACATGATACATTCATGGTTGTGCTGAACCAGCAGCTCACAATATCTGTCTTTGTTGGGCAGAATCCATAGATGTTTTTCTCTGTAACTAAAATCTGACTGTTGCAGTCTGCCTCCAACAAAGAGCCATTCATCTTCATCAAAGAAAAGTTTTAGGTCTCTTAGAGCTTAAACTTACATTGTGCACAAACTGTTTGATCCAAGCTGTGACTCGCAACACTGTTTTCAGCTTACTGTACTTCAGTAAATCCAGCACTGGTTCTGTACACCTTTGGTCACTGCTGCTACTGCATGGTTATCTGCTGACCTTGTTTTAGCTCACTTGTCACATCTTCACTTTGACCTTCATCACTCTCTTCCAGCAGATTCGGCGCAGTCAGAAATGAAGGTCCTTTCCACCACAGTTCACTTTCCTTCAGGTAGCTACAGTCTGACCTCTGGTGGGGAGGTCTGCAGGATTGAACTTGCCTTTACAGTGATACCACATTGCAGGGTTGGTTAAAGACTGGATTTCAGACACTCGGTATGATACAAACCATTTCCATTTGTAAGCTGGACTTTGAATCCATTGCAGCACAATCATTGATCCATCCACATGTGAACTTGATGGAGCTCCATATTCAGCAGCTTTAGCAGACTGTTTCCTAGTCTTGCTCCAATCACTGCTCCCATCAGCTCAAGACGAGGCAGTGATATCTTTTTCAGGGGGGCTACCCTGGACTTTGAAGCGACAAGGCATGTGCTCTTCGCTCCATCATCATCTACTCGCAGCAGGTAGGCGACAGTACTATAAGCTTTCTCGCTTGCATCACAAAACACGTGAAGTTGTTGTGCATCGTGCCTGTGCTCAGATTTTATTCCATACCAATGAGCAATGATTAGGTGGTGGATCTGTGGAACTTCTGAACATTATCCTTGCCATTCTTGTGCAAGATCTGTGGGCAGCTCCTCGTCCCATCCAAGGCCTCATATCCACATCTCTTGGAAAAGGCATTTCACACACACAGAGAATGGGGTAAGAAAGTTTATTGTGTCGAAAATTCGAGCAGAGAGCTTTAGAACACTTCTTTTAGTATTCTGTCTTTTAGTTACAGCATCCAGGAATGCAGTCAGATCAAATACGAAATAATCTGTTTTAGTTCTCCTTACCAAGCCTAGTACCTTCAGCACAGATCCATGCATTTCTGTCTCCTCTGCAAGTTCACTCATCGCTGTCTTCCATTTATCCTTCAATCCAGCACAGTTGGTTGTCCATGACAGCACCAAACATAATCTCTTTTGCACCGGACGTTATGGTGAAAGCATTTTCAACAGTACTTTCACTTGAGATGAAGTCATCAACATTAAGTGATTCTTTTATTGTCTTCACTACCTCAGGAAATTGCCCTTTAGATGCTTTCTCACTGTAGATGCCAGGAGGAATAGGCTGGGGGACACTCCGAACACCACTCTCGTCATCCGTAGCACACGCTGCTTCTTGCCTGCATCTTCATGGGGTGGTGCAGTGAGCCGGAGGAATCGCACAGCATCTCTGTCCTTCTCAGCGAGAGAAATCTGCAAGAAAGCCTTCTTGATGTCTGCAGTAAATGCAATCTCATTCAGTTTGAATTTGATTAGTATGTTGAGCAGATCTGGATTCAGGTTAGGGCCAGTTAGTAAACAGTAATTTAGTGATGGAGAGCCAGTGCCATGTGATGAGGCATCAAACACCACTCTGAGCTTTGTTGTTACCTTGTCTTCACGGAGAACAGCATGATGAGGCATGTAGTACTTTGCAGCGGTGGGAGATGACCTGTCCTCCACCACGTCTTCGACTATGCCCTACTCAAGATAAACTTTCACAACTTCATTATATCTGTGATACAGCACTACATCTGACTGCAACTTTCTTTTAAGTCCATCAAATCTTTTCTTTGCAAATCTGGGAGTTCTGGTTTGTCAGGTCGTCATGGCAGCTCAACTTCATATCGCCCGTTTTTGAACCGAGTTGTTTTTTCAAACATGTGAAGAGCTTCCTCTTCTTCAGGGCTGTCGGCCTGCTGCATGGTAATGCCAAGGGACTTTCCCAGAAGGCCTTCAGACGCGTATTCATTAATCTGAACGTGCATGCATGCTGCGTCAGAAACACTGGACATTGTGACTGATCCAAAAATGTTCTCAATGGCCACAAGTGCATCTGTAATTATTTCTACTTGGCCTGACCCTATACGCCAATAATAGTCTGCACCAATCAGCATAGACAACTCTGTATCACAAGTGCTGGTGTCTGGGTAGTCCGCCAGATGCAACCTTTTCGTTTCAGCTCTGCTTGGATGTGCTCACCTGGGCTCATACTTGGGGGATCTCTAGCACTTCTACTTCAACTTTCTGCTCTTTGTTCCTGATGTTCTGCAGAATTACCTTCACTGTGCTCCGTCTCGATGTTACTGGTTCTGCAGAGCCAAAGGTTTGAACTTTTCTTGCTTTATCACAGGTAATTTCAAAGCTCTTACGTTGTTCTCGCTCTTTCACGCTTTCTTCAATGCTTTCACGTCCACCAGGTCCTTCTGCCCATGCTCTTACGGTCTGAAGCAGCACAGTGTTCTGTTTAGTGGGCTGTATCTTTACTGAATGTGAAGCAAATTAAGAAACTGCATGGTCTCTGTTGTCAGTGTCTGAAATGTGTGTTTCTCCTTTCTCACACACAGCACCATGATGTCTGCCTCCACACACATTACAGCACGCTTTGGCCTCTCTCAGAATCTTGCAATGTGTTTTGGGCCAAGACAAACAAAGCATTGTCCCATTTTCATAAATGTTTCTTTCCATGCAGCAATATCAGTTTCTGGACACAGTTCTGTTTTGTGAAGAAAAGGCAGTTCTGTATTCTTTGACTGCTGGTTTGCAGTACTGCAGCTGATGGCATGTGATTCTTCATTTCAATTGATGTGTCTGGTCTTGTAAATGGTTTGTGATAGCTCTGGATGTCTTTGGAATTACCTGGCTTAATCAGTTGCATGGCTCTTTCTCTGCTCAGAATCTCTTTCTGCAGGAATTCCATAACTTCTGAGACCTTCCATTCATCACTGGTTCCACTTTGACAACTGTACTGGAGAGCAATGTCATCTGGAATCATCTGTTGCAGAACAGGGCATAAGAGGCTGCCGTATGCCTCTGATGCAACAGCCAGCGATTCTAAGCTACGGATCTGATCTTCACACTTATCATAAAGTTGTCTCAGAGCACTGACATAGTGTGATTTCTTTACTGGGCAGAGATTCAGCAATTTTGTCACATGTGCATTGATGAGCAGATCCTTCCTTCCGAACCGGTTCTGAAGCAGATCGATCACGTGATCGTAATTGTCGTCTGTCATCATCAGTCCCGCTATTGCCTTTGAAGCAGCGCCAGTCAGTTATACTTCAATACTAATCCACATAGCCTTTATCACTGTATAGAATACTATGAAATATGTTGTGTGTCTTATTCTGTTTAAGAAGCCACATCATCTCACAGAAGGATGCTTAACTGTCGCTATTAAGTGAGTTTGGAGTAAAAACATGTTATTAAATGTTGTCTTTTGTTGGACAATAGGTTCATAAATGCTTCTCATGTTTGGAAAGCTATTTGACGCGCGTTGCTTTTTCAAATGTACGTCATAAGCGACTCAAACTCGCAGTGCTTTCAGATAAAGCAGCATTTACTACCGATCATAGAGCCGTACATAAAAAAATAATCACAATAAGCCAAATCGGTTTTAGGGCTAATTGCGATTAATCATGCAGCCTTAACTAAAACTATAATAAAAATGAAATAAACTGGAAGTAAAAAATTTTTTTTATAATAATGGTGGTGCAGGTATGACATCAATTTGTTTGCTAACCGGCAATTCGCATCACACTGGTTCCCTCGTTTCCATAGGCTTTTGGATTATTGCAACAAAAAACGAACAAACAAGATCTGTGATCAACAAAAACTTTGATACTTACACGTTTTGTCCATCAAGATAATTGTCACAGATGAGCACGACTTTTATGAATTTTGAAGCCTACTGTAAATGCAGTCACCAGAAGTAAAAAGCTAGAGGTAGGCTATAACCGGTCGTTCGACTTCAATGTCACCATCACTAAGCTTCCAACAACTTTCAGTTTTTAATCTCAAAACATTTTCCCATAACGTTTGAGTTAGAATGGTTTATTTATAACATATTTATAATTATAAGCATAATGAGGCTGTAAAAGCAGACTGAATTTACCTGTTCGGCGTGATGACGTTTAATCTCCTCGACAGCCTCTGTAGTCCCATTAAGCCACTTGTAACCACTTGTAACTTGCAACCGCCTTTTTCAAGACACGTAACAGCTTAAAAAAAATCATGAATGGGGTAATACTGATGTATTTTATGTTGTAGAATAAAACGTGAAAGTGTCTTGAGTAGGGATGTCACGATACCAAAATTCCAGTAGTCGGTACCAATACCAGAAACAGTTTGCGGTACTCTGTACCAATTTCGGTATCACAGCAACATTTTTATTTTTTTTAATTAAAAAAAAAATCAATACATTAATTATTTATGATGATAATCATTATAAGTAAATAAAACATAAACATTTAAAGGCTGTATGCTGTTTAAAAGTAAACATTGTTTACAAAAAAGATCAAGTTAAAAATAAGCAACCATCTAGGCATAATTAATATTATTAGTAGAGACGTATTACTATTACATAGAGACATAGCTAAAGCTACTGTAGGCTACAACAGTAGCCTAATATATTCTGTCAATTTCTTCATGTTAAACCAAACTTTTATTTTGACGTGTTGCCGTGAAAACCTTTGAGTGTCTGTGTTCATTATATGACAGTTTTCTCAAATGAAACAGTAAATTCTCATGAATTGACGGTTCATGCGTTTGTGTCCTCATATAGTGACACATGGCAGAGACTACAAAGACAGTGAGCGTTGTGCGTGTGTGTGCGCGTATGTGTGTGTGTTGCATCTGCCCCCATCAGAACATGCAGGAGTAATATTTAAATAGTATTTTGCAGTTTAATATTCACATACGGAAGCGACTGACCGCAGCTGCGTGTACCGAATATACTCGGGAGTCGGTACTACCAGTTCTACAGAAATGCTGGTATCGTCACGTTTTAAATTTCAGTACCGACTTGGTACCCAAGTACCGGTACTTGTGACCAGTGATGGGAATAACGGCGTTATAGATAAACGGCGTTACTAACGGAATTCTTTTTTTCAGTAACGAGTAATCAAACGAATTACTGTTTCTCCCGTTACAACGCCGTTACTGAGAAAAAAATACGGCATTACTATAATTGAGCTCACTGAAGCGGTTTTCATCCGAACAGGCTCTCTGTCAGTCGCACCTGCAACGTGTGTGTGTGTGTGTGTGTGTGTGTGTGTGTGTGTGCGTACGGGCGGGCGTGCGTGCATGCCATGCCATGAGTGTTGGGGGGTGGGTGGGGTGGTACACATAACTGATGATGATTGGTGGGTGGGAGACAAGGTTGAGGTTGATAGGTTGAGTTCACACACACACACACACACGCCACGACCAGGAGGAGTCAGAGCGATGGCAAGTCCAAAGACTTCAAAGGTAGCTTTCGCAAACTGGAAGTATAAAGCGCTACTTTTCCCTCGTTGAGGTGAAAGGTAAGAATGTTTATGTAACGTGCAACTTATGCCCAGGAAGAAAGAGTCTCTCCACGTCTGTGGCAAGTAATACTAATCTAATGAAGCCTCACATCATCACATGCCGCCACAAAATTAGTGGCTAAAAACCCAGGTGATAACGTGAGCTCCACTACCAAAGGAGTAGTAAAGTACTGATAATATTTACACAATATTTACACTATAGTAGGTCTACAGATAATATTTACAATAATGTATTGAATTTGATACGTGTCTCTCACATTGTCCCACAGCAATAGTGTAGCCTACATTAATGTACAATGTTTTATAATAATAATTAATTCTATTTAGTGTCCAATTCCTTCATTTAACATATTTAATATTGGGGGCATCCAAGTTATTTGACATATTTGAACATTTGAAAAAAAAAAAAACATGTAACGCAGTAATTAATTTCCCTGGTAATTAGTTACTTTTTTAATGATGTAACTCAGTTACTAACTCGGTTACTATTTGTAAGAAGTAACTAATAACTATAACTAATTACTTTTTTAAAGTAACATGCCCAACACTGCTTGTGACATCCCTAGTTTTAAGCTTGTGTTCATCACAGACCTTATTTCAGCCATTTAATCGAAATCCCATTAAAAAAAAACATTGACTTTTTTTCAACAAAAAAGTAATTACTAATCAATAATTACAATTCTAAACTAAAATAACCCCAGCATATTGTGAGGTTTGTTCCAAGCTCATCTCTCTCATCTCATCTCACAACCAAACATGATGTGCCATGTTTGACCATGCAGAAATGTGTAATATATTTTATAAGACACATTTTTTTCTGTTTACCTCCAGGTCTATAGCTAGACTGGCCAACATCCAGGAGGCCGCCCTGCGCAAAGCAGCTGAGACTACAGAGGTCTTACTGGACCATGAGAAAGAGTGGAAACTGGGTAAGTGCATCCTGCGCTTCCCCGAGATTCTGCAGAAGATCACAGACGACCTGCTGCTTCACACACTGTGCGACTACCTCTACGAGCTGGCCACCACCTTTACAGAGTTCTATGACAGCTGCTACTGCGTGGAGAAGGACCGGCAGACAGGTGGGTACCCTGAGGGAACACGTTACAGAAGTGAGCGGGATCTATATACTCCACGCTTTCAGTGATGACCGGAAACTAGTGTAGCTGGCCCAGTAACCCCCCCCCCCCCCCCCCCCCCCCTCATACTGAGAAAGAAAAACATACTCGGTGCCCAAAACCTTGAGGTTTTATTGGTTAAAAAAATGCATGTTCTTGGAGTATGTGGATTTTGGTCTTTAGGAGATGTGTCAGGAGAGTAATTGATCCAGATATGTATTTAGTTTCAACTCATAGGCCAGTATAAACTTTTATACTGTAATGAAAGATGCTAAATAGAGGAGCTATAATTTAGATGTAATTTAATAACTTTGTTTTTCACAGTTACAATAGGTTTTAACGAAAAACAAATGATTCATTTGAACAGGAAAATCGAATCTAGGACAATATCAGATAGAAAATCCCTTAGTTGTTTTTTCTCTCTCATTTGAATCTCCTCATTAAAAACTAGTTACTTTGGCACTGATGAAGCTATCTCTTGAATTGTACACCTTCTTTAGTTTCTTAATATAGACTAATGAAATTAGCTGTACTTTAAAATTGTTATGGGACTTTTGGGTATCCTTTTGTTTAAGCACGGTGCTTTAAAAGTCCATGGATTTAAAGGTAAAATGTAATTTCCGTGTCACCAAATGCAAAAATAATGACCATTTTCAAACAAGTTTACTGAACGGTGTCTTATGGGTTACTTATGCGTCTCACATTAAAGTAGTAAAAAAAAGTACATCTTGAAAGAAACATCTTGGAATGCTACTTGCTGGAAGCACCTCGTGAAAATGTATTGAAACAACAGAAATGTATAATTGGCTGGTCACATTGGAGCATTGTAAAAAATGTAAAACAAAACAAAACAAATGTATTTCTGTTGTTTATTTATTTATTACATGTTCAATGCTCAAATGTGACCAGCCAATAGTATATTTCTGTTGTTTATTTTATTATTGGATTATCACATTTGAGCATTGAAAAAGTAATACATAATTAAATAATTAAACAACAGAAATGTATAATTGGCTGGTCACATTTGAATGTAAATGTATATATATAAAAAAACCTGCACATTGAAACTCATTTTTACCTAAAGTATCAGACACCAAATGTGTTACAGGTGCATTTCCACCATTTAAAAAAAACAAAACATTTTTAATGTCCAAGTGTGACTAGCCAAAATTATAATAAAGGCTTTGTAACTTTTTTGTAGTAAAAGAAGTGCATTGGACCTTTTTTTCCCAATGTTTGGAGGGGGGGGTGGGGGGTATTTTAAGATGCTTTTTTTTCTCCAAGTTTAATAAATGACCTTTAATGACCAAGACGTGATGGAACATCGTTGATTTGATTGAAATTAACCTGCCTCTTTGAAAATGGACTGTTTGACTAATGACTGCTCTAAATCGTTCTCCTCAGGGGAAGTGGTCAAAGTCAACATGTGGCGGATGCTCCTCTGTGAAGCCACCGCAGCTGTGATGGCCAAAGGTTTTGACATTCTGGGTATCAATCCAGTTCAGAGGATGTGAATTGGTCAATGCCTTCCTTCTCTGAACACAAGACCTTTTCTACAAAAACATCGATGTCCCGACGGATTCTTATGGTATACCAAATAAAAATAATTTGACTGTCCATAACAAAAACTTTCCTGGTCATTTCTCCTCACGTAAATGTCAGATTAGCCATCTGGGCCCTGAAAACTGCCAAAAAGTCAATCTCTTTAACCTTTCCTTTTTATATAACAAGTCTGAATTTTATTTGTGTCTAGCAATAAGAATTAGCTCACCTAATTTTGGTTTACTTAAAGTATGGGTGTCCAAGCTCTGTCCTGTGCAGTGTCTGAAATCGCCCCTATACCCTTAAATAGGGCACTATTTGAGGGAACAGCCATTTGTAGTGGTGTCCGAAACCCATAATGCACTGTGAGAGATGTGTGCCGAATGAATTCCGCATCTGACCAGAAGATAGTCCCGCAGATGAATCATCCATCCATGGTCCAATTTGGCTACAGGGTCTTATCACACGGGTATAAATTCCTTTTTAATTATTATTAAATTGTTTAATTAAGGTTTATATATATTCCATGACAGAGTTCAAGATAAATCTTTTCATTACCACTGGAGATGCCAGTTTGCTAAGTTTCAAATAATGATTAAACAGCAAGCACAAACTATACAAAATCAGCAGCCCTTCTGATGGACTCAGTGTCCAAATTTGCTCAGTAGTTTTCATTCACTCCCTCAAGTGAACTATATCAGTGGACTAATGTAAGGAACAGTGAATGAGGGCATAGGGGGTGATTTCGGACACAGCCCTGGAGAGTTTAGCTCCAACTTGCCTCAACACATCTTCCTGGAAGTTTCTAGTAGGCCCAGTAAGACCTTGGTTAGCTAGTTCGGGTGCGTTTAATTGGGGTTGGAGCAGGATTGGACACCCCTGACCTAAAGATTTTACAACAACAGCGGCTTTACTCATTTTGCTTTTGAATATGAATAAAATATTGTTCTCCCTTGAATTGTAATGCAATAAATCAACGTCTTAATGTGTTTATATTCGCTGGTGTATTTCTGTATCTGCTTTGGCTTTAGGAGCATTATTCAGTTTGAGATAGTAACTTATTTCATTTAAGATTTTTAATGGAGTTCAGTGTTTATTTTGCTTTTGCCATCAGGATTAAATTAATTGGGGGTGATAAATGCAGTGTCCACACCCTGATAATCTGTATGAAGATTAAGAGGAATGATTTAATTCACTCGCGGGGTCACTGGTTATTTACTCTTGGGATGTACTGCAACTGTGATTTTTCTTGATAATTTCAGGTCTGAGATCAAAATGAAAGATCTGGACACTTAATTACCTGGTTGAGTCAAGGTGAATCCATTAGTTTTCTTCTAAGCTGCTCTAAGGGCATTTGTACTTCATGGGTCTATTTTCAACCCCTGACACAAAACAGTTGTTTCCAAGCGCAATTGGACATCGCACATTGCTGGAAGTGGTTGTAGTTTATAATTCTTCTATAGCTAATCAAAAACAACCTATTTAATAATGTGCAAGATTAAAATATAATTTAATGTGTGATTATGGAAGTGATTATGTAAAATATACGGTCAAACGGTTCTATTGGATAATAGGGTTTATTTTGCAATAATAACTGACTGACTGTACTTTATCCCACACTAGCTTAATCTATCAATTAATTAAAAAATTAACTACTTAATCACACATTTTTCTGTACTTAATCGTGATTAATCGCTATTAAAAACATTGGAGTTTTTAAATATTTTTGTATTGAAATAATTTCACAGGTACTGTCCAAATGAATGAAGAAATAACTTAAAAAGACAGTATTTTATAATATATTTGTTGTAATGGCAACTTTTTATGAATGAAGGCCAGTCTCACTGATACTAATACTGCTACTGTTGTCTCTATGAAATTGATTTTTTTTAAACATTAATGATAGACATTCAACATTACAGTATAATTGAAAGCTATCATTTTTAACATTTAATAGGCTTAAAAAAATACAAACTTTTAATTTAAAACAATCTACACATAAACCCATTATAATAATATTCCTATTAACCTGTGGCCTTCCTACCTGTTAGACATATACAGAAATTGAATAAAGTTATCAAACACCTTTCTTAATTGCATACATTATAAATAAAATATAGATGAATCCTTATTAAAGCTACAATTTTCTCTCTTGCCTTTGTTCTTTGATTAACATTAAGGACAGACATCACAGCAACTGGTTTATTAAGCTGCTGTCACTTTAAGATCTGCCGCTGCTGAACATGCCGCGGATCTGACGCGCTGTCACCCTCGTCGGCATCGTAGAAACGATTCATTTCGACACCCCTACGTGATTCACGTGAATATGAAAGCAAGTGGACTCTGGTGTGCAAGAAAAGTAACCTGCGCATGCATTTTATCAGATGTCAATGTATATAGTTCAATAAAACACATGTAAGGAATGTTGAGTGTTGATGATTTACCTTGGATACGAGCGAGAGTGAGCCTGCAAGTGTATTCACGCATGGCACTGGCGGTGGGAACAATCGATTGGCGCGATTGATCTGACGCGGACCACAACAAACATGCCTAGTGACACCCGAGACTAAAACGGGCATTTTTGCCCCATATCTAGAATTTTATGGACATTCTAACTGCATTCTATAGGCTTCATCACACAGTGAGTTGTTGCTATGCCCTGCATCATATTCTTCATCAATCAACTGTATGAAATGTAAGATGACGTAGGTCTGGGGCGGGGCAAGTGCCGGGCAAATTAGCGTTATAAATAAAAGCGCTGATGTGAGTGGAAAGTTCTGCACATGATCTACATGATGACGTGCAAATGAAAGAACACAGACGCAGCCAGATCATTTCCATAATGACCAAAGCAAAAGCAGCATAAATTAGAATACTCTCCTCCCATAAATTTTGCATCTGAAAAGGAAACTCTTATAAGGTCAGCTGCAAAAATAACCCTGTCCATGCTTTTTCAGGGTTATTTTTCACTGCGTGTCTTTAGTAAATCCCGATAGTAGTTGTTCAATTTTTCAGTGAAGAAGACAGACTTCTCTCTGGTGACTTGTGCAGGATTTTTCCAATTATTTAACCCCGCCCCTGCAGGCTTATGTTCATTTGCCTCCACTTGCCACGCCCACAGCTCAAAATCCAATCAACAACTGATGCACAGTACCAAGTCCCGTCCTACATTTTTTTCGTCGTAACTTTAAAGCTATAAAATGTGTCTATTACAAATGTAAAAAGCAGTCAGGCTAGTGATTGACCAATCAGAATCAAGTATTCTTTAAAGTCATGCAAGAAATACAAAAATAATTAATCAGAGCGTCAAGAAATAAGTCGTCAAGCCAGGGTGTACTTCAATGATATATATTTAAATAAATTCTGTAACATATCAACAAAACATCACGAAAATATAAGTTATATTAGAACTTGCTATAATAAAGTTGATATTTATATATTTTGATTTAATCAAATGTGTAGCATCACATTTTGATCATATACTTCAAAACTCTTTGATAGTAAAATGCTAAATAATTATAATACAGTGGTGGCATTTGAGTCTGACACAATAAAGCTTTGTAATGTGCCAGGTCACATATAAAACCAAATGGTGGATCAGAATAAATAACTGAACATGGCAACTTCCAACTGAAAACAAAAACAAAAAACACTCCTTGAATCAGTGTCTCAGCTACTCTACACAACATGGCTTATCTGCCCTCATGTTGAAGCATGTTTATGATGAAGGTGTCTCAGTACACAAGTATGAGTCGAGTCTTCAGGCTGGTATAGTTCCAAATCATGTCACCGAGTCCATCCTTTTAATGCTTAAAAACAGTGGGAGTTGAGAGTCTCAGAGCCAACCACTGCAACGCATTAGCCCGTGGAACGGTCCTTTAAATAGGATGAGACATTTCATTACTCTGACACTCTCTCTTGTCAGTCCTGATAATGCCAAGTGCGCCGGCTCTCTTGGAACAGCTCATCACACTGTTGTTGTTCCTTGTCTGCAGCCTGAATGGTCTTTGCATTAAAATGGTCCCGTAACTCTCCACGGTACCGAGATTCTGGAACAACTTTGAAGAATTCACTTCATTATCTCGGAGCTTTGGAGCTCATTCGCTTGCTCACACGCACTTTATTTATTTCTTTGTTTTTTGAGCTGACACATAGCCCGGGGATTTTAAAGCTGTCTGGGGTTTAACAAATTACTCTTTGGAGTCCTTGTGCTTTGAGTCTTTTGTTTTGTGTCTAAAAGAGTCCCTCATGGCCATCAACACGGATGACACCAGGTGTCCTCCTACTTTATGGTGCCATTCTGGCGATCGACCTCTGATGAAAGAGAAAAGAGTGAAAAGTCAATATATGGATTCATGTCGCATCATAAAATAAACAGAAGCTTAAAGTATTGACGAGTAAGACGGGTTTACTTTAAGACTTTGTTCACACACATTGTTCTCAGTATCTGATTCTAAAAACTGAAACTCAAGTCTTTTGTCATGTCCATTCATGACATCTTGCTGTGGTTCTGAAGTCATTAGCATGTCAGACATTGCTTCACAATCAGGCATATTGTAAGTCTAATTCAGCATTCAAGGCATGCTGTCACAAGCTCACATCCCAAAAGATGAAGAAAAAAGCGATATAATCCGATTTGTCCATTCACACTGACACACATTTCCAAAAATCGATTTAATTCTATTACGTTTTCATTATAACTATATATTTAATGTATTATTCACATATGTAAAATATTAAATTATATTATAAATTATACAGTAATTTGAATATATTTTATTAAAATAAATATATTTTACATCATTTATATTTGTATATACAAAAATGTGTATAACATAATTTTATAATGTAATTTGTATCTATGTGGTTTAGATCAGATTTGTAAATGGAATATTTCATGTTTTTTTCCCCATATGAATTGGCTACACAAAAATATTGAATTTTGCCGATTGTCTCAGGCTTGTGTATAACATTACTGTATAGCATGATTTTTTTCGAAACCACATTTATATATATATATATGTATATATATGTATATATATATATATATATATATATATATATATATATATATATATATATATATATATATATATATATATATATATATATATATATATATATATATATATACATACATACAGTGAGGAAAATAAGTATTTGAACACCCTGCTTTTTTGCAAGTTCTCCCACTTGGAAATCATGGAGGGGTCTGAAATTGTCCTCGTAGGTGCATGTCCACTGTGAGAGACATAATCTAAAAAAAAAAAATCCAGAAATCACAATATATGATTTTTTTAACTATTTATTTGTATGATACAGCTGTAAATAAGTATTTGAACACCTGTCTATCAGCTAGAATTCTGACCCTCAAATACCTGTTAGTCTGCCTTTAAAATGTCCACCTCCACTTCATTTATTATCCTAAATTGATGTACCTGTTTTGAGGTCGTTAGCTGCATAAAGACACCTGTCCACCCCATACAATCCGTAAGAATCCAACTACTAACATGGCCAAGACCAAAGAGCTGTCCAAAGACACTAGAGACAAAATTGTACACCTCCACAAGGCTGGAAAGGGCTACGGGGAAATTGCCAGGTCCAAAAAAAGGTCCACTGTTGAAGCAATCATTAGAAAATGGAAGAAGCTAAACATGACTGTCAATCTCCCTTGGACTGGGGCTCCATGCAAGATCTCACCTCGTGGGGTCTCAATGATCCTAAGAAAGGTGAGAAATCAGCCCAGAAATACACGGCAGGAGCTGGTCAATGACCTGAAAAGAGCTGGGACCACCGTTTCCAAGGTTACTGTTGCTAATACACAAAGACGTCATGGTTTGAAATCATGCATGGCACGGAAGGTTCCCATGCTTAAACCAGCACATGTCAAGGCCCGTCTTAAGTTTACCAATGACCAAATATTGGATGATCCAGAGGATTCATGGGAGAACGTCATGTGGTCAGATGAGACCAAAATAGAACTTTTTGGTCATAATTCCACTAAACGTGTTTGGAGGAAGAAGAATGATGAGTACCATCCCAAGAACACCATCCTTACTGTGAAGCATGGGGGTGGTAGCATCATGCTTTGGGGGTGTTTTTCTGCAGATGGGACAGGGCGACTGCACTGTATTAAGGAGAGGATGACCGGGGCCATGTATTGCGAGATTTTGGGGAACAACCTCCTTCCCTCAGTTAGAGCATTGAAGATGGGTCGAGGCTGGGTCTTCCAACATGACAATGACCCGAAGCACACAGCCAGGATAACCAAGGAGTGGCTCTGTAAGAAGCATATCAAGGTTCTGGCGTGGCCTAGCCAGTCTCCAGACCTAAACCCAATAGAGAATCTTTGGAGGGAGCTCAAACTCCGTGTTTCTCAGCGACAGGCCAGAAACCTGACTGATCTAGAGAAGATCTGTGTGGAGGAGTGGGCCAAAATCCCTCCTGCAGTGTGTGCAAACCTGGTGAAAAACTACAGGAAACGTTTGACCTCTGTAATTGCAAACAAAGGCTACTGTACCAAATATTAACATTGATTTTCTCAGGTGTTCAAATACTTATTTGCAGCTGTATCATACAAATAAATAGTTAAAAAATCATACATTGTGATTTCTGGATTTTTTTTTTTTTGATTATGTCTCTCACAGTGGACATGCACCTACGAGGACAATTTCAGACCCCTCCATGATTTGATGATGTGGGAGAACTTGCAAAATAGCAGGGTGTTCAAATACTTATTTTCCTCACTGTATACACACACACACACACACATAAATATATATATATATATATATTTTGTCTGTGTGTGTGTGTAATATGTATGTATGTATATTTGTATAATGTATTCAGACAGCAGATATAATTTTTTACTAGTGGGTGCAGGACACTATAATTCATTTATGTAAATGAGGATAGCAAAATAAAGTAAACTGTGACCTAGTATACCCAAAAAATTTTCATACAGTGGACTACCACTAAAATTGATAACAAAAAATTGGGATCAAAATTATTCATACACTTTGGCCTGACCATGTTTTGCTTAAGTGTTTTTTCTTTAATTGCTAATGTGAACTTTTACACCACAGACTGAACAAAATTAAGCATTGCTTGGTCATAGGTTGACCTAAATTTGTATTATCTAACTGTGTACTTAAATTTGACAACTGACAGCTGATTGGTTGATTGTAATCCATTACATACCTTTCTATCAAAGTTATCTGACTTTATCAAGATGAGTTTGTTGAGTTCTTGTCATATTTTATTACCATTTTCTAAGCTATAGCGAATAAACTGTGATAATGTGAGAAAATGTTGAAGGTCTCTGAAATAAATATTTATATAATATTTAATATTATACACACACTATATACACACACAACATGGCATTATATATAAAATCTCAACATATTAAAATAGTATAATAATAAAATGTAATTTATAATCATGTGTTTCGGAGCAGGTTTTTAAAAGTGAGATTATTTATTTATTTCCTCATGTCATGTCAGACTGCAAGTTGTCTAAGGCCACATCCATACGAAGCCCGAGCTTTCCCTATCCAAACGTTTTTTCTCCCTCATCTCGAGAAATATCTGCGTTAACATGAAACCACTGAAACTGACGCAAAAGGATGTAGTATACATGCCAGACCAGTATGTGGCGCTGTAATTCTTCCACAGGAATACACTAAAAACTGAGAAGAAGAGTTGTGGCTAGAAGGGGTACAGAAACGGAACGAAGTGAGGCAAAATACGATAAAACTCACGATAAAATAACAATAAATAAATTTGCTACTTATCAGATTGTGTTTTATTAACGCCTACACCTACACCTACCCCAACCCTAAACCTACCCTTATAATAATGCAAATACAGTAATTAAACGACACAGTATTGATGTGCGCATGCCCAGTGGCCGTAGCTGTATCCCTCCTAGTCTTTACCGTGCGGGACGTGGTGTGATGACATCACCGTTTCACCAAATATACGGATTGGCTGTACGCACGAAAACGCAAGGGTGTTGGTTTCAGATTTATCTACTCTGGGACCCGGTTAAAAAAAATACCGGTTTCAGGCTCCTAAAACGGCGGATCTGTCTGGACGAAACGCTGATACGATACAAAATTTTTACGTATACAACTAAACGCGCCTCTGTGTGGGCGGGGCCTAAGGGTACATTTACATGACAACGATGAACTGAAAATAGTGTTTTTCGCACACAGGTGACAATATCAAAACGATTCCCATTCACACAGATCCGTGAAAATTACTAAAAACGCTGTATTAATCATGCCAGGCTAGTAGTTGGCGATGTCACTTTGTAAAGAAACTACAGACTGAACACACAATATGCATGCACATGACGTCACGTTTTCACAAATTCAGATATGATAACAGTAGCATTTTCCATTCCGTATTCCATTTTTAGTTGAAACAATGTCATGTAAACGGAGCATTACTAATTTTTGCTACCTGTCAGGACAAAGGAATACGAGTAAACTCTTAAACTGCAATAATATAGTCATTAGTAATTACAAATCTAACTGTGAAAGTCCGTGATTTAAAAAAAAAAGAAGAGAAATGGGTAATTTACTACTTTAAAAAGAAACTAAATGCAGCTTATTAGTGGTTTATATTTTAGGTTCTCAAAATAAGTGTAAAAATGAGGTGACAAAATGTATAGTCTTTTAGAAAATGAAGCCCAAATTGTCACTTTGTAAAAGCCTGCTTGCTTAATTGAAAACACAGATTCATGCTCCCAACCCACCAATCAATATGCAGGAATAGAATGCTTACTTTGTTTTGACAGGACAAATACATGACGCAATCACAATAAAGTATAGTGTCTCCCTTCGCCTGCACTCTCAAATATGCCAGCTAGACAAGTTCTAGCCAGTGGAGGTAATATAGTATGTCTCAATGATTGTGCCGCATGTTTGTGCTGTCACACCACATCCCCAGGAACGCATCTCAATTTTCAATGACAACTGAGTTCTGTATTGCAGCCCTGTTTCATTGAGTCTATCCTAAAATATGAATCTATAGGGGCTCTTGTAGACCAACAGAGGTTTTCAGGGAACAAATTGATTGTAAAAGAAACAAATCCAAGAACATGTCCTCATTTTTAGGCTCTATTCTGAGATACACACCTTGTGTCGGTCCGGCAGAGGTGCGTGACTCGTGACTTTTTTGACCCCAGCGGCTCGATTAAAAAGAAGCTGCAGAAAACCTGCGCCCGTACTCCTCTGACAGCCACAGCGGCGTGCTCGACAGAGGTGGAGGACACAAACATGGACCCTGTGGAATGATCCGATTGCCACGTCCTGCAGGAAGAGGATGGAAAAAGTTGCAATTGAAAGATCATGTTAGGGTGACACCAGGAAACAGAACAGCAGTGCAAGCGCATTGATGTGTGGGGTGGCTCGATTACAGCCATGGCAGCGGTTAACGGGATTACACGTGCAGTGGCGTGCCTGTCATGAGGTGCCGTTGTTAAGGGATTTACGCTTTCATTTGCCACCGAATTTGCAAAATTAAATCCAGGATGGAACCCGTGTTAAGTTTCAATTTTCTGCTGAAAGGTTCACCTATTATCATTCCAGCAAGCTAATAGACATCATCAATGTAATTCGCCCCAGATGCTAATGCAGGGAATTATGCAAAGGTGAAACACCTTTGAGTATGAAGTACAAAGCTCTTGCTCTCAATTCATTCTGTGAGTATCATCCCATTTTGTGGTCTCGAAATGACTTTGTTGCTATGTTATACCCAGAGGACTACAATCTTTCAAGCTTTGGGCCTAAAGTTTTTTTTAACATTTGACCTTAATTGTCTAAATATTGCCTATTTTCAATTTCACTTCAGTTATTGAATCGTCATCATTTGGGATTAAATAAAAAAATCAAAGCGCTTTATATAGAAGGGGGGAATCTCCTCAACCACCACCAGTGTGCAGTATCCACCTGGATGATGCGACGCCAGCCATATTGCTCCAGAACGCTCACCACACACCATCTTATTGGTGGAGAGGAGACCGGGTGATGAAGCCAATCAGTATATATGGGGATGATTAGGAGGCCATGATGGACAGAGACCAATGGGCAAATTTGGCCAGGAATGCCGGGGTTAACCCCCCTGCCTTTTTTCGAAGGACATCCTGACATTTTTAATGACCACAGAGAATCAGGACCTCGGTTTATGGTCTCATCCGAAGGACGGTGCTTTTTGACAGTATAGTGTCCCCATCATTGGACCCACACAGACAACAGGGTGAGCACCCCCTGCTGGCCTCACTAACACCTCTTCCAGCAGCATCTAGTTTTCCCAGGTGGTTTCCCATTCAGGTACTGACCAGGCTCAGCCCTGCTTAGCTTCAGTGGGCAACCAGTCTTGGGCTACAGGGTGATATGGCTGTACAGAAATAAGGGCATACTCACACTAGGCACCATTGCCTTGTACCATGCCCTGGCGCTATCGTCCCCACTCCCCCACTGGCCTGCAATCACATTGCACTTAACATTCTGGGCTGGAGCATGCTTACGTAATTTACGATTCAACTTTTTGTTTTGAAGAAAATAGCTTTCGCTAATAGACTGCCTAATTTATTATAGGTTTACCATTTATGCCTAGCAGCGATTTTCACTTGATTGTGCTGCACGAATCAGAAGATTATTATGGAGGCAGCTGATTTTGGAGGAATTTGGAAGCTCCTCGCTGCAGAACATGAAATCCAGGGGGTGAAGTTAGATCCAGGAAGTGAAGTTGGGGTAGGTTTAGGGTTGGGGTAGGTGTAGGTGTAGTCTCAGCCTCAGACGTCATGCCTGATCATGCATATGGCACACTTAAATATAAACACTTCAGGATTTCAGGATTTTGAAGTCATCTGGTTGTTTGAATTCTACAGGATGTCCACGAGACGTGTGGGTTACGTTCTTTAACGTTCCACCTGGAAACAGATTCCGTGACACCAAACTCCCTCGTTGAAGAAGAAAGCCGTCGTGTTTACAACTGTGACAATGAGCTCTTACCAGGATCAACTAAATGCTGGATTAAAAAAAATAGGTGAAGTTCGCGGCTCCATTGTTGCAGTAATATAGCAAAGTATATAAAGTGGGAGGAGTTGGATCTGTATCCAACCCCGCCCCCTGGATCTCCTGTTCTGCAGTGAGGACCATGTCAGAATTTGCAGCTTTACTAGAAAACTACAATTCCTGTTCACCAATAAGGAGATAACAATTAGACCTGTTTTAAACCTAAATATAATTGAATTATTTGAAAAGTGTACTATCCAAGCAGTAATAGAAGATGCCCACCTCTTCAAGCAGGCCAGGGCACGGTTCAGCAAACTGCGCCCGGGAATGGTAGGGAGTGATCACACTAGTCAAACGAACCAGATTTTGTGGGTCAAACGCACTCATGCGGGGTTCAGATTGCCTGGTGTGAGTACACCTTAAGTTCTCCAGAAACATTTTACCTTAACAGAACGTGCTGCAGTGGTGGTCTGGCCCCTGCAGCCTGCAGTGTGTAATGGTACACATCTGAATCCTTGTCCAGAGTTTCCACCACCTCGCTGTGCAAGAGGTCTCTTTGCCACTGACTCTGTTCTCTTAACACGTGGTGGAAGACTTCCTGCTGGGGAGCATCCACTTCGGTCGTTCCTCTCCACAGCCGTAGAGGGTAACCGTCCTCCACCTTCAACAAACACAGTAGAGCCATCACCTTCTTATCTTTGTTTGTAGGACATTTACAAAAGATGAATTACAAGTCCAAACTAAAACTAAAAATGTTTGCTCACAACTGGCTTTTGCACAAAGTTATACTTTCTGCACATAATATATTCTAACTCTTCTCTAGAGGTGGGAATGCGAGTCCTTTAGGTCTCTAAACCCAATATTAGGATGTAAGTTGCAGGAATGCGTACAAACCTTTTTAACCGCCACATCCACATGATCACAGCTTAAGCAGGACATCCAGCCTTTAGACTTGTCTCTGGCCTCCCTCAAGAGTTTTTGTGTGAGTAGAAACAGCCTGGCACGATCTGGAAGTTCGTTTTCTCCACAGTGAGAAACAGAACTGAGTCCTGCATCATTTTGCTGGGAATCATCAGTAAATCTGCCTGCTCCCTGGTCTTCCCAGTATTTCGGTATCTGTTTTGATGACAGATATGGATGTTATATATTTGATATAGTACACATGCTTGCATATTACAATTTCCAGCCCCTTAAAGCGTTGGTATAGTTTTGACCAGGGGTTTTCAAGTTGTTTTGATCCCATTGTATCCCAATGACCCATGATGACCAATTCAATGATGTTGAAATCTAAAGTTAACGTGTTAATTTTTACAGCCATAAAAATATACTTTGTAATACCCCTGGTTTGGAAATGTTTTCCCCTTCTAACACCTGGGATAAAAAAAAATAAAAAAAATTGTGCATCAGAGCACTAAGCGTGTTAAGATTGCATGCAGCTGAGGTGCTGATAGTCATTAGTACTGAACTCAATACACATGGTTCTTTGTACCTGGAAAAGACGAGAGCATTCAGTAACCATATGCGACAGTCCCTGTGTTGCAGCCAAGTTCTCGCTTAGATCCCTCTGGTCCGGCCTCCCCAAGCTGTATTTCCGTTGTCTAGTCCTGTGTTCAACGGCAGAATATAGCACAAATTTGAGATATTGTTCACACAGAGCTGACTAAAACAGCTTTGCAGCCGTCCAAATTAGTAACACTCTTTCCTATAGGCTTTACCGAGGACCCAGAGGGAAAAGGGGTATTGATATGATTAGACACTGGTTTTTTTGTCAAGGAAATGTGAAATAACGGATGGGATTGCTGACACAAAGCCTGCATTTAATTCCACAACACATTTAGTTAATTTGTTTGTTTTCTAGTGGTTCTTCTTATAGCAACACGCTGAATCTAAGCTCGGAAAACGTATCTGCAGTGCCAGTGCATAGCAGCGCATCCACAGCTCAGCAGGAGGGCAAAGAGAGCTTGTTGGCTCCGTGGCAGCTGGCTTGCAGAAATAGGGGGAGTTTCTTCAATTGCCTTCAAGTCAGCGTCTTGGGTGCGTTTGCCCAGGCAGGATTGTGACGCAACTGTCTCAGTTTCCTCTTTACCCTCAAGACACTCCAGAAAACAAACTAGTGTCTATAGCATCCCTATACTTCAGAGCCAGATTATTAGATAACTAGTTGTGGAACATATGCCAAACATTTGCCCTTCTCTTCTCAAAAAGAAAGTTTGAAGTTACCAGATTCTCTCTCTCTCTCTCTCTCTCTCTCTCTCTCTCTCTCTCTCTCTCTCTCTCTCTCTCTCTCTCTCTCTCTCTCTCTCTCTCTCTCTCTCTCTCTCTCTCTCTCTCTCTCTCTCTCTCTCTCTCTCTCTCTTCTCTCTCTCTCTCTCTCTCTCTCTCTCTCTCTCTCTCTCTCCAGTGTTTCATTAACCAGCTGAACTGAATTACAGATACAATATCTCCCTTATCTGTGAAATTAAAGCCAGATGTTGAACTGCGCTGTTACATAAGCTGCTCTCATACAAAACCCACCAATTGTGCCATACAAACCAGATTTTGACTTTTCGACTGAAATTGAAGTAATCTTTATTGTAAAAGATGACAAGCCTTAAATATTGCCAAAATGGTGCATACAATTTGTAGCTGGATACAACAAATATGTTTATTGGATATCCACCACAAAGGTATGGGCACCAATGCAATATTTTATTAACAATATAAAATGTTACGTAACCGTTACAATGCAACTGATTATAGTTTTGACTGCTTGAACCTACCTCATGCTAGTTCTGTCTCTTTTGAAAGAGTTGAGGTGGAACAGAGAGGGCGCCAAGCACACAGCGATGTTGGTAGGGGTCATCTGGTTCTCCTCCACGCAGGCGACCACCTCTTGGAGGAAGAGGAGGAGGCTCTGAAGAGCCTCCCTGTTCTCATCAGGCAGGAGGTAAATGGCTGCTTGAACCCCCGCAAACTGTTGATCTTTGGGGAAGTCTGTAGGGAAATCATAAATGCAGAATAATAGCTTGTAAACAGATGCTTCACTTTGTGTCTTGACAATCAAATTCAACAATTTGTTACTCTTGATGTAACTACAGTAGATTGAGTCAAATATTTTGTTGGCTTACATTGGTAGATGTGCAGGAAGCTTTCACACAGTTTGCTGGAGAAGATGGGTTCAGGTAGGTCTCTGAAATACTGCTTCACCATGTCAGCCACATCAAAAGCAGACTGATTTTCAAAGGACACACCATCGGGGTCAGTCTCTATCATGTCCCTTAAATTCTGAATGCGGGATTTGACCCCAGACTTTCGGAAGAGCCCAACCTGTCAGGTTCAATGAGATATGTGTTGGTGAAGGGGACAAACTGTTACGTAACTTGTGCAGTTTATTCTACTGTAATTATCATATAATATGCATGGATAGAAACTCAGCCAACAGCACGTCAGTCGTGAATCCCATTTAAAGAGTGCAGATGTGGATTCAGCATGTCTAGTCTCATGGGAATTAACATGACTCTACACTGTAAAAAAAAAAAAAAAAAAAGTACAGTTTTTAAGTCCAATCAACTTGGATGTTTAAATCATTTAAACTTAAATTACATTAAACTGATTTAAAAAGTTGGCTTTTGTATAACTTATAAAAAAAGTTGGAAATTGCTTAACTTATTTTGATGAGGTAAAGCAATGTAAAAACGTATGTTGTCATAACGTATTGATCATACATTTATGCACAACCTGAAATTCGCTTGGGTAAAATGTGCTGTATCCAGGCAAAGTGTCCACTATTGGTTCTAAAGTAAGACGTTTGCTTTCTTTGAGAAAACATAATCTTCAAATCGGTAAAATGCACATCAGGTAGACATTTTACCTGAAAACTTGATTTTACGCATATATGTAGAGTCATGTTTTTCCTTTTAGCAAGAACAGCTGTTTAATATAAGCCTAAATTTTGGATGATTATGCAAATTGAACTTTGTACGTTTAGCTTTTATTGAAACAGCCTCTATTGTTGGTTGGTGACTGGATGGCATACCTGATCCAAGCACTCGGTCCTTAAGAACTCCATTGCTCTCAAAATGCTTGGTGGCAAAGGCTTCCCCGATTGCTGAACACTCTGGAGCAAAGGCACCTCAAACACTTTTCTGCTCTTATGTTCTGAAGGTTTAACCTTTCGGTAGACTTTTTGCACAGTCCTAGAATGGCAGAAGTGCAGAACGATGTATTTTTAGATTGTCACTTGCATTACCCACCTACAATTGTCTGAGATAATGAAGTGTTGTGCTAAATTGAAAGTAGAAGTAGCAGCGTATATTTAGTGGATCACATTAACCATATTAGCAGTGTTGTGAGGCTCTCATGCACATCAGCATCAGTGATAAATGCTTGCATGTGTTGAACTGACATTTCATTTGTTTGTTTGTAATAAGCTTCTTGTTATTTTCTCTGTATGAGCTTAAGGAATCTAGTAGTAAAGAAATAAAGCAATTAAAATGGATGTAGTGGTTTTAATCTTTGAGTACATATTGGCCTGCTGGCGAAAGGCTTGTGATGAATTTCGAACTGTCCTTTTCGTTTAGCAAAGCCCATATTGATTTACATTCAGAAAAGCCTTTTTTCATTAGACAGTGAACTTGCTGCCATGACTATAGGCTGTGTAGTAGAGAAGATAACCTGACAGCAATTTAAGTCCTGCTTCTCATTATTTCTATATAAATCAGGTTCAGGGACCTTGAGATAAAACTTCAAAGCCAATTAAATGCCGGAGCCAACTAATACGACAAAAATTGGATTTTCAAAATTTCATACAATCTAGTTTCTCTTGATAGCGTTAGCCTCAATTACCCCTTCATTTATCCTTACTCTCCTCAACATCAAGCTTGGTTGTTCAATGAAAGACAATATAAATAACCCATAGTGTCTTAATGTGATTGTTTAGATTCAAGAGGCTCTGCATTCTACACAAATTTGCTATAACTAGTCTCAAATATTGTTTATTGTAGAATTCACGAGTTCACACTTACATATAATTTATGGAGAGTAATTTAAATGCGTATTTGGCGTGCTGTCCGGGGGGAGGGCTTCGAGCTTGGAATTTGGCCCGAACCCAAAGTTCGGACCCAAACCCCCCCCCCGTGTATGTAAGTGGTTGATGAATAAAAGAGTGGAGAAGGGGTGGTGGAGGGATGCTGGCAAACTGTCAATGAACAGAGGTAAGACTGCTGCGTGTACCTCTTATTGATGATTAGCTGATTGCTCTCCACCTGTGTCAATTATCTGAACGAGCTCATCCCGAACTTTGTTTATAAAACATCATGAAAAGAGAGGTAGAATGGACGTGTCATATCTGAAATCAAGTGAGCTGACTCACAGTTAGGATGCTGAATAGCAAGCAAGCGATCAATGTGAATGCGGGGGTAGACTTAAGAGCGTTGTTTCTTTTGTAGTTAGCTCAATGGTTGTTAAAACAAATAGGCCAATTACTCCTCTCCCAAGAAGTCAATTATCCTCTCCTCTTCTGCATAAGCAATTGTTCTTTTTTTGTCCAGTCAACTACACAATTGCCAAACATGTTATTAATTGCTCTATGGGAAGATTAGTTATCAGATTTGGGTTAAAATATTATGCTAGCAAAAGGAAAAGATTTCCTATTAATGATCTGATCACATCACATATTGAAATGTGCTTCATGTGTGGAGACTTGTAGGGAGTCAATCGCCAATAGATGATAGTTTTCATTGTATTGCCCTTATCCAGTTTAAGATTATGTTACCTGAACAGAAACTCAAATTGGTTTTCAAGCAAGTTTCCTGCACACCACCAACACCCACCTTAATTAATTCTATAATGTTGCTGTGTTGGGCTACATAAGCTCTGATATTGCCACAGAAGCTGCGTTTCCACCACAAGAACTAGGGACTTCGGGGTGGTACTCTGTGTGTTTCGACCGCAGGGACTAGGGTCTAAATGAAGTTCCGGGTAAAAATTTCCCCCTCAGAAAGTCCCTGCTCGTGAGGTAGTACTTTTTCAAAGTTCAGGAACTTTCGGGGGTGGGGTTCAGGCGCTGAACATGCTGATTGGTTGAGTTCACGCAGCATTTTTATTGGTTGACTACACGCAGCATTTTATTTCAACCACCGTTTTTAAAAGTCTGTTGTGGTGCGTACAGTAAGAGTTTTTTGCTATTCAAATCAACAATGGAATTTAAAACATACTGACTGACAATGAGGTTCAGGCTTTATTAAGCTTATATGCGGAGGATGAAATCCAGCGGGAAGTTGCGCGCAATCCTACATTACTGGACTAATTTGCCTAATATTTACGGTACTTAAGACCACGATGGAAAAGCAGACAGAAGCAGGTTTGGGGGAGAAAAAAGTTTCTGGGACAAATCGTTCCGGGTAATTTGGGTGGAAACGCAGCTAGAGTCACAGTGTTTACACTTTTCAGGGGAATGTGAATTTAGGAGAAAGTATTTTGACATAGAAAAAATAAACATGCCACCTTTAATTATGAATAAGATGAAGTGAGTTGGTGGAAAAAAACACCATTCTTACAAACCCGCAGTTACTTGTGAATTGGACATCAATGGACTCAATTTCACAAAGAACAAATCTCCACTGTTAATCTATATCTCCCCATGCTATCACATGGTCGAATCACAGTGTGAGTTTGTCTTTCAAAATGGTAAAAAAGAGCAAGACTGTGCTGTGTCATGCAGCCTATGGTGTGAGAGGGTTCACTCTCCTTTTCACTCACTCATTTTGAACTCACTTCTCTTGAAACCATGTCTATTTTGTCTGCTGAGAGATTTTTCAAGGTTGCAGCTCAGCATAAATAATGAATGAATCTCTAAACAGCAGGTCTCTCACTCTCTCTTTCTTCCTCTCTCATTGTCTCAGTGTTTTTTAAGCAAGCCACTTTTACTAGATTATTTGCATCCCTTTTCCCCTCCCCTGTTTTTCTTCCCCAGCCCATCTTACCAGTTCCAGCCTTGTTTGCTGAAGGGTGAGTGCTTGTCCATCAGAGCCGTGAGCCTGAGAAGGCTCAGTCTTTGCAGCATGGAGACATGTGGTGCTGATTTTTCCTGTATGCCTGTGCTGGGGTTACTCAGTGAAAGCATCTGTGCACTGGACCAGTGGGGCCTCTGAATTCTGAAATGTAGGAAATGAACCAACTTTTGTATAAATACGCATTGTCATTACATGTTTAATGGTCTTGCAAGCATTTGCTCTTTATTGAATGAGGGATGCATGTACACTAGATCCCTAGCGTGTCGCATGAATTCGATCAGACACTTCTTGTTACAGCTGCCTTCATAAAATGGTAGTTTGTGCCTCTTACCGATCAGTATGCTCTGTAGGCTGAGCAGTGTGTTCAAATGCTTCTGGGTTCTTGTTGTATGTCTCCTCTAGGACAGCTTCATCTGTCTCTTCTGGCTCTTTTATCTCAAGGTGGATATCAGTCAGAGAGGAGGGTGAGGGAGAACCCGAGTGGGAAAAATCTGAATCCCCGTCCTCTGACAACTTATCTGTCCAAGAGGTTACCAACTGCTGCAGGCCACAAATGCGTTCCATCACACTGTCCAAAGCTGAGAAGACGTCATCATCTAAAATCTGCATGTGATCTGGCACGTTGTCATAAATGCTGACACGGTGATCACACGTAGCCAGAGGGCTGCATGCTTGTTCTTGGTCCTTGGAGCTACTGCTTTTACACTGTCTTCCACGGTAACCATGAAAGCTTCCAGTCCTCCAGTTGACCGAAGTGTTGTCGATAGGTGAGAAGGCGTTGTTGTGGGAGAGCACAGTTGGGAATGTCCCTGGCTTGTGTCCATGGGGAATTTCAAAGACGGGGGTGACGTCAAGGTTGCGCTGGTTGTTGAAATGCTGCTCGTTGATTTTCTTCTGGCTGTCTTCTTGTTTGGGCAACCCAGGGCGTTTGCAGTTGCTGCGCACCTTGGTCACAGGGCTTGGTGTGCTGACCGCGCTGCTGCTTTCCGAGGGACTACTACTGGATCCAGAGGGTGGTGTGGTGGATGCAGGACTTTCAGTCTTGTCTTGGAGCCTTGCTAGGTCTAGACATTGAAGATGCTTGAGCCTTTCCTCACCAAGACCTTCCTGGATAATTGGTCCACTTATGACAAGTCTGGCTTTCCCGCTTCGGGTGTGTGGCTGTAGTGTGCTTCCTGGTAATCTGAGTTTCTCCATCTTCCGGAGAAGGCTTTTGCCTTTTTTTACTGGAGGCTTTTCTGCAAGGCACTCTTCACTGCTCAAAGTGTGATGTTCAATGGGGGATGGAGGTCTGCTGGAAGAAGTATCGGGAGATTGGGGCTTGTAGTTCGAGGAACATCTCGAGGAGCTACGACTTTTTTCGGGTTCCTCTGCCATTGTATTGGGAGCGCTTCCCCCATCGCTGTCAGCATTACTAGAGCTATGAGTGGAACACAGCTCATGGCATTCACCGCTATCGAAAAGAGAAGCCTCACAGCTTCCCGATCTCCTAAAACTTGAAATGGGGCTGTTCAGTGAGTGCAGTAGCTCCCCGTCATCCACACGTATCCAACGCCTGCTCTTCCTGTCGAATGACCATTTTGGGCTGATTGCATAGAGGTCTTCTTCCTCTTCTTCGTCTCCCTACATGAACAAATCAATATGTTATACACAGCGAAGGAAGGTGTGTAGGAAACCTTTCCCCAGGCTTTCTTTTGTTTATATACTGTGTTTACATGTGTCTTCTCTAGAGTTTTCTCTCAAACTCACCCTTCTTTTGGACCGGCTCAACTCCAGCTTCATCTCCACGCACTTGTTTAAGGTACTTAATCTCCTGAAAGCAAAAGAAAACATTGATGTCAGACAGGAAGACAGCATGATGTTCCTCTCAAATTCCTCCCGCTGTGATTAGCAAGACGTCTACGCCACAATAGCGCACGCTCATGCCGCCGAGGGTGGAAAAGCATTACCTGCAGAGAGAATCTAAGGCATCCTTATCCAGAAATGTATGGTCCCTCTTCACCCAGTCTATGTCAATAGGGAAACAGCAATCTGGAAGGCAAACAAATTAAATTGAATTGCAGTACAATAATGTTTGCAATTTATTAGGACACATAGTTAAAGTATGCAATGAGAAATTATCAAAATAAATATTTACCAGTGAATAACTGTGCATACTGAGGAAAACCAGCTGCCTGAAGCCAATCACAAGCCCCCTTTGCTTCAATCTCTGCAAAGAGAATCAGTGCATATGAAGTATGTCATTTCTGGTTGTTTAGCTTTTATGAGGCTAACATAAGAGACAAATTCAGCAAACTATTACCACTTAATTACATTTATTTTTTTAATTAACATTGAAAGTGGAGCATTGTTTTGTACAAAGCCATTTTATTCCACCCCAAGTTTATCAACCATTCTCTCATTTCATTAATTTCATGTGGATTAAAAGCGGAGGCTGGCTAATTTGCTGCTAATTGAATGTCTTTGGCTTTAACATGGTTGACCAAAAGAAGGCAGGCAGCAGGCACGCATGATTCCAGCCTTGCTTGCTGCTTCTATTCCTCTGTCACTCATTTACGTTCACCTTTTTAAATTTTTTCCTAACATAACACTGCCAGGAACAGATGGTGGAAACAAATCCTTTCTTTGCACTGTCTGGCGATCCATAAAACCTATCTTTCCCATAAGCGGCGAAGGGGTCAGGGGAAGACAGCTGGATCTGTGCTACAAAGAACAGATGGCTCAGATATGTAAACATAGGGACCAAGTTAAGGCTGCCACTCCCTGCTCTGACGCAGGATTGGCCTGTCAAGGACTGCGCTGGGTGCGATGGCCTCATGTAGCTGTGTTGTAGACGACATGTAGGTTAGCACCATGGCTTGCATTACTGTAGCTTAGCAGGGCTGCTGAATTCTGGTCTGGATAAATGAGCATTGCAGATCAGAAGTTTCTCAGACGGTGGGTGTGAATTTGGAAGGCAACTTGTGGGAAATGCGTACATACTCATGCTGGTAGCTGACGCAATAACTGCTACCTCTGCAAATTACCCTGTTCCAGCCATTTTTTGAGAACTCTAGCATGGGAATTATATAAGCGTGATCGTATCACATGCCTCTCCACTGTTTAATAGAGCTGAGCAGGGAAAGGCACTTCCTTTTCTAAATACCTCAGGCGGCCCTACAGGAAGTTGTGCTTTTAGGGTTTGGATGCTGATAACAGATGTGGATTGTGATTGTCCCCCACCCACCCCAGCTCTCTAGAAGCCTACAAGCATCTGAATGGTCTGGGAGGGTCTTGGCAAATGGTGCTACGTGCCGCACAGGCTGTAAGCTATGAATGATACAGAACACTGTTAGATTGGTTGGCTGATACCTCCCTTCCTCCTCGCAAGAGGCACATAGACACTCCAGGTTGAAGCCACCTAATAAAGTGCTACAGCAGGACCCCTGGGGCTTCAGCAACTGCCATAAACACCTATCTTCAGAGGAGCACTCAGAGTCGATTGACATGAGAAAAGCATCTATAGGACCCCTGAGGGGTGGAGAACATCATGTTTGGCTGACAGCTTGAACAGTTGTAACCTTCAGAGTCTTGGCGAAGCTCATGCAGAGCAACCTTTAGCTTTTGAATAAGTTCAGAAAGAAATTCAAGAGATTTAAAGCAAACTAAAAGTTTCAGGAAGGCTCCCAAAGTCTAGGGAAGCATATTTGTGTTGAGATTCAATATATTTTCTGCGTATATGTGCTTATGTCAGAAAATAGAATAAGTACAGTTCTATAAAAAATGTCATTCGAAATGTTGAAGCTAAATTGGTGTTTTTTTCTCTAGGACTGAATGTGTTAATAGTTTTGTTAATAGTTAATAGTATTCACATCCAAGATGATCACACTTCACTTTGCAATACACTAATGGTTTGTAGAGTTCCTGTAAAATGAATGTACAATCCTGTAAAATGAATGTATGAAAGATAACTGAGATTGATGGCTTAAATTAGCCAGTCTGACAATTTTTACTCCCTTTATATCTTTTTAAATGAGGTTTTAGACAGCAGTTCAAGTCAAACGCCCCACAGGGAGAAGGTCTTCTGCTCCAACATGTTCTCATGAGTGTTCGTATGTATTTTATGTCAAATGTGGTTTTACTGTGTATTGATAGCATCTAAAACGTTAATAATTTATATATGAGCAACTTTAGTCGTACAAATCTTTATGAATCCATTGAGTAGTTACTTCATGGAATTAATCAATTAATTCTATTGGTTGATTCTCTTTTATTATTGACCAATGAGATTGCATTTATTAAACACAGTTGGCTCAATTACTTTGGAATTACAACATTTCATTCAGTGCCAGCTCTATTCAAAGTATTACATATTTTAAACAAAACTACTATATATATATAATTTTTTGTTTTTGTTTTTTACAATTACTTTGGGACATGGCAGTTTTCTAAATATGAAATCTACCACAAACACACCATAAAATGATCATAAACATAATTCATTTTATTCTTGCAGTGTAACCTTAATTTTCCAAAACTGTATGCTTGCATTATGTGCGAAACAAAACCAAATTCAAATCTTTATTCAGCGATCTTCACCTTCAACCGAAGTAAGGCCGAGTGTCCCCCAAAGTGCTTTTTCCCAGAGGCTAGTGTATTTTTTCCCATTCTTTTCAATAGAAGCGGCACGATTTTTAAAACGGTAGCAGCGTGACGAGCCGCCGAACTCTTGCCATTTTTTACCAGTCACAGAGAGTTGAAGAATGTTCAATCTCACTTTTTTTTACCACCCGTCCAATTACAATGGAGAAGGGGCGGGACAAATACCACATTAACCAACTGTCACATTCTGTCTGTACAACGATATGAACCAACAAGAAGCACATATTTTTTTCTCTTTCTTTTCCCTTTTTTTGAACAACAACCACATCTTTTTGAACAACAACCACATCTATCCAAAGTCCCAGAGCAAGTACATTGTGTTGACATTTTTATGTTTAGATTATTTGCGAAATCAGATACTAGTAAGTTCGAGGATATTCTGTATTGGAGCATTTATAGCATCTCAACTGAAAAAAAGTGCTCTCAAGCACCCACAGCAAGGTTTTCAGCTTGCTAAAAATGCTTTGGTGGACAATCAAAGTCAAAGAACAACTCCTACACTCAAATGCTCATTGGCTGTTGTGTGCCTTGTCGCTGATTGTGACATGCTGTGTTTGTGTTGTTTTGAATAAGATTTAATTGACGACTAAAACTTTACTTTAAACCACTCAAAACTGTTGTGTATCGCCAGTGAGCACTTTTGAATGCAACATATATTGGTACAATAAATAAATTAATGTTATTAAACTTATCTGTTACAAATTTTCTTTACAATATAGGCTATACATATGTATAGTGTGTAGCATTAGGTTTAGCGTGAGGAGAGGGATTATTTATGTAATTATATATTGTAACTAAAATGAATTGTCACTACATTTTTATGCCTGTTTTTTATATATTGTTGAAAAGTGGTTGTTTAAGTTTGGGGATAGGGCATCTAAGAGATCTAAGATATATTTAAAATGTAACTGTATAATATGTTTGTGATATAAAGTCCTTGTAAATATTTTACATTTCTATAGCTGTAAACGCGTATTATTGCTTAGATTTTAGATGTTGCCACTAAGTCCATATTTTCTTTACTATGGATTTCAGCATCTAACCAAACATATAAAAAAGTATAGTTTTGTATCTGTAACAGTTACGTACCCCATATAAACAATGAGACAAGGCTGGGTGCTCCCTATCCTAACTAACAAGTCTTGTTAGTTTTTGCGATCATACATCAAGAGTAAAAGTGACAAGTCACTGGCTTTCTAACCATCATCATAATCTCCAGATGTGGCACAAAACGTTTTTGAGCAATCTTAGCCCTTTTTCCATAACTATGAACTCACAGCTGTTTTCTGATTGACAAATATGCTCCATTTCATCAGCGACAGGACTGATTTCGATGAAAATGTTGGCAGGTACAGAAAAATGAGGTCATTGGGATAATTGCTCAGACACTCTGTTGTTACTCCTGGTTGCTAGCAACAATCTTTTCATAGATCAAAAAAAGAGAGACCCTGTAACTCCTCAGAGCTAAAGTTACCACTATCCAGCAATCAGAGATCATTACTGCTTGCACAAATCTTTGCAAATTGTTAGATAAATTGCTGATGATTAATGCCAAGGAGTTGTCATAACCAGCAGACAATAAAACCTTCTAGTGGTCTACCAGCAGACCATAGTATACACTCTTATATGATTCAGTATAATCAAAGCAAAACCATGAAGAGGTATTCAGCTCAATAATAACATCACCATCCTCTAATAAGCTCACATATGTTTTTCTGTGACAAAGTATTCACTCAAAATTATTAAGTGGGCCCTTTGAAGTCATTAAGATGTTACACTGACTTCACTGATAACATCTCAACAATTGCTAATTTACAAGCGTACAGTGGTATTCGTTCAACTAAATTATGCTCATGCTTGTTCTGACATATTTATTAGAATATTGAACCGCTCAAATGTACCATGCTCTCATAACTAAAGGGCAATTTTAGTCATGAAATAGCTTTTGCTCAGCTTTAGATACATTTGACATAAAACTATAGAATCGTTTAAAATAAAAATGAGCAGACGTAAAGATTTATACTTACTTGTAATGAGCATTGTTGTTTGTTTGGTTCTTACGCAGAAATTTCATATAAAAACTTTAGACTGACTAAGTAAAATAAAGAATTTCAGGCATTACCACAAAAAAAAAAAAAAAAAATCTAGGCAATAAACTTCAAGCTTTCATTAACGGATGCAAAAGATTGCTACTTTTAGGAGAAAGCTAGGCTTCTCCTTCACACTGGTCACCATAATGAAATCACAGGAAGAGCATTCCCCTCTTTCCTCACTGGACCAAACCAAACACAACTTTGACTGGGTGGGTTGTTCCTTAACTAAACAATGACTTTTGTCAAGGTTATTTACAGTGAGTGCTTGGAATTATTCTAGGCATTTTGAACAACTGTTGAAAATTGTTGTCTGGTCATTCATGTAGTATATATTGCTGTCAAATCGATTAATTGCAATCAATTGCATCTTAATTAAAGTTTGTCTTTAGATAATTATACACAGTACGCACACATATTATTATGTATACACTGTATAAATACACACTCATGCATGTATATATTTAAGAAAGATTTGCATGTATATACTGTATATATATTTATATAATTCATATTATATATAAATATTTTATATATAAATATAACAAATGTTCTTAAATATATACATAATAATCATGCACAGTATACACATATATTATGTAAACACAAACTTTTACTCTGGATGCTAATCGATTTGACAGCACTAATATACAGTATATATATATATATATATATATATATATATATATATATATATATATATATATATATATATATATATATATATATATATATATATATATATATATATATATATATGTATATATATATATATGCATGCATGCATGCATGCATACATACATACACACACTGTATATTAGTGCTGTCAATCAATAAAAAAGCCAGAATCATACTTTTTTCTGTAATTAATCGCACCTTAAAGTTTTTAATATATTTTTTTTATTGTTATAATTTCACATTAAATCTTCAAATTGATGTAGAAACAACATAAAGGCAGTATATTTAAAAATGTTATGAATGAAGGCCAGTCACTGATAGCAATACCACTACTGATGTTGCTATGAAATTGATTTTTCCCCCTCTTTTTTAGCCATTCATTATAGCAGTTTAACTTTACAGTATAATTGAAAGCTATCATTTTTAACATTTATTAGGCTTTAAAAATATAAAAACTTTACATTTAATCAACTTAAAACAAGCTTCACTTAAACACATTTTAATAAATGTTACATTTAGCTGTGCTCTTTAATATATCAGGGCTCAACGCTAATGATTTTTTTCTATTGGCCCAGTTAGACCGGTTCAGATTTTTACTTGCCCTGTCAAAATGCACAAAAAAAGTTATTGTTTTCATTGTTTTTGACCCATGTAACCTTGTAAACAGTGCGTTTAAGATTTTTAGGTAGGTCTAACAGAAATGTAATACACTTCACAGCCTTCGTTAAATTATGAATTGAATTTAGATTAATCATTTTATAGCCAAGTTATTCAGTCAAGAGCAATGAGTGATTTTCTCTTTTTCGTTTGTTCTTTGACTTTGATTAACATTAATGACAGACATCATAGCAGCATGTTTATTTGGCTGCTGTCACTTTAAGACCTGTCACATTCCATTCTCTATGTTCATTAAAGGGATAGTTCACCCAAAAATGAAAATTAGCCCATAATTTACTCATCCGCAAGTCATCCTAGGTGTATATGACATTCTTCTTTTAGACGAATAAAATCGGAGTTATATTACAAAAGTCCAGGCTAATCAAAGCATAAGAATTTGATTCATAGTTGCTCTGTTTTTGAAGTCCATAAAAAGTGCATCTGTCCGTCAAATAACATGCTCCACGCGGCTCTGGGGTGTTAATAAAGGCCTTCTGAAGCGAATCGATGCGTTTTTGTAAGAAAAATATCCATATTTAAAACTTTATCAAGTAAACTTTCGGCCCACCGCCTTCCGTGTTCAATTTAAATACACACAATTGTTGAAAGTTCCCCTGCCGATCGAAAGACTAACATGACCATGTAGGCTCGTCATGACGTCACGTACGCATCTTGAGTTTCACTTTCAACATTCAACACTTTTCCACGGAAGGCGGTGGGCCGAAAGTTTACTTGACTTGAGGGTGAGTAAATGATGGGCTAATTTTCATTTTTGGGTGAACTATCCCTTTAAGACATTATTTAACTCATTTGAGACTGCATTCACTGATACTCAACAAAACAGGAATTTTGGCATACTTGTGTGTGTGTTTTGTCTGTTCAAGCGCTGTCCGAAGTGGCTTTCTGTGCGCGTGAGTCGTGTGTGTCACACAGACAGGAGATTCACAGACATGCACCATGCATGTTGTGTGTCTTGTTGCGCTTAAATGGTTTAAAAGCATTTGAATGAATAAGAGCACGATCATAAAATATAACGCTAGCCAAATGATGACGGGACAAAGCGGATACTGCGTAAAAAATTAATCGCATGCATTAACAAGTTAATTTTAACTGCACATTTTAGAGTGGCCTTTTATTGTGGCCAGCCTAAGGCACACCTGTGCAATAATCACGCTGTCTAACCAGCATCTTGATATGCCACACCTGTGAGGTGGATGGATTATCTCAGCAAAGGAGAAGTGCTCACTAACACAGATTTAGACAGATTTGTGAACAATATTTGAGAGAAATAGGCCTTTTGTGTACATAGAAAAAGTCTTAGATCTTTGAGTTCAGCTCATGAAAAACGGGGGCAAAAAACAAACGTGTTGCGTTTATAATTTTGTTCAGTGTATATACTAAATTTGATGCACCTCTTGATTGAAATAAATGTTGTGATGTTATTTCCATCAAGAGGTGCATGAATTTTTGGTCAAGATCTTGTATTGACGATGTAAGAGTCCAGAACTCTATAAAGTCTCCTCCAGCACATCCCAAAGACTTTCAGTGAATTTAAGGTCTGGACTGGATGCCAATTCATGTGTGAAAATGATGCGTCATGCTCCCTCCCAACTATTCTTTCACAATTTTGTAGAGCCTGATGAATCTTGACATTATGGACATCCTGGAATATGGCCATGATGTGTCTTCCTACATGAAATGAAAAGCTACACACTCCATCAATTAGGGTCATAAGAACAGTTGCCAAACATATGACATGCTAGAAACATAATAATCACTGCAATAATGATCCAATCATAAGCATTTGCCTATTTATATCCAGACTTATATACTGCATTACACTGTATAACCTTTTAGTTTTTTTAGGAATTTCCCTGACAGTATTCAGTCATAAGATATTATGTCTAGATAGTGCCTGTTCACTGATGCCTCAATGAAAGTTTTGTGAAGGGGTTTTAGATTTGAACATCTGCTCTTTTGTTGCATTTCTTCGAAGGACAGACGCAGAGCTATGATGCTAATGAGACCCTAAATCCCATAAGGATATTGACACAGCCCATCACAGCTAATAGTTTTTGACTCTGAGGCTTCATCAGGACTTACTCCATAGCAACCCATTAGCACTAATGGCTCTCATTAAACACACCAGTGTTTGATTACATCCTCTTAAGTGAGAAAGCCTGAAGTTCTCAGTTCGAAATTCTCTCCTAAGTGAACACTGAAAGTACAGATGATGACAGGATGGTTTGCTTTACTTTGTTTCTGCAAACATTTCCTAAACTTGACTAGAGAAAACTTGTGTTTTGTAATAAATTCAGTATTAATACGGCAAACCTATCTGACCTTTTCTGTTTACTGTAGTTGTCAGTTTACTTATTCTGTTGTTATGTAAAAATATCTGTGTCCAGCGGAAAGAAAGGGGACTGAATCACAAACCAGGCATGTGATAAGTTAGCGGAAGGCATGACAGCCGTTCCTGGCTCCATCGTGTCCCCAGCCTGTCCCACCCTCTCTGAAGTCATTTGGCGGCAAGACACGCAGCACTTCAACAGTGCAGTTTCCTCTCTGGCTCTGTGTCAAATTGCTTCAATAGTGTCACTATAAAAGCTTGTTCAATTGAAAAAGTAGAAATACTATATGGAGTACTTCTGTATATATATAAACTATAGTGTCTGTTCAGCTTGATCTTATTAGTATTCACAGCTAGTTGTATGTAATGTGTCTATGTGGTGCTTTTAATATGCTTTAAGACAAACCATGTGCAAATCATGTCAACACTATTGCTGAGTTTTTTCTCCTTAAAACTGCAGTGAACCAAAGACGGTCTCACAAATGCGGTTTGAATTCGACAGTGTTTCTTATGTCACTAACTACCTTGTAACCAATCACGTTGACACTTGGTCAGGACCCCTCTGTGTCACTTTTTAACACACAGGGTACCCCTTTAGTGTAATTTTCCGACGCACAGGGTACTCCATTGATTTCAGTTGTTTGCCCAACGTGTCAGATCAAGACGCATTTAATTATTTGCATTTGTAAAAGTAGACATGATTTTATGAATATTTAGGCTACTTTTATATTTTGGAGCAACCCACTCTTACCCTAAAACCTACCGACTTCTCAACAATATAAACACAGGGCTTAAAGTATTTATAAAGTATCTCCGGCGTGCGCCGTTTGGCTGCGGAGAAAAATTCTATGAATAAAAAACTGTTGATATCACGTTCGAGTTCATGAGTTCGCCTACCAATGGTTTGAGAGTAACATGCAGAGTCATCTGGCATTGGTGTTGACGTCGCCGACGAGCACACACTTCCAGCCAATCAGCGATCAACAGGCAGACGCGCTCATTCATGACTGAAAGGATTTTAGCGCGATATCTTGTAGCTGTATATTCAAGTGATCGAAGTGGCATAAATATACAGTATCTGCATAAAGAAGTTGTATCTGTATTAGAGTAGAGAGTGGGAAAGTGATCCAGCGTGGATAACACCTCTTTATTAAAAAAAAAAAAAAAAATGCAAACTTTGCGCGAGAGTTATGCCGGTGAGGGTCTTAAACATGGTCTTAAACGCCAGTCAATTATTAAAAAAAAACACACAAAAAAAAAACTAACCGTTTATCTGTTTTGATCCAATCTCCTGATATTTTTTGGTTTGTTTTTCATCAACATTATTTGGCGCTCTCCAACACACAACGGACTTCCCCGGAACCCCCGTAGAGGGACAGATGTTCACCAAACATAGCTTTACAAAATCCTGTGGGAAAAACTGATCATGATCATATGAACTTTACTCCAGTCTAGTACAACAATGTTCCTCAAAGTCAGTAAAGTTGATAAAGCCAAATTAAAATGTCATTGAACAAACTATATTTGGGCTAAGCCCCGAATCTTTAAAATGTCTGGCTCCGCCCCTGGCAAATACATTATTATACTGTTGTTTTTTGTTTTGTTTGCCAAATAATGTATTTGTCCACTCACCCAGCCCCCAACCCCACTGAAAAAAAAAGTTCAGGCGCAGGATTTTTTTTTGCTTTAAACCCTGTAAACAGGCAAATAAAAGTACAGTCACAGGTCTTTATTGCAAAAACTGTCCAAAAACAGTAAAAAAGTATTAACTCATGTTCCAAGTCTTCTGAAGTCATACGATATCTTCATGTGAAGAACCGAGTTGATATTAATGTTTTAATCGCTGAAATGATAATCCCGCCACTCCGTGAACACACTCATATCATATCATATCTCATTCAAAAGATACACCCGGCTCTTTAGCATGACGCGATCGGTCACAAGACACACAAGAGCCAATGGCATTTTACAATCAAAGCTGACGTAATGACGCAATTGGTCACGAGACATACGACAGCCAATGCAATTTCACAGTCATATATGTCTGTTATATGCTGTTTTATATCATAATACACAGGGTAGGTTTAAGGATGGGTTACGTTTCAAACGTGTCTAAATAGCGTAAATAAAAAAATTAAATAAATGTAAAATTATTCTGGCTGTTTAAATTGAGAATCACGCTCCAACATGCCGTAATGGCAAAATCATAACCCAATATATAATTTCATCATGACGATAACATTCCCATGGCCAACACGTCTGTATATGACGCCAAAGGTTTCACACTGAAATCAATGGAGTACCCTGTGCATCGAAAAATTACGCTAAAGGGGTACCCTGTGCATTAAAAAGTGACACCCAAGGGTCCTGACCAAGCATCGATATGTGATGAGTTGGGAGTGAGAATGTGTTGGCGAAGTCTCAAGAGAAGCCAGGTTATCCCGGTATTTTTTTCTGTTGATATGAAAAATTGGGTACATTTAGCAATATAGAGGCTGACTTATGTATATTACGATGTTATGATGAACTATATGCCTTTCTCCACAGATGTTCTATGATGTTCAAATGGTTTCTAAGAATACTGATTTTGAAGGAAGGAAGCTGTCTGTCTCCGAGTGGCGAACGGCAAGCACATTATTAGCTGTTTGATAACGTAGTCAAGCAAAAGACTAATCATATTCATTACCATTATGTGTCCGACATTGTAAAGAACGATACCATTGTGCAGCTTTTACTACAGTAAAGTTGACCGAGTCGATCTCTGAATTGGTGTGAGTTTGTGGAGGCGGGGCTAATTTGCATATTCTCACGTATACTAAATAAAGCAAGGGTGCAGTTACATTCAAGCTATTTTAAGGCATGAAGACATTTTTTTCACAGGAATAACAGTTTAAATATGTAATTTTGGTGAAAGTTAGTTTTAAGTAATACAATTATTTACTAGAGGGGGGCTTTAAAAAAATGTAAGCAATAATGTATGCACAGTTTTAGAAAGGTAAAAATCTTATAAAAGATTAAAAAATCTTGTATAAAATCTATAAAATATGTTATAATTGCATTTTATAAACATCTTTTTGAGCTCCTAAACCCATCCATAGCCTAAACCAATATATGACTAATTCTCAACAAACAAAAAACCTTGTTTAAACCTTTAAATACAAAAAAAATGTACTTCAAGGGGCAAGAAAATGCATTTATTTAGATTGACAGTATATAAAAACAAATCACCCCAAAGTATGTGAGAAAATACAAGGGACTAAAAAGTATTGAATATATATCGAATATATCTACATGTGCCTATATGGTTAGATCACATTAGCCATGTCAGGGTTCTGTCACTTCGGTCTAGTTTACTCTTGGTTTGTGACAGAGCCCTGACACTCCTGTATTGTTTGTCTTGTCTTGTGTCTTGTGTTTGTCTTGTCTTCGAGCATGCTCGAGCTGCGTGCTCTTCTGTCCTTGTGTTTTGTGTGCGGGGCGTGGTGTTCGGATCCCAGCACTTCGGTCTAGTTTGGGTTTCAGTTTTGTGTTGGGATTCTGACATTCATGCTCCACGTGTTTTTTTTTTGTCATGAGCGCACGGAATGAGCATTCGCTCGTTCTCGTTCGCTCTGTCTTGTCGTGTGAGCGTGTGCTCTTCTGTCCGTGTGTGTTTGTGTAGCACGCGGTTCGTGTTTACATAGGCCGCGTGCTTTCATGTTATGTTTTGTCTTATGTTGTGTAGCACGTTGTTGGTGTTTTTCACTGGCTGCGTGCTTTCATGTTATCAAGTTTTGTGTGAACATGCAGCTGATGAGTTTTCGTTAGCTGCATGTTCATGTCACGTTTGGTCTTGTCAAGTGTTTCTTTGTGCCATATGCTCATGTCTATTGTCTAACCCCGCCCACCTTTTTTCCTGATTATTGGTTCATTTGCCCCACCTGTCTTCCCTCGGTAACCTCTTTTGTTTGTTCCCTATTTAATCTCCTTGTGTTTATAGTCCTGACTCCTGTGCGGAATCGTCAAATGTACCTCATGTTTTCCTGCTCCTGTCAAGTCAAGCCTAGTCAAGTCGAGTCTGTTTTTCCCCCTCGGGGTAGTTTGTTTTGTTTTGTCTTGTTTTATTTTATTATTCACATTAAAATGCCCATATTTCTGCATCTCTGAGTCCTTGCTTCATCCCTTCAACAAACCCTGACATGCCAGTTATTTTTGTATTCTTATAAAATTGTTCAATTTCAAGGAATGACGGTTCGCCTTCAAAACATCAGTATTCTTGGTAATGTTTATTTGATCAGGACAAGTGCTGACATTTTACACGACTCTCGTAATACATTTTCCATGGGAATTTTTGTAATCTGAAAAACTCAATTACTAGTTGCAAAATGAAAGAGGCTGGAAAAAGAGGTATTGAGGCAAAATAAAAGTGTTCTATTCTATTGAATGGCAAAAGGAGATGGTGGTCCAGTGGGTTAAACCATTGAACTGATATGCAGAAGGTTGCTGGTTCGATCCCAGCGGTCGCCACCAGTGTGTCCTTGAGCAAGGCACTTTACTCCACGGGGGGATTGTCCCTGTAATTAGTGCACTGTAAGTCGCTTTGGATAAAAGCGTCTGCCAAATGCATAAATGTAAATGTAAAAGCTTTACAGACATGTAAAGCAAATATAAAGCCTCTCTTTTGCTTTTGCATCTAGCTTCTTTGGATATAAAAAATGCACTCAATCCCCGACATTAATCGCTTGACAAAGTTATTTATTTATTTATTTTTTCAGTTCTTCTGTGAAAGAATTGCTCTTGTTCTGGGTAGAGCTATTTTGACACCTGGGGATAATTACAGCTCTGTTTAAGATTTGTTTTCTATACCGCCTGGCATTTGGATTGTCTCAGACTTGTCAGATCCCTTCAAGAAGAAGTGCATCTGAGAAGAAGAGTCGTTCGGTGAACGGAGCTGGCACAGACGTGAATATACCCCCGTTAAAAAATCATTCCAGCTCAGCTCACATAATTGTGTGTTTTCGGACGGGCTGACGTGAACTAGTGGTGGCAGGACTATCAGCGTGTTTCATTTCAAGAGAACACAACATGCTACTTTACTCCGGTGGCAGCCTTCTGCATTCATTAAAGGATAAGACATCTGTTTGATCAAACTGTGAAAAAGAGCCCGGCAATCGAGACTTGCACTAACAAAAGTGTTCCAAATCGAATGGAGATGAATGGCTTTGTTTTGGACATATGTGTTCAGTTGTATACAAAGCAACAGATGGCTGACGGCCGTCTTTCATGAACTCCGCAGAAACTGCAGCCCTTTCCTCATTCTGTCAATGCGAACCTGCTGTTTGTGTGATCGTAAAGTTGTGTCTGGGCATTCTGTTGTGGCCCTGGTCACCCTTTACAGAGGTTACTCTAAAAAATGCTGGGTTAAAAACAACCAAAGTGGCACTAGGGAAAAAAAATATTCTAGCCGTTTGCTCAGTTTATTTAAATAAAATAAGCTGAAACAACACAAATCTTTAGTTTTTTTTTTGTTTTTTTTTTGTCCATTTTTACTCAATTTTATTATGTTAAATGAAATTAAATGTGTAAAATGTTAAGTTAACCTAAACCATTTGTGTTGGGACTACATGAATCACTTCTGTTGCACTGACTGAAACTGGGCAGTGTATTTCTAGTTCCCAGCATGTTTTGTACACTCTCAGAAAAAAAGGTACAGTGCTGTCACTGGGGCGGTACCCTAAGGTACAAAAGTGAAAAGGTACATCTTTGTACCTTACTCACCCCTAAATGGTACATATTAGTACCTTAAAGGTACATATTAGTACCTTTTCGGTTTTGTACCTTAGGGTACCACCCCAGTGACAGCACTGTACCTTTTTTTCTGACAGTGTATAGGGATTAATCAGGAGAGTAAATGTTGAAATGAAGTGTTGTTAAATGTGTTTTTTATTAAAGGGAAAGACTTTGAAAGAAGTTTGATGTTATATTTGACATGCAAAAGATGTTGATTTTTGAGGTTTCCGTTATGCTGAAGTGTGGGTGGCTATATGAAATAAGTCTATGCTGTTCTCAATGAGCCGTAACTGTGCTAATGCCAGTATGAGAAATGTTTTACTTGATCATTACTTGCATGCTACAAGTGTTACACTCAGCATGTGAACAAGTGTTGCGTTGACTATTAGTTTTTACTAGTGCTGGGAATCGATACATTTTTTTTAACTAATTAATCAAAAAAAAATCTGCAATTAATCGCGATTAATCACATTTTTTGTTTTTAATATTTTGATATTGTAATAATTTCAGTTACTCTCCAAATTAATGTAGAAACAATTTAAAGACAGTATATTTTAAATATGTGTTGTAATGGCATCTTTTTATGAATGAAGGCCAGTATCACTGATGCTAATGTCTCTATGAAACATTAATAACGTTACATTACAGTATAACTGAAAGCTCCCAATTTCAACATATATTTTTGCTTTAAAAAAACAACTTTTAATTTAAGTGAACTTAAAACAATCTTTACATTAACCCATTATAATAAATGTTATTTTTACCTGTGGCCTTCCCTGTTAGACATATACAGAAATGTAAAAGTTATCAAACACCTTTCTTAACTGCATAAATTATAAATGAAATATAGATTAATCATCATTAAAGCTACAATTTTCTCTGTTCCCGTCGATCTTTGATGAACATTAATGGCAGGCATCATCAGTGCTCCTGTCACTTTAAGAACGGCCGCTGACGAACATGACGTGGATCTGACGTGCTGTCCCGCGCATCTCATTTCCTCACAACTCTTTAAGTTCATTTAAGACGTTATTTAACTAATTTAAGATTCCTAATATGAAGATACTCAAAATTCTCTGTGTTGTTGTTATTGTTTGTTCAAGAGCAAAAGAGAACTCGATGTGAGCATGAGACTGACGTCAGTCTGTGCGTCGATTGTGTGTGTGTGTGTGTCAGAGTGTCCCTCGATTAGCTGACATGAGACGCAGCCTGCACACAGACAGGACATTGACATATGGCGCATTCTCTTGTGTCTTGTCTCGTTTGGAAGCATTTACATGAATAGAAGCGTGATTATGTAACGCTAGGCAAAAATGGATAGAAAAACGGACGCTGCATTATTTGCGTTAAATATTTTTTATGCGTTAAGCTGAAAAAATTAATCGCCCGTGTTAACGTGTTAATTTGCCCAGCCCTAGTTTTTATAGAAATAAAGAAAATAAATTATTTTGACACAGTTCCCACAGTATGGTTATCAGTTCTACCCCTCTTTATCCTACTTTATCTAGTAGGAATTACATGATTTTTTTAGTACACTCTAAAAAATGCTGTGTTAAAAATTACCCAAGTTGGGTTGAAAATGGACTAACCCAGCAATTGGGTTGTTTTAACCCAGCAATTGGGTTGTTTTAAGCAAACATTTAACCCAACCACTGGGTTAAAACAACCCAAATGCTGGGTTAAAACAGCCCAATTGCTGGGTTAGTCCATTTTCAACCCAACTTGGGTAATTTTTAACACAGCATTTTTTAGAGTGTAGTCTTGACTAAATGAATTTAAGTTCATACAACAAGATTACAACAAATAATTCCAAACCAATTCGATTTTGTTGGAAAACGTACTTCAATTTTGTGGAAAAGTTTTACTTAATTGAATTAAGTTTGTTCAGCTGCTTGTTTTTTTGAGTATGGATTTAAAACGGACAAACCCAGCAATTGGGTTAAATGTTTGCTTAAAACAACCCAATCGCTGGGTTAAAACAACCCAATTGCTGGGTTTGTCCATTTTCAACCCAACTTGGGTTGTTTTTAACCCAGCATTATTTGAGTGTACACAAGCACGTTTCCTTTTCTCAAATACAGGGACGACCATAAAGATATATTTGTGCAATGTTATTAAAGGGTGAGCCCCTTGTGTTTTGGTTATATTTATAGATGGGTTCTTTTGTAAATGTGAGGAAGAGCTTTGAGAGCCGGCCAACTTGAATCTGTGGCTGCCTCCGAGTCTCTCCAGTGGTATTTCCTATATTTCCGTAAGCGTTCTGCTCCAAGAACTGGCTGGCCTTCCTGTACAGACACACACACACGCGCACGCTGTCATCGCAGCAGCGACTATCTGCTCCACTTCAGCGGGGCCCGGGGCAATCCAGCCCCTGATCTGACTGTTTGCAGTCTCTGGTTCTGTCACTGTGACCTTCTCGGAGGGCGGTGGAAATTAAGAGTGTGAAACACATTATCAAGATAATCCACACTGCGGAGATGACTACTATTTGAGACTTTTTCTCCAAGTAATAGCCTTTTAGAACTGAGAGAGCCAGCTAATCAATCTGGTGTGGGGGCAATAAGAGATGCAGTGGGCTCAGGTCCAGATGCTTTCAAATGAGATTCAATTAGGAATGAATATGAATAGAGATTACATTAACAAGCGCACAGAGCTGATCTGTGGCACTTAGTGTTTCCTGTGGCCTTGGAAGACCTGGCAAACTACTGTCAAACTCAGAGTTTATGTGGCACTCAATCAGAGCCTTTCATACGCAAATGTATGACGCGATGATGAAAGAATAGAACAATAGATCCTTATGGACAGGGGTGCACATAACTTTTTTGGTTTAGTTCTCAAAGGAGCACCTGGAGATGTTGTTTGGTACTCACACTTTACGCGACACACTTATCCTACAAGCTGTTGTCACCACTTTCCTCCTGACTGCTCTCCTCTCTTATCTTCTTTTCGCCTCGAACATGGATGATGATGCAGGCCTGCTACTTTCTCACTGGTTAGGCCTGCGATTTGCTGTTTTCATCCACAAGTCAACAGCTGGTCAAAAGTCTATGTAGTAATTTTAGACAAGTGTATGTAATATAATTCTGTCAAGTTAAACCAAAGTTTTATTTTGACAGGTTGCTTATGTTTCTGTGTGTTTATGATATGACTGATCCATCAGGTAAAATGCTGATGAAGTGACTCTCAGAGCGGCTCTGGAGATGAAGTTCATGTGTTCTTGTCCTCATATAGTGAGACGGCAGAGGTTGAAAACACTGCGAGCTTCACGCGTGCTTCAAGTGTGTGTGACGGGGAATAAAACCATGCGTCTGTGTGAGGACATGACCAGAGCAAAGGCAGGAGACACTGCTTGTCGTCAATTTAAAGCTTTATTTTCAGACTTGCCATCACCATATCATAATGCAGAAACCTTACAGGTGACCTTCCTCACGGAAGTCCCTCACCAGAACTGACAGAACAGACAAACTGATAGTGATGTTAACAGTGACACCAAAGCTCCGAAGCGTGTGTCAAAAAAATGAAGTGATTTTCAGTGAAGCTTTGTATCGATGCTTGATTCGTTCAATCAAAATCACATGACCAATGACGTCCGAATATATATATATGTGTGTGTGTGTGTGTTTGTGTGTGTGTGTGTGTGTGTGTGTGTGTGTGTTTCTTTGTGTACATGCACCTGCATTTAGTCTACTTCCTTTATTCATAAGTTTTATTTGTTCACAAACAGGAAAAATGTCCACATTCACAATACAAAATGTTATCTTTATTGGTTTGAGTTACTAGGAGTATGCAGTGGAACAGATTGTTGTCATGTATTTAATTTATATATTCATTCATCTATCCATTAATTAATTTTTGCTTCTAAGATAATGGTTGCAAAACATTTAGCGACACAGTGCTTTCCCTCACTTTCACCAGCAGAGGTCCTCGTCGAGCTCTGATTTGAAAAGCTTCGAGTAATGAACCTTTTTCTGATACAATTGTGCTGAAAGCTTCACTGGTTCAGAAAGCTTCACTTCGTCATCACTACAAACTGAATCCTATTATGCTGAAGGGTTCAACCATTTCGCAATAGGGGAATAGACAGGGTATATACATACACACATAAATACATAACTAAACCTTAACATTGGGAAATAAAACATCAAAATACAATAAAATAAATATTACAAGAACCAAAATACAAATAATAAACAATACAATACATTTAACAACATAAACAAATGAAACAATGACCCCCCTGCTCCCACTGGACAATAGGCTATGCCTACACTACCCAGAATCCCTCAGAATGGCATAAAATAAGGAACAGGAAGGCCACACTTCCTCTTAAATCCCACCCCCGGAACCATGCTGCAGCCATGAACCAGGAGACAAAAGGTAAACTCTGAAAATGTTACCATAATGCTAATGTATAAGTTCTAAATAAAGAAATGAAACAGAAACTCTTGGTGTCTTATCTCTAATCGAATGTGCACTTTTAGACCAGAAAAAGGTAACCACAAATCATATTTATACAAACAATAAGAAACATAAACGTATACATGTAATATAAACCAAACAAACATAGGGCCTATACACGAATTAGGGGAGACTTATGAGATCCTCACAGTTTGTGACATTCATTCACACAGAGACATGCAGGATTCGTATTTAAATAGTCCTATTGTGGTTTAATATTCACAGACACTTGTCCATATCGCGATTTGATTTAATTTAAGTGTAGGTTACAACGGGGCTATAGGCACACTTTAAGAATAATATGATTTTCATTACTCCCATAGTGTATGATTGCAGAAAAAAATTGGACCGTTTATGGAGCAACAGATTTTGTGTGAAAATAAATCATAAAAGTGGTTCATTTTGTTTAAAAATCTTATAAATGTGTGGGGTGGCGGGGTAAAAAGCACACAGTGTAAAAAATAATGTCTAAGTTAATACTTGTTCAAAGCAATCACTTTAGTAACGTTTTAACTATTTTCTGTTTATTTTGATAAATAAAAATAATTTTTAAATAATATTTTTTAATTTTTTAAATTAATAAATAACCTGTCATTAAAATATGTTAATATAGAAATATATCGGAAAAATATAGAAAAAAAAAAAAAAGCATTGAAGGAGGTCCCATAATAATAATTTAATATAGATTTACAGTAGTAACAATAAATTATATTTTATCATATTTTTTAAATATGATGGTTTCATTATAAATATTGGTATTATCTCGTAGACAACCAACTTAATATAAGATATTTACAATCTGAAACCATGTCATGTCATCAACTGGAAAATTTGGGGGCGCCTTTGACCCCAAATACCATGCTTTTACATATTCTTCTGTTATTGAAAAATTGTTGCTCTAATTAACAAAACTGACAAACATTAACAAGACCTTTATCTCAAAATCTATTCGATAATTTGACAGATTCTTGTTTGCTCACGTCAAAGATCAGACAAAATTCCATGTGCATCTTGAAAAGCAGATGTTTTGGAAAGTGCTGAGGCCAATTTTGGTGCCATCTAGTGGTTTAGAGGAAAATAAAATCAAAGGAGCCTTTTACCCTGTGGAGCCTTTAGCCCTGTTGTACCCTACTGACCTGCTTTTTGTTTATTCATCAAACATTTTACAAATTCAGTGAAATTCCGTGTTATACAGTAAATTCCATTTTTATGACTGCATTCCGCGATTACGTCCGCATCACGGAAATCATAGGGTCCTAGAAAAAGCCAACTAGAAAGACATTTTATAACTAATAATTAATGAACACACTTATCATCTTGATTGCTATCTTACCAGCGATGGAGAAAAATCCTACTCCAGTAAGTAAACATGTCCCTATCTCCAAAAATGTTGGTACTGAAAAGTGATTCCCTCCATAGTTTATTTTTACCACACATGCGCACCAGTTATGTACACCCCTGCCTATAGAGCTATTGACACTGGGGATAATCAATCATGGCATGACCAAAGCAAGATTTTTTTTTCCGACCAGTGTGTTGAGCTTTAGATCACATGCCCGGAGCCGCTGCTGTTGCACAGAAGGGCAAGATTGGTGGCGATGTTTTGAAAACCAGTGTAAACACAAGCATTCCGGAAGAGAGAAGATAATGGATGTTGAGTTCTTGTTACCATTGGTGTCTGAGAACAGATTTATTCTCACGTTTACTTCATATTTCTTTATACAGAATATCATTTCTATTCACATTCCATGAGTGAATAGAAACCTCACACATTCCATTTATGATATCTAAAGAGCTTGAGACAGCATACACTCTACGTCTGTTTTCTTCCAGATACGTGTATGAGTCAGAGAGCGCTCATTCGCTCCAGATCTGAGTTCCACACATAAACAACTGAAAGAAATGTTTCTACAGATGAAACATGAAGCCAAACAAATGATTATGACGATATATATGTTCTGTATGTGTTTGTTTCATGTAGCTCTGAGTATTTTTATAACAACAAAGGATGTTGCAAATCAAATGAGTTATTTACATCAATGTAAACCCTGTTAAGTGGCTTAAGAAAAAATTCAAGAAAATTTAAAAATTAAGAAACTTTTTGCTAGTCATAAACTAAATGAGAAAATGCCATCTTGCTAATTTGCTAACATGTTAACAATAGCATGGTATAGCACTTGCTGAATGAGTACAGAAACTTATGACATATAACTTCCCTGCTCTCAAACCAAGACGCATGCACACTTTTCACCATGATGGTAACTTTCCAAAAAACCCACATTTACAGAAACACTTCTAAATTAGCATAACACAACATTATATTTCACCCCTAAATCTCCCTTAGCATTAATATTGCACAACAAAAACATTATATAACAATTAATTGTAGCATTTACTCTCCCTTTCAAGTGTCATGGGCAAAGCATGCTGGGAAATAAGAAAGCCCCAGCCCAGTTTCAGTTAAAGTTAAGTCAGTCTAAAATAAAGGAAATTAGTTCATACTACTCAAAACAATGAAACAGTTCAGTTTACTTGAAATATGTCAGTGCTGAGAACTAAAAAGAAAATTATAAATACTCATACCAGTTAATTTAACTGGATTAATTTGTTTAATTTAAGTTTGTCCTACTCACATGGGCGTCAGAAGCAAAAAAAAATGTGGGTGGGGCCTCAGAAATGTTTTAATGGAGTAGATGCCAATTACATTAAGTACAAATATACCGCTTTGCTTGCTAAACGTATAGTTCGGAAAGACAAAATTACGGAAATCGCCAAATTATTGAGAGCGTCAGTAGGTTAAGACGCCCAGCATCTAGTTTTGACACAAATCGACCCGCGGTTCGAGTCCGCCTTTCACCGAACTCAATCTTCTCCCTTTTCCCATCACATATCAGATCGGAAAGGCATATATTTTCAATAAAAATGAAGAAAATATTAGAAAAGTGGAAATAAAGCATCTAACATGTGTTTAATAATAAGTGTTTATCGATTAGGGGTAGGTAAACACACATGTGCTGAATGTTAGAGACGATAAAAGTGAGTGGGTCCAATATCATTGATCGTAAAAAGTGGGTGGGTCTTGTCCCACACACATACAATGGTTCCGACGCCCATGCCTACTCAACCAATTAAGTATTTTGAGCATTAGGGTTTACAGTGTGGTTAAACACCCTCTGGCTCCGCCTGCTACAGTAGCCACGCCCCAAACTCACCCTATTGGTTGAGCTGGAAAGAGATTGACAGATCTGAGTGGATCGCTCTCAATGATTTGATGGTCCCTGGGAGGCTCAGTGTTTACACTTTTGGGGGAGATAAACCCATGAATGTCTAAATCTAATTACTACTAAAACTGGGTTATTAAACAGTCCTTCCAGAAAAATGCGGCTTTTTTTGTGATTGTTGCTGGCAAAAATCCTTGATTATGCGGCATGTTTTCTGAAAAAAATGCGTTGGAAAATGCGGGATATTTATGCAATTTTATGCGATGAAATTGCGGGAACTTGCAAAAACTGCGGTTTGATGAAAAAGAGAAAAAAAGCACTACATCACAGAAAGTGCTGGGAATATTTAAGTTCCCATCTTGTTTTATTGAAGACCTTAATAAACACATGGCTCAAATTTACAAAACATTGAGTCAAACAAGTTCTGTAGCTTTACAAAAGGAATATGCTACAACTTGAAAAATGAATAAATAACTTCCTGTTTTACAGAGGTAGCTATACAAAACAGACATTTGAGTGCTTCCAATGCACAAAGTGCAATCTCTTAAAGGGTTAGTTCGTCCAAAAATTTAAATTCTGTCATTAATGACGTCCCCTCATGTCGTTAGACACCCGTAAGACCCGTCTTCGGAACACAAATAAAGATATTTTAGTTGAATTCCGATGGCTCAGAAAGGCCTCCATTGGCACAATGTACACTCTCAAGACACATAAAAGGTACTAAAGACATCGTTACAAAATCCATCTCACTACAGTGGTTCTACAATAACTTTATGAAGCGACGATAATAGTTATTGTGCGCAAAAAAAACCTAAATAACGACTTATATAGTGATGACCGATTTCAAAACACAGCATCATGATGCTTTGAAGCGTTATGAATCAATGAGTCGATTCAGCGGTTTGGATCCAAACCGCTGAATGAACACACCGGTCTTTTGCTGTTATTTTTGTTGGCAAATGGGAATTTGCGTGCTTCATCATGGTTTCACCAATATATGTTTCTCCACGGGGTTTGTAGCTTTTCGATGACGTTCGCGTCGGGTAATTACGTCACTTCAAAACGTTCCCATGGCAATAGGCGGAAATGGCGGCTCTTGTGTGAAGTAAACAAACATTTTTCAACTTTCTGCTAATATAAGGGAGTGCAGAATTATTAGGCAAATGAGTATTTTGACCACATCATCCTCGTTATGCATGTTATCTTACTCCAAGCTGTATAGGCTGGAAAGCCTACTACCAATTAAGCATATTAGGTGATGTGCATCTCTGTAATGAGAAGGGGTGTGGTCTAATGACATCAACACCCTATATCAGGTGTGCATAATTATTAGGCAACTTCCTTTCCTTTGGCAAAATGGGTCAAAAGAAGGACTTGACAGGCTCAGAAAAGTCAAAAATAGTGAGATATATTGCAGAGGGATGCAGCAGTCTTAAAATAGCCAAGCTTCTGAAGCGTGATCATCGAACAATCAAGCGTTTCATTCAAAATAGTCAACAGGGTCGCAAGAAGCGTGTGGAAAAACCAAGGCGCAAAATAACTGCCCGTGAACTGAGAAAAGTCAAGCGTGCAGCTGCCAAGATGCCACTTGCCACCAGTTTGGCCATATTTCAGAGCTGCAACATCACTGGAGTGCCCAAAAGCACAAGGTGTGCAATACTCAGAGACATGGCCAAGGTAAGAAAGGCAGAAAGTCGACCACCACTGAACAAGACACACAAGCTGAAACGTCAAGACTGGGCCAAGAAATATCTCAAGACTGATTTTTCTAAGGTTTTATGGACTGATGAAATGAGAGTGAGTCTTGATGGGCCAGATGGATGGGCCCGTGGCTGGATTGGTAAAGGGCAGAGAGCTCCAGTCCGACTCAGACGCCAGCAAGGTGGAGGTGGAGTACTGGTTTGGGCTGGTATCATCAAAGATGAGCTTGTGGGGCCTTTTCGGGTTGAGGATGGAGTCAAGCTCAACTCCCAGTCCTACTGCCAGTTTCTGGAAGACACCTTCTTCAAGCAGTGGTACAGGAAGAAGTCTGCATCCTTCAAGAAAAACATGATTTTCATGCAGGACAATGCTCCATCACACACGTCCAAGTACTCCACAGTGTGGCTGGCAAGAAAGGGTATAAAAGAAGAAAATCTAATGATATGGCCTCCTTGTTCACCTGATCTGAACCCCATTGAGAACCTGTGGTCCATCATCAAATGTGCGATTTACAAGGAGGGAAAACAGTACACCTCTCTGAACAGTGTCTGGGAGGCTGTGGTTGCTGCTGCACGCAATGTTGATGGTGAACAGATCAAAACACTGACAGAATCCATGGATGGCAGGCTTTTGAGTGTCCTTGCAAAGAAAGGTGGCTATATTGGTCACTGATTTGTTTTTGTTTGGTTTTTGAATGTCAGAAATGTATATTTGTGAATGTTGAGATGTTATATTGGTTTCACTGGTAAAAATAAATAATTGAAATGGGTATAAATTTGTTTTTTGTTAAGTTGCCTAATAATTATGCACAGTAATAGTCACCTGCACACACAGATATCCCCCTAAAATAGCTAAAACTAAAAACCACTTCCAAAAATATTCAGCTTTGATATTAATGAGTTTTTTGTGTTCATTGACAACATGGTTGTTGTTTAATTATTAATGTTGTAAAATTAATCCTCAAAAATACAACTTGCCTAATAATTCTGCACTCCCTGTATATATGACTTTTTTTGCAACGAAAATGCTGGGATTATGAAATCATGCTAGCCCCGCATATTTTGCACGCGGAAATAGGCTATTTATGCAGCAAAAGTGCGGCGTATTCGAAAAAATGCGGACCCCGCATAAATATGCGGACTTTGGCTGATTATGCGTTAAATCATGCGATCGCATAATCGCGTTTTTCTGGAGGGACTGATTAAAAGCTAAGATGGCTTGCCATATATATGCTACTACCTTTTCATCTTTTTACTGACCAACTCATTTTTGCTGATGGCTTAAGCCATCAGACTCTGAACTTTGTGTCATTCTGGGTAGCTCTGAAATGTTGATTCTCCATTTGACGCCTGCCTGAAGTTTTAGACTTGGAAAGTAAAACGCGATCGGTCATCAGTTGACGGGCAGCAGCTGTTTCTGTTTGGGACATAGGCTTTAACAAGTTATCCAGTTGTTCTTGTTGTTGCAATCTGTGGAGTGGAAAATGCTCAGCCGTGTTGGCATGAAGGTCACTGTGTTCTGTTCATGAGGGATAGAGTGTTCCTATCAGAATTTCCCCATGCCAGCCCTGTTGTTGGTATCTGGGGCAAAAGTAGTGCTTTTATTCTCTTGTCCATCACAGGAAATGATTGTGCACAGGGGCTACAAAGTTCTATTTCTTTCCTTTGAAGTTCAGTGTTGATCATCAAGTCCATAATCTCCATATGGTTTTCTAATACATTTAAATGAAGATGCAGGAATGTCCGTGTAGGAGTGAGCTAGTCCGCTGTTTGGTCTCAAAGTCATACAGAATGCTTTTCCATCTGAAAATGTAGCGTCACCTGTCATGAAATTGATTTTACTGCATTATATCCAGACTGTCCTCCAAAAAAAAAAAAGCACCTTATTACGACCTTTATTTACGCTTTAAAGTCATGCGCCCTCTAGCTGGCGTAAAAATAATGACAGTGTTGTGTTAGGTCTGTCGTCATGAAATTACGTATGATTGTTGTTACCAATCAAAATGCGTGTTCATTTAAATGCAATGTGTGGACTTTTTATCACCATTTGTCATATTTCCATTTAGCAAAAATCATTTTTTTATTAACAACTACAGTAAAAACCTACCCCTTAAACCTACCCAGTGATTTATAGTGCATGCACTTAATGAGCACACGTGTTCCCTGGGATCGAACCCACGATTGCATGATCACATGATTACATGATGTTGTATTTTGCAATGCTCTATCAATTGAGCTATGCAAAACCCGAAATATGACACAAATAAAAGGAAACAAAGCATTAGAATGAAAGTGTCCTGTTGTCGATAGGGGCGCAACATTAGAAAACGCTCCTATGGGTCGTATTTCAGGGAAGTGACAAACGACCTATATAGGCGTATTGGTTGGAGGACATGTTGATTATATCATATGTCCAGGAAAACCAAGATTGCACTTCACACACTTGGACAGTGTGACATGTTCAGATTTCACATTCAGTCTTGTACGACAACATCTTGGCCACAAGCACTGTCCTTTCTTTTTCTGTTTTGGAGAATCAAAATTGCCAAGAGACAACAAGATTACAAATTCAGCTTAACATCTGATTTTAATAAGAGGGATATTGAAGAATTGCATCAATCGAGAAGATGCTTGCATTCAAACAGTTTGCACACAGTAAAGGAGAGCACTGAGAGAGAAAGAGCGAGTATGTGTTTGTTTCTCCTCTCGAGCTGTAGTGCCAGCTGCCTGACTCTCAGGGGAGCTGGAGCCAGTATGTACAGCGTGAGTTCAGAGTATGCAAACTGTTTGTATTCATCTTTGCGTAATATCTTGCTGGCTTCAGTCAGCAGTGCCAGAAACTGTAAACACTCATTCACCTACGTGTATATATACATGCACCCATGCATCGTCTCTTTACAGCTATAACTATAATAGAAAATCACTCACACTATATAAAAGCTGAACCATTTACTGTAGCTGACGCTTTTATCCAAAGCAGCTTACAGTATGTTCAGTTACCAGCCTAGATCTTTAACCACTGTTTAACCACTTAAAATAAAAAGCATTAAAATGTGCATACAATTGCCCCAAAAAGTACTTGCATACTTAAAAATGTTTGAATGTCATTGGATTAGATAACAAACTATCAAAACCAAGTAGCCTGGATGCCAGCCGAACTTAGCCCCACCCACAACATTTTAACTCGGGCAGTTCGGTCTGGACTTGATCCGTAGAGAAGTAATTATGCCCGAACAGAAGCTATTCGGACCAATGAAATTGTCAGGGCGGGCTTTAGACGATGATGGACAGATGATAAACAGTGACGTAATCATCCACGTCATCAATTGAATTTGAATTTGCTCTAATCCTAAACGGAGAACTTGTTCGTATATGCATTCACCTTTACTATTTCTCTCAGAAATGATGATCGTGTTGGTAAGTACTCTGTGTATCCTTAAATTCTTTTTTTACAACACTGGCAAAGATCGTTTACACTCATCTTTTTCTTCTAACGTAACGTATTCCAGCGTGCGTGCAGACAGGGTTGCCAAGTTTTTACAACAAACCCGCTCAATCCCAATTGCTACTCAAAACTAGTCAAAAACAAGCCCAATAGCTTACATGGGGGGTTCTCCGAAAAAAAAAAAAAGGCATTTGGGGGGTAAAATATGTTATTTTGGCAGGGCTGTCTGCTAAAATTTGCATTCCTGGGTCTGTATATCACATAATTGGGGTCGCTTCAACCCGCGGACTTGGCAACACAGTGCAGTTGAGTTCTGTTGACATTTGACAACTAACGTTATGCGTCGCTCCGTTGCTCTAATTGGTTGTAGATCTATCCAATTGAGGTCTTTCCTGGTTCGGTTGAAACACGCCCCATAATCACAGCCCAACGGAGTAGTATCAGACTCAAATTCTGACTAGATTTGAGTATGACGACGTCAGGCTAAAAACCAAGTGCATCTGCAATCAAATGATGCTAGAGATTTTGACATCCACGTTACATCTACAAAATCAATATTGTGAGTAAAAATACCTATATCGTGGCCAAGAATTAAGAATTTGTTCCCACAACTTAATTCATCAACATGTTTTACTAATTTATTCCCTCATTTTACTAAATTGCTCACGTAATATAAAAATTTGTTCCCTTGTTTTAGTTAAATCAAAACGAGGTTAGGAATTTGTACAATGTGGCCACAATTTACTAAACTGTGGGAATAAGTTAATAAATCGTGGAAACAAATTCTTAATTTGTGGCCATGGTTTAAATCAGGGGTCTCCAAACTCGGTCTTGGAAGGCCAAGGTCCTGCAGAGTTTAGCACCAACCCCAAATAAACACACCTGAACCAGCTAATCAGTGTCTTACAAGGTCCTAGTTAGACACTGATTAGCTGGTTCAGGTGTGTTTTTTTTGGGTTGGAGCTAAACTCTGCAGGACAGTGGCCCTCCAGGACCGTGTTTGTAGACCCCTGGTCTAAAGGATTAGTTCACTTCAGAGTTAAAATTAACTGATAATTTATTCACCTCCATGTCATCCAAGAAGTTCATGTGTTTCTTTCTTCAGTCGAAAATATATATATATATATATTTTTTGGAGGAAAACATTCCTGTATTTTCCTCAATATAGTGGATTTCAACAAAAAAACAATGGGTTGAAGGCCCTTGCAGTTTCAATGCAGCTTCAAATGGCTCTATACGATCCCAGCCTAGGGATCTTTGTCTTATCTAGCAAAACAATCCGTCATTTTCTAAAAAAAACAAAAACAATTTATATGCTTTTTAACCACAAATGCCTGTCTTGCACTGCTCTGTGATGCGTGGCATAGGCCGAAGTACCGAACCAGTGTTTACACAGCGAACGCGCAAAGAGCAAAAGTCAAACGCCCTTTAAAAAAAAGAAAGAAGCCAAAACAACGATGTCAGTTGATTTTAAAGTTGGAGGAAACCATTTAACATTTTCAGCACTAGGTCAGTACTTCCGCCTACAACACGCAAGGCCTTTCCGACATGATTACGTAATGTGTGGCGCATTGCAGAGCAGTGCAAGACAAGCATTTGTGGTTGAAAAGTAGGCCTATATACATTTTTATATATTTTTTTTAGAAAGTGACCAATCGTTTCGCTAGATAAGACCCTTATTCCTCGACTGGGGTCATGTAGAGCTCTTTGAAATGGCATTGAAACTGCAATGTGGACCTTCCACCTTTTGGTTGTCATTGAAGTCCACTATATGGAGAAAAATCCTGGAATGTTTTCCTCAAAAAACGTAATTTACTTTCGACTGAAGAAAGAAAGACACAAACATCTTGGATGACATGGGGGTGAGTAAATTATCAGGAAATTTTAGTTCTGTAGAGGGAACAAATTAGAAATGTGTAGCCATGATTTACTAAAACAAGAGAAAAATTCTTAAATTCTACAATCATTAGAATCAATCATTTGAATCATGTTCAAAACTACAACAAGCTAGACAAGTTTAAATATTTATTTTATTTTTCAAAAATTACGACAATGTTCGTGTTAATGCACTTGAGGAGCACTCACACCATTTCTTAATTACCGTAATTATGAGAAGCATTCACATCCTTATAGAACTTGTAATTTTCCAGCTTGTACCATGTGACGGCTGTATCACCTGACCGCTGCAGATTCATATTGACATTGATAGTGTTGCCATATAACAAATAAGCCTGGGAACTTGAACAGCTCCGAGTAGAACATCACATGTTGGCATCTCAAAATTATGGTAATTACAACATGCTGTAAACACAGCATTGTTTACCAGGTAAATTTTACATGTCAGTCGAATATTTCATTGCATCATTTCAAATCAGTCTGTATGCAAAAAGTATAATATAATTTAGGATACAATTTAATGCTAGCTGTGAAAAATTAGCCTGGTTAAAACCAGACCATTCTCAGTAGTAACTGAGTTATGGTCTGGCAAAGCTTCATAGACAAATCAATTCCAAAGGGAATCACCAACGGGCGTCGCTCAAATGCCTCCGGGCGCAATTGGATAGACCTAAAACCAATCAGAGCGACGAAGGAGATGACGTATGCAGAGCGACGGAGAAACGTCTGAGGGTGCGTCTAGATCAGCTCCCTAGATCAGTAGTCAGTAGATCAGCTCCCTAGATCAGTAGTCAGGGCACTGATCAGGGAGTCAGCCCATTGACTTATGTCCTGATCAGTGCCCTGACTACTGAACTAGGGAGCTGATTGAGACGTACCCTGAGACTCTGGCCGTTTCTCAATATGTGTTCTTGTCTGTACTTGTGTTCTCAAAAAGGAAATGTCCCCGGTTTCCATTTCAGAAATCTGGTCACCTTACCTAAACCACATATTAATGTTTAATATATTATTTTTAAAATGTAAACGAAAAGAGGCAGGGTGTTTTATACTTCGTTTTATTATAAATATATAAGATAATCAATGTAAGTTAATATGTTTAAGTTTGTTTATTTTTAATTTTTTTATGAAATGAGGCAGTGGTGTTTTATGACATATTTTGTATGCGAACTTCTGGCTTGCGTCCGTGACTTACCAAGTTTGACTCCGGAGAACGAACTCCCGAGGACGGGAGGTCACTAGTCCACCTATTATAGCCACACAAATGTAGTGCAGGCAATGCATATTATCTTCAATGCATTTATATAACAAAACAAAATATTTAACAAAACCCGGCCTCTTTTCGTTTACATTAAAAAACATTTTTTTATATGTGTGCATATATAGGCTATGATTATAACTGTAATAAAATGAGATATGACATAGAACACAACCCAGTCTCTTTTTGTTAAATGTTAGTTTATGTGTGATCAATAGCCATTATAAAAGTATAAGTAAAGGGTATAAGAAGCTATACAATAAATAAAGCAATTCACTTAAACAAAGTCAGCGCTAGGAGACTACAACGGTAAAGTTTAATAGCTTACAAATATAAAGTTATGAAACTTCACTTTGCCCTCAGACAAAACGATCTGTCAGGGAACAAATTATAGATTAATGAGAGCAAAGATCAGCCGTTAGATCTACACCAGACAAATCATATCTTATGTTTAACCACTACAGAGACATCAGAGCCAACGGCAGAAGGACTGGCCGAGGAAAGGTGTCTCTCGGTGGGGTTAATGAGCGTTAAGCGCCGCTGATCCACTGGAGCTCACAACTCCGAAAACGGCAGATCAAATTTTCAAAAAGGCGCTCTCTTTATAAATAAACAACAGATTTGAGCTTTAAACAACTACATTCTCGCCTGAAAGGGACTTAAAACTATATTTTGTCAAACACTACCAGAGGACTCTCGCAGGAGTCCGATATTCGCATGCAAAATTTTCGCACGTCAGAAAATAAATTCGACCACACGTTATGTCAGTCACGCTTGCACACTGCCTCTGAAACCTTCGTCCATCACAAAAAAATTCGGAACAGGTTCGATCAGGTTTCTGCGTTTTTCGCATCCGTTTTTCCCATCTACAGTGCTGAATCTGATGCCCAACCTAAACTGCTGGCAATGGTGGTGAATGAATCGCCAGTGCTCAGATACCTACAATTATATATAGCCTACAAATATTATTGTATCAAAAATACTACTAATATTATTATATCACAGCTATAATTATAGCACACCAAGTCCCTGTAAACCATGTGTGTGTGTGTACGTGCGCACACGCGGATCCCTAGGATCAATTGATTCACGGAAATTGGTGGTCTTCTTTTTAATATGTGGCTCCAGTATCGCTAGCAAAGCATCAAACTGAGTCACTGACATTCTAAAGTAAACTTTGAATCGGTCTGGATAATCACACAGCTCCTTGATAAGGAGGTGGAACTCTCCTTCCTCTCTACGTGAACGCAGGAGTGGATGATGGAACCATTATTTCCTCTTTCTTTTTCTCTATTTAAGAAGAGAGAGGACAAAAAAAATCATCCTCACTACTTGAAGACGGCATTTTGTATTGTTTTGCGTTTTTTTTTCCGTAACGCATTCATTAATATGCATCGCAGTGTGCAAGGTCTCTGTGCGTGACGAATTTTTCGGATCACTAATACGAAAAAACGCATGCGAAAATTTCGGACTCAGTGTGCAAAGGCCTTAAGACCCATTCGTTTAGCCACAAAAGGTGCAAGCCGGTATATCAGACTTTTGCCGAATCCAGTCGGTAAGACAGCGATAACATCTTTTTTAGATATGAAGGCTTCGAGTGTTGTTCTTTGCTTGGGTTTTAACGAAAAGGCAAAGTTTAAATCGCTTAAAACAGACGCGATAGCTGATTTGAACGAGTGATGTTCCACAGCTGCATCCATCTTTGTAATGTACAGAATCTGCTTCACCGTCGCTGCGCTGTCGTCATCGTGTAAAGCCCGCCCCAACGTTTCTGATTGGTGCCGTGATTTCGGGGGATTAGAAATGGGTTTGAATGGGCTCTTTGCCAGACTACTTGCAGAGCAAATCTAAATTTGCCGGAAGTTGTCTGGGTTTTCCCAGGCTAGTGAAAAATAGCATTAGGCTAAAATTGTAATTTATATTACAAAATGCTATTAAAAACAATATATATTTTGAGATGTGCTGGAAATGACAATGTTGGAAAAGGCAAAAAAAGTGTTGCATACTGTATGTCCAGTGCTGAACAGTTTTAGTGGAAAAATTAAATAGTAAAAAGTAAAACATGTTTTAAGGGTTTTGTGTTTTTTATGTTTTTATTTTTTATATGCTGAGGTCAACTTATGATGTTTGCGTGGTTTTTACATTCAAAAATATCATAATGAATAAGTAATAATCTATTTTCTACCCTGATTTTGAGCCTAGCTCTTGAGACGCTCTGTTTTTATGGGTGTGCCGCATTGAAGACTTGGAAGTAAACACCCACTGCTATGATTGGATAATAGTTTTGCATATTATAATGAGCTTCGGCTCCCCCGTGAGGAATTGTTTTGCAAACTTCTAATGTGGAGAAATGGCAACCGGAATCATTCGTCCACAGGGCTTGCAAAATGTCTTTATCAAACAAACACAATGACACAAACACAATCTCTCATCCACCCGCAATTAACAAACGCGAACTGTGCATAACTAACACGCACACAAACACACACGCACTCACCCACATGCAAAGTACTACGTGCATCAGCAAAACTTCACCTCAGACAAATTAGCATGTTCAAAACTTCCGCGATTGTATTTTGTATTTTTTTAATCACAGCACAATGAACCAACAACACCTCAAATACAAAGGATACTCCTTTGAAACATGCCATAAGCTTTATTGCTTGGAAGTTCGATCTGGTTTAGTTCCACGTAGGCCTATGTTATGTTACATGTCATGACATGCACGAGTCGGTGGGCGGGGCTACAGAATTAGGCGTTCGTCTTGGGGCGGTGTTTCACTGCACTCTGATGTCACAGGGATGCTTTTCTTTGACTAAGAAGGAAGTTTTCAGCTCTGAAACGTACAGGATATTCTTATATTACGATGACCTTTTATATATCAAAAGCTTAAGGTCAAGTGGATTTCTCAATTCATGACCCCTTTAAAAGAGTTTATTCTCAAAATTTTCATAGGGCCAAATGAGCCAATGGTTGAAAAAACACCAATATGAGTGCGAGTGTGTTTTGCACCACTGTCTGTCCTACCTGCACCACCTTGTGATTTATGAGGCGCATGGCCAAAGCAATCTCAAATAGCATTGCCTGTGACCAGAGAGACAGGCCGGAAAACAGTCAGCTGGCAGTATTAAGTAGAAGTTTTGGAGTTCTCTAATGGTATGGTTATTTTATATCACTTAATTATAATGTATCTGTAATTTTATAAGCCATTAGTGATGTACTGAAGTGTCATTTACACGAAAGTTACACATCCCGCTGCAAGTCCATCTGCTACACCTTGAAAATCCCCTAAAGTACAACATCAACACCTTAACTTTCTGAAACATATAGAGGACAGACATCTGTAAAATGAGTTTGATCGTTGAGGTGTTACTTAAATTGGGAAGAATCCAAAACTGCCAGCATATTTGTGAATGTTAAAAGACAAGCCTGAATATGAACACATCAAAGATTATGCCATGAAATATAAAATAATAAAACAAATTGAAAAGGTGGATTGGGAACATTATAAGTGAAAGTAGATTTCTAATACATGTATTTATTTACTTCGTCAATATTGTGACCACATTATTTAGTTAATTCATAACATAAAGTCTCGGGACAGTTAAACTTCTGTATTTCTATTTGTATGTAAAAATGTGTGCTTGCCAAATATGGGTCCATCGCTCATTGAGCGTTCAGACGTTGATTTATGAGGAGAGATCGGTCAGTGACACTCAGGATGTAATGATGGAAACTGAACTCTGTGATCTTGAGCGGTGATATTGCCGTTTATAGAAGTTTGTCTCCAGAGGAAATCCTTGCCTGATTAACCAAGTCCTGCCCTCAGGCCCAGAGCCCAGCCCTTTCCTGTTTAGTCCCAAGGTGAGAGAGAGACAGACACGGAAAGATAAGTAACCGTCTGAGGATGTGGACAGTAATGAATGAGGAACTTTATGAAAGGATAGATGTTCATGAGATGAAGATACAAGGAGTTGTGCCCTGTGCCGTTGATTATCCCTGACGGTAACAAAACTGAACTGGACTCAACTAAATCACTTGGACTCGTCTCTTGCTAATTGTGTTTGACAGGACTAGAGCAGCTCTCCAAAATAATATTTCCGAACCCTCATGGGCCCCATAAACCTTTGATAGGAAGATGACTGATATTTCAGAGGAAAAATTACTGCTCATAGTTATTGGTCATTCATAATCCTGTTTTGAAGTGTTAATGGAGAACCATATTTAAAGTGCCAAGTTTAATACACGCATCCAGCAGATATATTCAATCTTTAAAGCTTATTTTAGAAACGTACACGGCCAACTCCCAAGGACAGCTAAGTTCCTTGAAATAAAAATGCTGAAATGCTGTGCTGTGACCTTTTTTCAGAAAGCAGGGGTGAGATTAAAAAAAGTTGGCGCTGGTAATATCGTTACATGGAAAGTAGCGGGAACAATATATTATCTTTGAGTGCTGCTTTGTGTAATTTGGAAGACGCACTGAACCTATTTGCTTTGAGTAACATGTTAAGTGAAATCTGTCATAATCGGTGATGTTAAGGTATTTAGTGCTCTAGAGGACAGAATATCATATTCAGATTGAAAAATTGAGTCATTTATAGAAACAGTATATCTTCATTAGGTTGACTTTTGTTTAACTGACTTTTCAAGCTATGAGAACAAGAACATTTTTGTAGCCCAGATGTAATTATAAACCAGTTTGATGTTTTTCGCTCCTTAAGAGTGTCAGATTCCTGAATAATAATGTATTAAAGCCTAAACAACACAGTTAATTTATTAAAGAGGTGATATGTGAATTTATACTACGGGGCCATTGAATGCTTGAATCTGATTTTCTGGGAAACGTAGTTCCAGGCAGCTCTCTTGACCTCATTACAGTTCCATATCACTTCGCCAAATGATTTCAGTTATTAAAAATGTCTTTACAGCCTTCAACAGCAAATAACCAAAACCCACAACGACACTGACCAATCAGATACATATAGTAAACAATAAGATAAAAAGGACAAATTTCCATGTTTTATTTCCACAAAATTACGTTTATTTATGTAAGAAACGCACATTACTCTCGTTCTCCCGCTCTCTCTGCTCTCCCACTCAAACACGCACACATACAGTGCGGACACACTCGCACAGAAATGTGATGTCAGCGCTGCTCTGACGATTTTATCAGTAAAAAAGTTTAGCAACTTAAAAGCAACATGACATTTCTCACTAGCGAGGTAACGTTAATAAAGACGCTGTTCTTACAGTTCCGTATTAGTTGGCGCTGTTAAAAGAGACGCAGGCTTTCTCTCTCTCTCTCTCTCTCTCGAAGAAGAAGAAGAAGAAGAAGAAGAAGAAGAACTCTCTGCATTAATAACTGCATTAGTCTGCTATCAGTGGCTCAAGCCTCCACAACTAGGGAAATAAATAAACAGCTTATGATGCTGTTCATTAGTTCCCTTTCAGTCGGTCACGTTCGACGTACGCCGGACATACTGACGAATTGGGATCACTTCAGAGAGCCCCTATCAGCTTTGAGATATGGAGAACAGGCCAATGGCCATTGGCATGCGAGATTTGCATATCGCGCTCCGCCCCACACTGCGAGTATAAAGAGGAAGCGAGAGCAACACGCAGTTGTCATTCACTTCGGCGCCGAACTGGCGTTTAATTCGAAGAGCATACACAATTCTTCAAAAGAAATCGCTTTACGCAGCAAGAGAGAGAAGGAGGACTTGAGGACGCTCGTGTTGGCGAGACGGCACAGATCTGCGAGACCGCGTGCTCACCGCTGCATGCAGCAAAAACTGCTGTTCTCACAGCAACCACAGAAATTTCTGAGTTGGTTCGGTGAGGGCGTTCCATACAGTGAGTGCAGCACAGGCTGCACCTTTTCCCTGTGTTCTGCCGTGGTTATCCCTGGGTGCTTCAGCACTAAGAGAGTTTCCTCACAAAAAGAGTACACGGGTGTGACACTGCGTCTTTTTCAAGATGTCATTCCACCCGTGCGTTTCTGAATGCGGTCGTTCCCTATCGCCTGCTGATGGTCACAATCACTGCATCACGTGTCTGGGCATCATGCACGCTGAAGCAGTGTTTGTGGATAGTTTGTGTTCCCACTGCGGGAACATGACTATCTCGGAACATGACTATCTTGGCGCTTAGGTCGAGACTCACCTACCTTCGGGAAGGCGGAGTCCCCCTACCCATACCTCGATCTAGTGCTAATCCTGCACCGCAGAATAGACCTACTTCGACGGATAGCCGGGGTGACCTGAGGACCCTGATACCTCACAAGCGCCGCAACCGGTAGAGTTTCCGGGAGAACCCGCTGGCCCCTCCCATGGGCGTCCAGCGGTGACTTTCGGGGCTCCAGCGGACGATCAGATGTTGATCACTGCATCGGAGGGGGAGTTCCAGTCCTCTGGGGATGAAGATTCGGCTGTACTGCCTCCCTCTGGGAGAGTGGCAACGGTCGAGTCGGGAGCTCCGGACGGCGACGGACCTCACCCTATGGGCGACGAAAGTCACCGCCCGGAGCTCTTGGAGGAGCTCTGGGTCAGGCCTACCCTCGTGCATGTCCATGAGTGCTTGGGCTTGATGCACCTGAAGCAGTGACATGGCATGCAAGGCATGGGTTGGAGCGAAGGCTGTCTCCCTCCACCCTCAAAGTTTATGTTGCCGCTATTGCCGCAAACCATGACATGGTAGATGGTAAGTCTGTTGGAAAGCATGATCTGATCGTCAGGTTCCTGAGGGGGGCGAGGAGACTAAATCTGCCTCGCCCTCCCTCCCTCTTTACCCTCTTGGGACTTAACTCTGGTGCTAACCGCACTACAGAGAGCGCCCTTTGAGACTTTGCAGTCGGCAGAGTTGAAAATCCTGTCCCTAAAGACAGTACTCCTGACTGTATTGGCCTCTACCAAGAGGGTAGGGGACCTGCAGGAATTTTTGGTCAACGAATCGTGCCTGGAGTTCGGGCCTGGTAACTCTCATGTAATCCTGAGACCCTGGCCTGGATATGTGCCCAAGGTTCCCACCACTCCCTTCCGGGACCAGGTGGTGAGCCTGCAAGCACTGCCTTCGGAGGAGGCAGACCCAGTCCTGGCTTTTCTCTGTCCCGTCCGTGCCATGCGGACATACGTGAACAGAACACAAAGCTTCAGAACCTCAGAGCAGCTCTTCGTCTGTTACGGAGGACAGCAGAAGGGAAAGGCTGTCTCCAATCAGAGGATGGCTCACTGGATAGTGGATGTCATCGTCTTGGCGTATGAAATGCAAGACGTGCCCTGCCTGCTCAGGTTAAGAGCCCACTCCACCAGGGGTGTAGCTTCTTCCTGGCTGTTGGCTCGTGGCGCCTCGCTGACAGATATCTGTAGAGCTGCGGGCTGGGCAACACCTAACACGTTCGCTAGATTCTATAGCCTACGTGTAGAGCCGGTAGCTTCCCGTGTGCTCGCTTCCCATAGTTAGTAACACCGGAGTGCCCGTTCTAGTGTCGGCTTGATGCGCCATTCCCTTCCCCATGGAACAGATACGTGGAACGGATACGTGTTATCTGCTCCAGTCGAGTTCCCCTAAGGTTAGGCGAACCCTGTCGAGTCCTCTGCAACCCACGGCAGTCGGATGTGACTGAGCATCCGACGCCAGGTTTAACACTCGTATGCATTGGTGGAACTTGTGTTAGGCTGGGTTCCATATGTTGTGACCCCCACGGCGGTCCCATATGTGTATTCTTCCACGGTACAGCTCCCTACGGCGAGCTTGTGTCTTTCCCTCGGCAGAGCTCTTCTGCCGTCCCAGTACGGTGTTGTTCTCCTACTGACTTGGGACTTCCGTATGTTGTACTGCCCAAGGCCAGTCCATACATGTATTCTCCACATGTTAACTTCCTCCGGGCATGATGTGGCTTCCGCAGAGGCCCTTCCGGGCCCAATTGACGTACGTCAAACGTGACCGACTGAAAGGGAACATCTCGGTTACGTATGGTAACCCTCGTTCCCTGAAAGAGGGAACGGAGACGTACGTCCCGTCGCCACAGTTGCTGTACCATCACTGCATGGCCGAGTCACTAGTTCGGCTCCTCAGTGAAAAACAACTGCGTGCTGCTCTCGCTTCCGCTTTATACGCACAGTGCGGGGCGGAGCGCAAGATGCAAATCTCGCACGCCAATGGCCATTGGCCTGTTCTGCAGATCTCGAAACTGATAGGGGCTCTCTGAAGTGATCCCAATTCGTCGGTACGTCCGACGTACGTCTCCGTTCCCTCCTTCAGGGAACGAGGGTTACCATACGTAACCGAGACGTTCTGTTGCTTGAGTTGGCCTTTGCCAGAAATTGCAGCTTTGAAAAGCAAATTTAAACAGCAGTGTCCTAACCCGACATGATGCGATAAGCAATTTGTCTGTCCAGACTGTCCAAATCAAACTTGATCCAAGACGCAACAAAATAAAAGAAGTTTGAATATCATTGTGCATTTTTGCTTTCAGTAGGCTATATCTATGAAGGTCATGAAAAATTATATTATATATAAGGCTAATTCACCTCAGACATTGAAAATAAATTAAGAGAAAACAACAATGTTCAAACTGTCAACTCAAGGTGAACAAATAAGTGTATTATATGATAAAAATGATGGCTTTATTGTCGGGCTATCACCAGTTCAATTTAAAATGGAACATTGGTCTGCAGTGGCGCGGGAAGTGGGGGTGCTGAGGGTGCTGCAGCACCCCCTGTCTGTGGGCTACTGTTTAACTGCTGGAAAAAAATATATATATATTATTATTATATACTGTATATTTATACTGGAATATATGAGATTTTTCTATGAAAAGAGACTGTGCAGATATATGTTTGAGTTGAGTTGAGTTGAATTTATTCAAATAAAATCAAGATGTGTATTAACCAATCAAATGTAGACTATCGTTGCCGTGCAACGTGAATGAGGGACGTAATTTCAGTTAGACACACGGAGCACTGTGTGATTTTAAGCATGTCGCAAAAGAGAATTTCTGAGTTTTTTAAAAACCCTAAAAAAATAAAAGTTTCAAGGACGAGCGTGGATGATTCAACTGCCACCAACTCCGTGTCCAACTCAACCGCTGGCGACTGGCGATAACCTGGACGTGAGTCACATCTCTCACCCGCATCCATGCATTTGCCGTTTTTATGCATTAGTTCAGTGTTGTTTGCTGCTGTGGCTGCTTCGACACAAAGTGTGTTAGTATTCAAGTTTGCCGCCTGTTGTAGTTTACAACGTTCAAAATTGAGTATAAAATATTGTCAATAACTTAAATCTAAATTATCTGGGCCATTCAAATTAATTCTAAAAAATGAATATCACTTAGAATAGAGCTTTTAGTGTGACGTCACTATATAGACTGACTTTCTCTCAGCACCCCCAGCTGTGACTGACTTCCAGCGCCTCTGTTGGTCTGGGGAGTCTGCTATGTATTTTCTACTGCATAATTCAACCAATCAGACCACAAGAGGCGTGATAAACGAGCATAATTCAAATGACTCTGTATGCAAATGGTAGTACTTCAACCAATCAGACTACAAGATCGCGTCAGGTGGATAAGCCAGTCTGTGATTGGTTCCCGCAAAAGTGTAACAGAAGCAGCAGAAATTAATGTACAGGTTTCCAGACTGAGATGCAGGGCGAAATTAAATCGCCGGCAGATCAGGCTGGGTTTACCCAGTCTAATGGTTTTAGTCACTCATTATTTATTTTTAATTAAGTTAAAATAGTGTAAGAAAGAATTTTATGTACTTATCCATTTCATTGTAAATGCTTGCAGAGAGAGAGCCCGCTCACACAATCTTCTGATTGGTTGTTATTTTTGATAGATTTTGTCGCATCACATTTGGTCAGGACAACTGTGTAGGCTTATAGGGCTGTTTCAGAATTTGCATTGATTTCGTATTGCTGTTAAGTCTGTGCATGTCCGTGGACTCCGTCCATTGTTTTAGTATGGTTGATTTTTGTCCACATTTTGTTCAGATTTTACATGATTACTTGGGAATGTCGTTGTTGTATGGCCAGAAGGAATCATGCCATACCCTAGATTTTTGTGAAACGCCGCCACTGGTCTTGCACATGACACAGCATTCTAAAATCTCGAGATGCGTTTTTTTTCCCCCCATTTCAAAGCAAAAATGAGTCCTAAAGGTTCGTTTACATGACAACAATGTACTAAAAACATTTTCCTTTTGTTTTTCCTTTGTGGTTTTCGCTTATATACAACAATGTGGTCAAAATGATCTCGTTCAAACGGACTGGTGAAAAATAAACCTATAAACGCTGTATTCTGCTGTCAGTAGTTGGCGATGTCACATTGTAAAGAAACACTACGCGTCTATAGACTGAACACGTTGATGTCACCGTTTTCACAAATTTGCGTTTTTGTAGTTTACACAGAGACGATTACGGTATATTTTTCAAAAACATTGACTTTGAAACCTGTTTTCAAAAGTTTGCGTTTTCATGCTCCCAAAATGCTGTTGTCATGTAAATGTACGGCCAATGCGTCGGAAAAAGGTTTAGTTTTTTGCTTAAAAATGGTGTAGTGTAAATGGCCCCTTATATATTACTACTAAAATTGCATGAGTTTCCATATATTTAGAGTTGGCAACATTTGGCTGGACTGGAGTCAAGGCCCGTTTCATACCAAGGATGATACAATTATAACAACTAGTATTACTATAAAGTTTTTATAATTATTCTAATTCTATGAGAATAGGGAAGTCCATACAATAACGACAGAGGAATAATATTGTTTGAATCACTTTCAGAACTTTTTTTTTCTAGTTAGTGAACAATAAAAACTAGCAGTCAATCAGAATCCACCCAACGTTACAGAGCTTGAGCATTTAAAGCAGCAGACAACATAACTGCAGTGCACACTCATAATAAACAGAACGTTATAATGTGTTGGTGTGAACATTCCTTCATGGTATACCTTCTGAGATTTATTGTTACACTAATGAGACAGTGGCGCATTAATAAAGTAGCATCTTTTAAGCCAGTTTAAATTGGAAGGAAAGGATGCCGATGACAGAATAAATATGTTGAGGAAGTAACATGCCAATACTCATAACCTTTCTCCCAAATTGTTGGATGAGCCAGGCTTTGATGAAAATGTCACACCATCTTGTCTTATTGAAAATCATTACCACCTTAAAGATCATGACATTAAGGAATTAGCCAGGTACATAAACATCGTACAAGTAAGCAAAAATGCCCGCTGGCCAACACTGAGTCCTGATGTGGCTGTCCCATTGGTGCCTGAGAAAAATGTCATGGACAGGATGTCCATTCATCAGCTGTTAAGGAGACAACATTTCACAAGAGCTGACCAGATATTGGTGCATGATCCCATTGATGTCCTATTCTTTGACAGTAATTCATGATCAATATGATTTTTATATATAGATAGTTTTCATTAATGTAGACTGTTGATTTAAAGAGGTCATGAACTGCATTGTTTTATTCTTTTATAATGTTTCCTGGGGTGCACTTATCATTTTACATAATGATATTTGCATAACATTTTTTACATAATGACAGTTTTTTTTACATAACAAATGGTCATAATTTAGAAATAAAAGGCATTTTTAGCCCTCTGATTTGAACGCTCTGTTTGAAGGGGCGTGTCTGCTGTGAGACTTCAGTGTAAACGCCCACTGCTGTGATTGGCTGACATCTTTGCATATAAATAGCTAATTATTACATGTGGTACTTTCTGGAAAACTTTTAGAACGTTTTTATTATTACAGCTCTCAAGGTGAGCTAATCATGAAAAGTGTTGATTACAGCTAGGGCTGCCACTAACGACTACTTTTATATCGATTAATCTATTGACTAATTTAACACAATAATTTTCAACAATTTTACTTAAAAACATTTAATTTAACTTGCAACGTCTGCCCCTTCAGGGCAGAGTCCCAGTAGCGCCGCACTTTTCTGTTGCTTTCTTTTCCCTGAGCTGCGCGTATATATTTGACTGTTCTGCTTCCATTGTTTAGTGAACGGTGGAAGCAGAGCTCACACACACGTCCTCACTCCTGCTGTCACACATCGACGCAAATGAAGAAATACTGCTCTTATTAGAGTGCTGTCAAAGTACTGATACAATTTAAAATCGTACCCAACTTACCCAGTCGAGTAAAAATATTAACGTCGACTAATTAACAGCGTCAACGCAGCCGATTGTATCGACCAATCGCGACAGGCCTAATTACAGCATTATATTTAGATCTATGGCATTATATTTGACATGTTGAGTGCATGAATGCAGTGATCTCAATGCAACTCGATTTCTGCACACTAATGAATGCTTTCGTCCTAACTAACAATGCAAACATAACGTAAATAAGAGATTTGTTGAGAGTCCAGAACTCAGTCACTGATAAACGCGTGCTGTTTGATTGAAAAGGGCGCGTTCTTTGATCACTTTCTATATATAATTCAATCACAGTTTAAGTGATTATTTTCATCATACTAAGAAAAACAATGTGAAGTTGACTGTTTAGTCACTGGTTTGATTTACTGAGACATAGACAAAGATCATCTGACTATAAATGAATATATCAGAAATCACTGGTCACAGGCGTTAGAATTAACACGGTTATTTACATGTTGTGGCATTAATGTCGAGTCCATATCCTAAAAGTCTGTTCGCAAAGCCTGCGGCGAAATTTTGACTGATTAACAAAGAATCCACAGTGAAATGTCCTGAATACAAATAAATAATGCTCAACTGAGACATTCACATTGTTAAAAATAAATAACCACATTCCAAGCATTAGGATCCTTTGGAAGGTAATGTTATTTTTAGTCCAGTGATCCTGCCGCTCTTCTCTCCTCATCATCTCACTAACACGCCAGTGGGCGGGGCCACAGTTGCAATGATGAAGTAGGCGTTGATCTGATTCTACAGAGGCGGTCTTTGACCTATCTACATTCCACAACGAGTCGTTCTCTGGGGTTAGTTACAATAAAAACTGTTTTTGGACTAACAAGAAAGTTTTCAGTTTCAGTATTTACAATATTATTAACATATATTTATAGTATTATTTCAGGGTAAGTAGATTTTTAAACGGCTTTTTTTCAAAACTACATTCATTTTGAGATCCCGGTAAATTACATTGCACCTATGTCACATCACATCAGTCATGGCTTCATCAACAACCACTTGTTTTTTAAGTCCTCCTCTTTGTGCGTGATTAAAAAAGATAATTATTTTTGAGACAGAAAATGATTATATTATTTATATTATATTTTCAGCATCATTTGTTTCCTCATGCACATTAATTATTGCAATTCCTATTTTCAGCTCTTGTGTAGGATGTCCAGCCATATGGCAACTAAGAAAAAAAAAAATCTGGTGAATGTCTTGGCTACCGCTTAGTAAGAAAAAAGGATGATTTGAATGTTATTCACACTCCTTTGCATATTCCAGAAGGCTTGATTACATTATTATATTTATATATTGGCCTGGATTATAGTGACCGATAGTGATCAGCCAAAAAGTGTAATTATAGGGCCTGCTCTAACGCTCTACATTGGATATATTAAACAGTATATTATATAGGCCCGGTTTCACAGACAGGGCTTAGACTAAGCCAGGATTAGGCCTTAGTTCAATTAGGACATATAAGTAACTTTTATAAACGTGCCCAAGAAAAAAACATTACAGGTGTGCATCTTGAGACAAAACAATGCCACTGACATATTTTAAGATTTGTCAGTGCAAGATTCTTTCAGTTAAAACAGCACAAACATGCATTTTAGTCTAGGACTAGCTTAAGCGTTGTCTGTGAAACCGGGGGATAGTGTTCTATTTATTATTCCCTGTTTCATGAAGTCTCTACACCAGGGATCTTCAAAAGGGGTCCACTAGGGTGTTTTACTGCAGACAGCGGGTCCGCCAATTATTTTTTTATCTTAAACAAATATTTTGGGGAAAAAATGAAAATAAAAGTGCAATAAGTAATAACAGTTTGTTTGTGTTAGTTTGCATGTAAATCCTTTAATTACTTTTGAACGACTTTTCAGACTTTTTACTTTTTACAAATACAAAAGTACAAATACTTTTTAAGATTCACTTATTCTCACTTAGAACAATACAGACTAACATTTAAAATATTATATATATATGTATATCCTAAAGGATTATTAGGAACACCATACTAATACTGTGTTTGACCCCCTTTTGCATTTAGAACTGCCTTAATTCTACGTGCCATTGATTCAACAAGGTGCTGAAAGCATTCTTTAGAAATGTTGTCCATATTGATAGGATAGCATCTTGCAGTTGATGGAGATTTGTGGGATGCACATCCAGGGCACGAAGCTCCCGTTCCACCACATCCCAAAGATGCTCTATTGGGTTGAGATCGGGTGACTGTGGGGGCCATTTTAGTACAGTGAACTCATTGTCATGTTCAAGAAACCAGTTTGAAATGATTCGAGCTTTGTGACATGGTGCATTATCCTGCTGGAAGTAGCCATCAGAGGATGGGTACATGGTGGTCATAAAGGGATGGACATGGTCAGAAACAATGCTCAGGTAGGCCATGGCATTTAAACGATGCCCAATTGGCACTAAGGGGCCTAAAGTATGCCAAGAAAACATCCCCCACACCATTACACCACCACCAGCAGCCTGCACAGTGGTAACAAGGCATGATGGATCCATGTTCTCATTCTGTTTACGCCAAATTCTGACTCTACCATCTGAATGTCTCAACAGAAATCGAGACTCATCAGACCAGGCAACATTTTTCCAGTCTTCAACTGTCCAATTTTGGTGAGCTCGTACAAATTGTAGCCTCTTTTTCCTTGTGGTACCCGGTGGGGTCTTCTACTGTTGTAGCCCATCCGCCTCAAGGTTGTGCGTGTTGTGGCTTCACAAATGCTTTGCTGCATTCCTCGGTTGTAACGAGTGGTTATTTCAGTCAAAGTTGCTCTTCTATCAGCTTGAATCAGTCGGCCCATTCTCCTCTGACCTCTAGCATCAACAAGGCATTTTCGCCCACAGGACTGCCGCATACTGGATGTTTTTCCCTTTTCACACAATTCTTTGTAAACCCTAGAGATGGTTGTGCGTGAAAATCCCAGTAACTGAGCAGATTGTGAAATACTCAGACCGGCCCGTCTGGCACCAACAACCATGCCACGCTCAAAATTGCTTAAATCACCTTTCTTTCCCATTCTGACATTCAGTTTGGAGTTCAGGAGATTGTCTTGACCAGGACCACACCCCTAAATGCATTGAAGCAACTTCCATGTGATTGGTTGATTAGATAATTGCATTAATGAGAAATTGAACAGGTGTTCCTAATAATCATACCAATCAGTCATAGCATCATGACTACTTTCCTAATATTGTGTTGGTCTCCCTTTTGCAGCCAAAACAGTCCTGACCCGACCAGGCATGGACTCCTGAAGGTGTGCTGTGGTATCTGGCACCAATATGTTAGCAGCAGATCCTTTAAGTCCTGTAAGTTGAGAGGTGGGGCCTCCATGGATCGGACTTGTTTGTTCAGCACATCCCACAGATGCTCGATTGGATTGAGATTGTGGAGCAGGGTTACTCGTTTTTGTGATCCTCAAACCATTCCTGAACCATTTTTGCTTTGTGGCAGGAGCATTATCTGCTGAAAGAGGCCACAGGCACCAGTGAATACTATTTCCATTAAAGGGTGTACATGGTCTGCAACAATGCTCATGTAGGTGGTACGTGTCAAAGTAACACCCACATGGATGGCAGGACCCAAGGTTTCCCAGCAGAACATTGCCCAAAACATTACACTGCCTTCGCCAGCTTGCCTTCTTCCCCTAGTGCATCCTGGTGCCATGTGTTCCCCAGGTAAGCGATGCACACGCACCAGGCCATCCACGTGATGTAAAAGAAAACGTAATTCATCAGAGCAGGCAACCTTCTTCCATTGCTCCGTGGCCCAGTTCTGATGATCACGTGCCCACTGTTGGCACTTTTGGTGGTGGACAGGGATCAACATGGGCACCCTGACTGGTCTGCAGCTATGCGGCCCCATACACAACAAACTGTGATGCACTGTGTATTCTGACACCTTTCTATCAGAACCAGCATGAACTTCTTGAGCAATTTGAGCTACAGTAGAGTTAGAGTCTGTTTGATCGGACCACACGGGGCAGCTTTCGCCCATGACCCTGTCACTGGTTCACCACTGTTCCTTCCTTGGACCACTTTTGATAGATACTGACCAATGCAGACTGGGAACACCCCACAAGAGCTGCAGTTTTGGAGATGCTCTGACACAGTCGTCTAGCGATCACAATTTGGCCCTTGTCAAACTTGCTCAAATCCCTAAGCTTGCCCATTTTTCCTGCTTTCCTGCTTCTAAGTGTTTTTGGTTATATATATATATATATATGACCACCCAATTCAAGATAACTAATAAATTAACTAATGTTAACAAATTGAATGCTAACTCTTTATAATGAGGTCCCATTAATTAACATTTAATGCATTAACTAACCATATATTGCAGCATTGTTAGTTCACGTTAGATCAGGTCTATTAAATTATATTAACATATTCAACTTTTGATTTGAATATTAATAAATGCCTTAGAAGTAACACATGTAACATTATTATAAAGTGTTACCCATTGAATCTTAGTGTAATGTGTTACTGATTATTTGAATGGTTTTGCCATTTATCAAGGTATGTGAAAACATGTAGTGGTTTCTCTATCCACAAGGGTTCATTAGCCTTAAAAAGGTTGAAGACTTGAGTTTTAAACTAAGGTAACCCCTTCATTTCCTTTTCTTACTCTGTTAAAGGCAAAAGGCAATCAATTTTGACTTGGCGGGTTTCATAGCACATTCAGAAATATTGTCCTCATAAGCTTCAAAGCACCTTATATTTCTTCCTTGTAAGTAATGCTACACATACTTAACTGTTATATTTCCTTTAACACCCCAGCTTATTGATACGACAAATGCCAATCAATGAAGCTTTAAATCCCACCAGCCCACAGTGAGTCCAAATATTTCCATTTGCCTGTACAGATCACAAGCAGAGGAAAAACTAAAGTTTGATGCGTTGTTGTTTATTTGTCACACTTGAAAGGGCAGAGGAGATGTCCTTTGCAGCTGTTAAATGAAGTGAATGGTTGAAGACACTAAACAAATGGCAGGAATGGTAATGCGTTTGTTATGCAGTCTTTGAAAGTCTTCTCAATCTGCGCGATACGGCTCAGTGGAACTTTCCGTGATTCGTTTCTGAACGTGTTTCACCTCGTAATTATTTCCTCAGTGTTATCCCTGCATGCTTCGGTCAAGTTGATGTCATGGGCACATAAACAACATAGACTCATTGAAAAACATGCATATTTTTGCAAATATATCCGAACGTGCCTATAAATACAATTCACTGCAGTTTCCAGGTGAAATGAACACTATGACTGTAGAACACCTACAACTTTTATATCTTTTCACACTGATGATGATTACATGGGTTGATCAGTGATTAAAGACTTACTTTCGCTTATGCCGCAGAGACCCTTGTGATAAATAAATATGTTGTATTTATGATAATCCGCACAGATTTCAGTTGATATAAATAAATAATAAAAACGCGATAAGGAATAAGAAAAGTTGGGAAAGACAACTGAATTACTGACAGGATGCTGTCCGCGCGCTCCGATCGCAACACGGACAAGCATAGCATGCCTAAACGGCCAAATAAACACAGAAATATATCAAAATGCCAAGTCGAGTATTCACATAAACACAGTAGATGTAGTAGATGTAAGCACTGTGTGCGTTCACACACACACATTTATAACTCGACCTCACAGTGAAAGCCCTGCACAATTAATTCCATATTGCAAATTATTTATTGTTTGCTGCATATTTGTTTGTTTTTAGTTATACTACTGTTGAAATTTTTTTATAAAAAAATTAGGCTATCAGTTAACTGTTAATATTCGGATAATGAGAGGTAGTTGTCAGTCGGGAAAATTCACCGAATTGAGCATCCCTAATGAAGATACATCGGTATTCCCCACAATTAAGCAGCATGTGTATGCCTGAAAATGTTTTAAATGTCAAAATAAAGATACAAATATAGTTAAATGAATATGAATACATATGATGAAAAAGCAATAATATGTTGAATAAAATGCTATTGGCTAATGAAACAGAAAATGAGATCATCCTCCTACGAAACAAACTTGAACTGCGATTGAATGTCACTAATGCAATTTTCTTTTCTTTTTCTTTTTTGATCGCTTGGATCTTGAGCACAGAATCATATGGACAACACACCACTTACAGTCACATCATGTCCAGTTTCTATAGATTCTCTGATTTTAACTCATCATGAAAATGTACTGTGTCTGCTGGAATATGATGATATTTGTCTGATACATAGGCCTACAGAATGCAGTCATGTCAGTTTTCTTATTTGCTGTTTTTTTTGTGAACATATGTGAACATACAATCAGTTCTGCATTTTGACTTTCTTTGAACTAAAGAGTTTGAACTTTGGTTTTATTACAAAAATAGCCAAATCCCACCGTTTTCCACTACTTGAGGGTGTGGCCTACTTTCAGACTACATCAATAAACCCCGCCCTCGAGCCTGATTGACAGTTGACAATAGGCTTGTTCGACTTCACCCAGCGATGCGCAGACCGATTGGTGGCTGACTTGAAGCAATGCATGCCGGTTAGAAATTTTGTCCGACTTTTCGTGTTTGTTCTAAAACCTTCAGCTCCACCAATGCGCACAAATCTGTTTTTTATAACAGTAAAACCTCCTTTCATGTAGACGCGATGTTATATTGTCATGTTTATCAAAATAAAACTAGTAGACCCCATTTCATTGATAGTGTAGACTTATATGTTGAACTTTATTCTTGTACAAACACACGCTGTATTAAGCAGTACATAAAGTATTACATGACAATAATGTCTCTGAAACATCTGTGTATTGCCAAATATTGCATTTCTTTCACTTCAGCTGATAAAGTATGCAAACACAGCGCGATGTGTTAGACATCGGAAATGGAAGATTTAGCATAAGTTCTGCCGGGAAGACTTAATTGTCATGTCACTTTAACTTTATCTATCCAATCACATTCCAATACCTGGGTATAAAAGATCGGTACTTACGCATGTCTGAGTTCGCAGATGACGACGCTCCAATTCACCGCCATCCTCCCCACCACCTCCAAGTCAAATCCTTCCCTACATCCACCCCACCACCACCAGGATGGTCCCTTCCATACCTCACAGGGGGGTCGGCTGCGCCTCTGCCTTCGTCTTCAGGCAGGATATGCAGAGTCCGGACCCTCAGATTGCGAGCTACGGACGGGGCCTATGCCAATGTACTTTATTGCTTGCTGGGCTGTTAATAAATGGATAATTGTCACAGTATTTATTCTCCAGAGTCTTTCTGGCAGAAATGCAAGTGCAAAGGGGATTGTGAATCCATTTTAATTTTGTGCAGGTTGTGGCAGGACATGGAGGACATTAAATAGCAAATAGATAATTTTCTATTGCTATTCCAAAATGGCAGGGTCATAACTTGTAAAGGGGGTCGCACACAGGACGTGAAGCTCCGCGCCGCGCAGTGCAGCGTCTGAGGTATCTCACACCGGACGCGCACATTTTATACGCGCAAGCTCAATTTTGAATCGACTTCTGACAGAAGAGCTGCACGATGGGTGAGTTCTTGTAGCACAGGGTGAAATCAGTATGTGCATTGACGATTTGAGGGAAATATAATATACATTTAAAATAAAACCTTGAAATGGCGCTCTGTGCCGCAGCAGGATTTTGAACAACTTCCTGAGTCGTAGCTGGGCGCCGCGGACAGGCGCCGAATGTGGCGCTGAGCTTCGCGTCCGGTGTGCGACCCCCTTAAGACATTGGAAATGCAATTGCAAACAGACTTTGCTGTTCCATTTGAAATTTGGCAGTCATTGTGCGTTCACGTAAACGAAAATGCAAACGGCAATGCGTGATTTGTCACATTTTATGCATCCACAAATTGAAAACGCAATTGCAAATACAATTTGCAATTCCTTTATAAAATTGTCTGCGATATCCTTCCATAAACATATGTTTGTTCTCAGTTGATATTGTTCATTGAAACTCACTGTATTTTGTAGAAGAGTATTGTGTGTGTGAGAGAGAGAGAGAGAGAGAGAGAGAGAGAGAGAGAGAGAGAGAGAGAGAGAGAGAGAGAGAGAGAGAGAGAGAGAGAGAGAGAGAGAGAGAGAGAGAGAGAGAGAGAGAGAGAGAGAGAGAGAGAGAGAGAGAGAGAGAGAGAGAGAGAGAGAGAGAGAGAGAGAGAGAGAGAGAGAGAGAGAGAGAGAGAGAGAGAGAGAGACTGAGTGTATTACCTGCATTCAGATTTAGCATATTCCTTCAGGTCAGTCCTATGTTCATATATATACAAAAAATCAGTTTGAATATCCGCTGCTATATCTTTTTGTCCTTTTAACAGTTAAGGGGTTTTCCGATGTCCTGACACTGACAGCACTAGTCAAAGCATTTGTCAGCGTCTTGTTACCGTGTTCACAGTCCTTTCAATATAAAAGTCTTCGCTAAATGTTACTGACAAAGCCACTAGATGACAAGCCTGCAACCATTAGCCAAAAAAGCATGAATGCTAATGCTGCAGCTGTCAGGAATAAACCGTTTTCGTGAGGAAACAGCTTATCATTTAATGATTCGACTGCTAATCTTCAACATGTTTTATGCTAAACAATATGTTTGTTGGGAACGATATGTAGATTTTACTATGATAAAAAGGTTATTTTATAAGGGAAGGCAGATAAGGGAATGTTGCAACAGGTAGTAGGGGTCATTTATGGCATTACCATAGTATTTAATAGTAATATTGTACCTGTACAGCGATAAACACCACATTTAGAACATTTATTCACAAGACTGTAACTGACATAAACTGTAATTGACTGTAATAAAACATCTTTTTTTTCCAGCTCAATTGTCACAGAATGGAACGCACTGGATTGTGGGATATCAAAGGCAGCGAAGGATACATATATGCTGCCTGTAAAACTCAATCAGATAAAGGTCTCTCAGGAGGCAGGAACTGAAGCTGAAATTGGATTCGGACGTGCCTTGATGCCCTCCTACCTTGAAATGTGTCCTCCGAAGGCAGCATTTTTCAGGTTTCACGCAGCCAATCTCTGCTGACACTGACAGCACTAGTCAAAGCATTTGTCAGTTGTGTCTTGTTCCCGTGTTCACAGTTCTTTCAATATAAAAGTCCTTGTTAACCTTGCTGAGTGACTTACTCATTAAGACTATATCGCCATCTAATGGTGTAATGTACCTTCTGTTGCTGTTCACAGTCTGAATATTTTTCAGCAGAAGGAAGGCTAATTATTTTACAAGTTGCATTTATACATATATTTTGGCTTTAAAATTTGTATTGTGTGGTAGAGTTTTATAAAAGCAAAAGCAACTCAGCTCCACATTGTGCCTAACAATGGCCCTTAGCTGTTTAAAATTCACTGTAAACCACGGCTTCATAGTGCATGTTTTATACAATACATTTCGATGTTTGCATCACTTAACCAGCTCCATATATGGCTGTTCTGATATATTAAACTTGCTCAGAAGTTTGTCTGGTACAGCACTGCACTTACAATGCAGAGCATTTGGGTACGGGTCCTGCAAAAAACTCAAAGAAGCCAGCTAAAATGGCATGGTTAACACTATCGGTTGAGTTTTATGCCACTCGCTTTTCATTTATATTCCGACCTGTCGCGGCCAACAATACGACTAATGAAATAAAACGTTTTCAGATTCATCTGTTCCAAATAAAACTGCATGCTTTTAGCACCCACTCACTGGACATTTCTCTTTGAAAGAGTCGCGAAAATCTGCAAGAAGCAACGTAATATCATTTTGCAGAAATTTCATCAAAGCCACGTTTTTTTCCAGTGAGCCTGGGTTGCATTTAAAAGAAAGTCTCATGGTTACTGTAAGATCAGCAGTTGGTTTGGTTGTTTCATTTAGGAATTGTTCTCTCAGTCGTTCTCTGGTTTTTGCTTGTTGGGTTGAGATCGAAAGGCAATGTTCTCTTGAAACTGATTTGTTATGGTCCTCTGAAACTTTGCACTCCCAGTCAATAAGGATCTCAAGCGTGACAGGCAACATCCAGGACAGACAAAAATTTGGAAGGGTTACCAAGCAAATGATTGGGTCTGGACTCCAAGCCATAGTCATTTAGCTTGATAAATAGATTCTTTGATTCCCACCCCCTGCCAACTTGTTGACATTACTCTCTTGTGAAGGTTATTTTCCAAGGGATACGATCCATCCCCCAGATTTTTCTGTTCACAAAAGATTCAAAAACCTACCGTTATATTAGAACACATAGAAAAGCTTAAGCAACATCATCAGTTTTCTTTGTGAAGGCTAATACAGAATCAACAGTCCACTTTTAATTGCCTCGCAGTATGAATCGATCTTCCTTTATCACTAGCAACAAAACCATTGTAGAGAGTATCTGAACAGAAAGGCCACTGATCATGTTGAACGGGTGAATCATTTATTAAGCATTATTGTTATTCTCATCTCTTATTCAAGCCTGCAGTCAAGCACCTTAGCGGCTGTGATAGATTCGAAAACTAAGCAGAGCTGACGGAAGTTTCAAGGTTAGGGGGCTTTTTATGGACTCTGCGATGGGAGCGCCAAACTCGGTCGTGATCATGGTTTCCATTATGGCTAACATGGCCCTGCAGACTACTCATCCGTCATGGTGATGCTGAATGAGTGGAGTGTTCCCTACATCAGGCCCGAGCAGGTGGCGGGTAGAACTACTCTCCCCTGGCTTAGGAAGTTGGACAAGTCAGTCAGACAAAGTAGGACAAAGCACCATGCGGTGATGCGCATTATGCATTCATAGCTATGGATTGAATAATGAAATGTGATCTAATCTGTACAAGATTGTGTTGTAATATAGAGATCAGCCACGATGGTCTAAGGTTGCCTGGTTTAACTAGACTTTTAACTAGAGTAAGTGTATGTGTGTCTGTATTACATTACCATGCAAAAGTTTGGGGTCAATAAGATTATGTTCACCAATGCTGCATTTATTTGATGGCAAAAATACAATAAAAACTGTAATATTGAGAAATTGTATTACAATTTAACCCTTAAATGCATTAATGTTTCGCCAATCATTATTACATATTCGGGTCCTCAGCATCACGGATCTATATCTAGCAAAGATGGATCTCTACCTGTCGTGATAATATAAAACTCGCCTGATACTAGAGTAACAATTAAAGAAGAATAAAATAAAGCATATTTTGTTACTTTTTGGAGCTTGGATTTCAGTTTGATCAGATGTTTTATACCATCATCACTATTCAGTCTGACTCATATTCACAATCTCAAACATATTCTCAAAACTATCATTTTCAACATCTTCAAAATCAATATTTAGATCGCTGACAGCTTCTTCACCAGATCCGCCATCAAGTGACACTAATATTTGATTGCGTTCAGTACTTGCTCTACTGTAAATCGCTGAGCCATTTCAAGTTTTGCTGATGATAATTCCTATTCTTTTGTTTTCTGCCTGTGGTAACTATGAGTGAAACGTCACTTCATTATTGTGTATCAGACATTGCCACCTTGTGGAATAAAGGTGAATTGCACTTATTTAGTCATCAAAGATTTAATTATTGGTGTGCAGAGAAAATATACTGACGCTGTTACAAACCTCACTGTTACTGCATTCAATTGTGGTCAAGTTAACCTGAAACCAGTCCAAGGCCACTTTCAGATCTCACCAATTTCAGATTGTTTCTTGATACAGCACTTTGATTATACTGATAATATACAGCTCTGGAAAAAAAAATTAAGAGACCACTTAACATGGATTTCTAAATGTTAAGTGGTCCCTTAATTTTTTCCAGAGCTGTATAACATACTGTATACTAGGGATGTACACGAAGCCAAATACTATGTCAGGAAAGGACATGACACATTCTACAGATCCCCTAAAGGGACATGAAAAAAAAATGGAATGGAAATAAATATGAGATGGGAGGAAAAAATATATGTCAATGCTTTTGCGTTCTCTTACAATTATGTAGTTGGGTAATTATAATTTCCCGCTATCAGGGAGCATTTATATGCATTGGAATTGCTTTTGAATGCACACTCACTTTGTACTTTCTCTTTCACATTCACATCACGAGTACCCTGTGTATAGGTAGTGGTGGTACTGACCCCACCAGTCATCTCTCCCTACTATCTTCACGTGATAAGTAAAATATGATGTACTGTTATGTAACTGACTATGCAGCAACCATGTCCCTTTAGGGGCTCCGTAGAATGCGTTCATTTTCTGTGCCTTTCCGAATTTGGATTTAGGCTTGGAGCACATACTGTATACAGCAAATATTTTATATTGCCTCTCCACTTTACCTCTAACTGCTGCGTACAGTATATAAACCCTGTTCAATTAGCTTCAGGTTTCACACTGTGAAACTCAGGTTCCTTCTGAAGCTCTGGACAGTGGCTAGCAGGCAAAAGCCACACCAGCCCCCGGCAGGTCACTACAGTTTTTACATGGATGATACTCAAGCTGTGCTGACTCTGGAAGAGTCTGATTCCTGTTGTTACATAGCCTTAAGGTTAACTCTTGCCTTGTGTCCTGCAGAGTGGTAGACGTTTTTTTCTGTGACAAATGACAAAAAAAGTGTCTCTTGTTCATTGCCGTGAGCAGTGAAACAAACCTCACTCTGTAAATGAGTGTCTGACGGAGGAGCAAACCTTTTCTTGGACTAAATTTAAACAGGGTGCACTTAACAAAGCAACAGAAAAGGGAAAACAAGGTTGGTTTAAGACCAATATTATATTCCACTTATTCCGAAGCCATGAATTGTATGTGAAGCCTATGTAATTGTATTAATTAAACATACATTTTCAAATATCATCAAAGATTTAATTATTGGTGTGCAGAAAAAATATACTGACACTGTTACAAACCTCACTGTTACTGCATTCAATCGTGGTCAAGTTACACACATTACTTGACAATTCAGAAGTCAAGCACTAAAGTCAAGCACTAAAGTAAAGTAATATGATACTTCATGCTCCCTCCCAACCATTCTTTCACAATTTGAGCCTGATGAATCTTGACATTAGCCGCGGAACTTTCCCCAGGAACTAGGGACTTTGGGGTGGTACTCGGTGTGTTTCGACCGCAGGAACCAGGAAATAAAGTGCCGGGTAAAGATATCCCTCTCAAAACGGCCCTGCTCGCGAGGTAGTACTTTTTCAAAGTTCAGGAACTTTCGGGGGTGGGACTTGTTGGGCGCTGAACATGCTGATTGGTTGAGCTCACGCAGCATTTTATTTCAAATCTAAAAGTATCTTGTGGTGCGCGCAGTGAGAGTTGTTTACTATTTGAATCAACAATGGAGTTTAAAAAATACGACCAATGGACCGATGATGAGGTTCAGGCTTTATTAAGTGTATTTGCGGAGAATGAAATCCAGTGGGCTCTGGAAAGTCGCGCACAGTCCTATGTCACCGGAGTGACCGGACTAATCTTCACGATACTTTAGACCGCTATGGAAACGCAGACAGCAGCAGGTCTGAAGGAAAAACAGTTCCTGGGAAAAAAGTTCCTGGGTCAAATTGTTATGGGTAATTTCCGTGGAAACGGGGCTATTGTCATCCTGAAATATGGCTGTGATGTGTCAGTTGTTGAAGAAACGAAAAGCTACACATTCCATCAATTAGGGTTAGAAGAACTGTTGCCAAACACTTAGGACCCTATCATACACCTGGTGCAATGTGGCGCCAGGCGTGACGCAAGTGTTTTTTTTGCTAGTTTCAGCCAGACGTAGTTATCATTTTCCCGTCTAGTGCCACGTTTAAATAAAAAATGCATTCGCGCCAATTTGTGCATCAATGTTCATGCTGGTCTGAAAACGAGGTGTGTTCAGATGCATTGTTGGCGCAATATTTTTTTGACATTCATTTTTTTGTTAGTAATATGTGCCTATAGACGAGTCCACAATGCGCATACACTCTTCTTATTACACACATAGGGACGCAGCAGCACACATTTTTAAATATTAAAAATGAAAGGATTCCTCGCATGAGAAGTGTTCAGTCTTTCCACTTGCAAAATTTTGCCATGTATATAGCAATCTGCCATGGTGCAAGCGCAACTGGCTTTTAAAGGGAATGGGACATGAGACTCTAATTGATGGCCCAAAACACACACATTACGCAATAAGAGAATAGGGACCTTTTAGACCATGCGCAGGACGTGCCAAACATTTTAAACAAGTGTCCATGGTTAAACAAGCAAAAGTGGATTCGGACACACCCTGAGTGCACTTGTGCTTTGCGCTTTAGATCATGTGCTTAGATCGCTACAATAGGGTGCATAACATGCTAGAAACATAATAATCACTTCAATAATGATCCAATCATAGACTCTTAAGCATTTGCCTATTTAAATCCAAACAGCAGGTTTTTTTTTTTTTTGCTGGGTAGTATATATAGCTAACAACCAAAAATTAAAAGATTTAAAAGATAAACACCTACATCAAAAATGGCACATAACTCTCTGTTTTAATTTCAACTTAAGCCTATACACTCAGTTTCAACAACTCTCCTCTTTGACTGGCAGCTCAGTGTTTGCATGGTCTTATCCCATGTCAATATTACAAATAGGATCAAATGTGTAAAGTGACCTTTTCCTGCCAGTTTACCAGCAGCTTATTTTCTCTCATCGGGTAGATTTATAGCTTGCCAGCATCTCTCTGCTTTATTGTGTTATAGTCAGCTGTTTTCTCTGTTCGTACCCTGTTCCTTTAGACCTGCTTATCCAGCATTATTCGGCCTTCATCTCACCCTAAAATGAGAGTGTCTTATGTTGGCCTGAATCAATCAAGCCGGGTCCCGAATCACGTATTGCAAAAAAGGAGATAGCATTCCATATGTAGGGTGCAGAGAGATGGAGCCAGGTTTCCAGCAGATGAATCAGAGTGAGGAAAGAGAGAAAGATTGAGCGTGCGTGGAGTGAGCCGGTAGGTGCGATGCCACGGATAAGAGAAGCGGCACAGCGCGGGCGGGAGAGACCGATTTTTCTGATAAGACTGCAGAGAGCCAAAGGTAATAAATAGAGAAACACAGGAGGGTTAGACAGCGAATGTGGAAATGTGTGAAGGGAAGGACTTCTGAAAGCAGACGTGTTGCAACCGACAAATGTTTGCCTCTACGAGTTCAACTGTGGTGTACTGAATGGGAGAAAGGAGTGAGACATTTCATCTGTTGTCTGAAGACTGTGTGACTGAGTTTGTATGACATCAATAAGTGGATACACACAGCGTGTGTGTGTCCAATTCTGTAAATTGTTCTTGACCATTGCATCCTCATTCATAGAGACTGAACACACAATGGGGTTTTTATTGTTTGTCCGACTGGGTGTCTAGACGCTGCTGACAGAGACATCTAACCTGAGACCCATGAAGGGCAAACAGGGCTCACAAACAAACTCACACACACCTGAGCCCACAAACAAAGGTTTAAAGGACAGATTTGATGAAGGTGTGATGGCATATCTTGTGAGCTCTAGTCATTACTGACCTGTACAGTAAATCAGCAGGTTCATTCACCCTACTGGTGCTGTGATTTAATACAAACACACACACAAACACAGACTCAAGGCTGAGGAAACACAGATACACATACTGTGATACAACCTCATTTTGGCAGTAGAAGGCACCAAGCTACTGATCTCCTTTGCTTTCTATGAATATGGCTGGTGTTCCATTTCATTTAATCATCAGAGACACAAAGTTCCAGTGAAAGGAACTCTTAATGCTTCAGCATACAAAACATTTTGGACAATTTCATGCTCCCAACTTTGTGGGAACAGTTTGGGGATGGCCTCTTCCTGTTCCAACATGACTGCACACCAGTGCACAAAGCAAGGTCCATATGGATGATCGAGTTTGTTGTGGAGGAACTTGACTGGCCTGCACAGATTCCTGACCTCAACCCGATAGAACACCTTTGGAATGAATTATAGCAGAGACTGCGAGCCAGGCCTTCTCGTCCAACATCAGTGCCTGACCTCACAAATGTGCTTCTAGATGAATGGTCAAAAATTCCCATAAACACACTCCTAAACCTTGTGGAAAGCCTTCCCAGAAGCTGTTATAGCTGCAAAGGGTGGGCCAACTCCATATTAAACCTTACAGATTAAGAATGGGATGTCATTAAAGTTCATGTGCATGTAAAGGCAGGCGTCCCAAAACCTTTGGCAATATAGTGTATATTAATTTAGACAAAATTTGCAACCCATTATTTTAGCATTGTTTCTTTCTTAAAATGTTATCAGTTAATATAACTGTTGGTTGACTTTCAACATTGTAAACTTTTAACACCTCCTTTCACTGACCATTTGTTGAAAAAAAGTATTTTTTTTTAAGAGGCCCTTCTCCTCAGCCCCCACTGCTGTAAAGAAATGTGCCAGCATTGTCTGAATTTCACAGATTTACAGTATCAGTAAATCACCAATAAACAGAAGGTTATTTTTATACTCAACTTATTTTACTTACTAACCAGATGATAGTGTTAATCCATTTCATGGATTATGTGAAACTCCCCAAGATAACAAACACCCCATGCTTCATATATTCTCTGGGTCCCAAAAGTGGAAGTACATCTTAGTCAGATGGCTCAGGAGCTCAACACGCAGCTGTCACTTCCTGTTTGCATGTTCATTCTGCACACACAATAGAGCTTCAGGGTTTAAACAAAGCTCAGCATTACAATATAATCAGGGGATCCTATCTTCCTACTTTTCATGAGTCTACTGGAAATAATCTGCGATCTCTCTCCAGCTGTGCGTGAAACTAGATTGAGATCAAAACTAGTTGGGATGCGCCGGTGATTCAGTTTCAACGGCTCCTCCTTTATCATCCTCTGCCACATGCAGCCCAGCATGTAGATGAATAGGTCTCAGAATTGGTTGTTCTTTAGGAACCAATGGGGATTAGATCTCTCAGGACTTGGTAACATTCTGTTATCAGCAAACAGTATAAGACATAATGAAAACTATGAGGGGCCCTGTTGAATAAATACAAGGCACAATAAAAGTTATATAAGCTCCAAATAATAATAACAAAGCAATGGGGTAGTTTTATTTCTGAAGAGGGCCTCAGTAGAAGTAACTTACTGAGCAAAAATGCATTGAACTGTACCCTGTAGATAAAAAAAAACTTGTATTTGTTTAGTTTTTGCATGGGCTTTTTTTATTTTATTTCCTTACTCACAAAAGTAGATTTTAATTTTGTCAGTTCAAATACATTTTTACAAATCAATTGGACAAACAGTAAATTAAAGCTACAGTAACTTTTGTCTCTCTATCGCCATCTCTGTTTGAAACATAACAATGCAAGTTACTTGCAGAGGTTTTTTTTAAAGGTCCCACGGTATGTATTTTTTAAATTATTTTATAATGTTTCCTGAGGTGTACTTATATTGTTAGTATGGTTTTTACATAAAACATTTCATAATTTAGAAATAATAGGCTTTTTTCTGTACTGATACACACACAAAAAAAAGGTTCTATATGGCACCAAAAATGGTTCTTCGTCGTAATCATAGGGGAACCACTTTTGGTGCTATATAGCACCATATCTTAACATGTTCTGTATATGGTAGCGGTGCTATATAGCACCTTAGTTAGTGGTGCTATATAGCACCTTAGTCAAAGAACCGGTGAAGAACCTCTGAAGAACCGCTGAAGAACCACTGAAGCACCAAAATTGGTGCTATATAGCACTTAAAAAGGTTCCCCTATGATTACGAGCCAAGAACCATTTTTGGTGCCATATAGAACCTTTTTTTTTTTAGAGTGTATTAGCCCTCTGGCTTGAATGCCCTGTTTGAAGGGGCGTGTCTGCTCTGAGACTTCAGTGAAATTGGCCAGTGTTGTGATTTGCTGACATCTTTGCTTTTTCTAATGAGTATTAGATTATGTGGCGGAGGGGGCATGTTTTAGCAAGGTCTGCTGCAAGTGCTGCCAGAGGCAGAGAGAGACGGATTGGAATCTCGTGGACCAGAGAGATGGAGAGCTGGGGAAAGATAGCAGTTAATTGTACCGAGTTGTTGAGAGCGCAAGTTTATTTTGTTTGTATCTGAGAGTTCTGAATAAACACGAGTCCCAGTCACGCGACCCTGTCTTCTTCCTCCTTATTCTACGAACTTTGTAACATGTGGAGCCCCTCTAAACCCACTAAACTATGTTTTTTTTACCATCACAGCCGTCAAGATGAACGAATCGTCAAAGTGTTGATTATAGTATTATTTTTTAGATCTTTTCCCATCACATGAACGGCTGCAGTAATGAGCAGTCTTGTTGATCGCATGAATGCAGTGATCTCGTCATTACAATGTTATTTCTCTCACGAAATGTTTTCACCACAACAAACAGCAAACACGACATCGACATGAATACAGTAAGAGCTGTTGTGCAGCATAACAGCGTCATTCATTATAACGGCAGTTTGGACAAGTGTGCAGATACACTCGCGACGTGTGATTGACAGCTTCAAGCATCATAAAGAGAGTGTTCTTTGATCGCTCTCTGTAATCATTTAAATTACAGATTCGTTTCATGCTACTAACAGAAACGATGTGAAGTTGATCGTTTTAGTCACTGGCTTGATAACTGATGCATTACGCTTAGGGCATCAAGACGGCCAGCGGCGGGACTGACAGTATTAAACGATTTAGAAAGAAAGTCTGTGTGAACTTGAATGCTTAGCTACACATCAGAAATCACTGATCACAGATCAGGCCTTAATGAACACTGTTACTCACTGTTTGTGGTGGTGCTGTCGAATCCATATCTTAAAAGTCTGTTTGTAAAGCCTGTGCTGACATCGCGACTGATAACTTGAATCCATTCTCTTCTAATTCTCTGGGCGGGCAAAGCAGAGGAAGGGGAGGTGACGTTTCCCCGTATGTTGACATATAGGGAAGATTCCAGATCGGCTCGTCTGAGCACTCATTTTTTCAAAGGCAGAGCAGGACAGCCAGAACTCGGTTTACACCTATTAAAATTTCTAGCCACTTGGGGACCATATACAGGCTAGGGGAACTCATATTAATGTTAAAAAAACTCATAAAATGAAAATTTCATGCCATGGGACCTTTAATGTGAGTTGCGCTTCGGCACTGCTCCTCTGTGCAGATGAATATGATCACCACGTCAGTGCGGAACTGTCATTGTGTCGTGACAATAAGAAACCTATGTCCTGGTAGGCATAATCAGAAAAAAAGTCATCTGAACAAGTAATTAACGTATCTGCTGCTTTTATTTTGGTCTCTGTGAACTTCTTTCTGGAACAAAAAAATTAACCACAACCCAGTGTATACTTGCCACACAAACATGAGAAATGTCTATAGAAAGCTTGAAATGTCTACTTTAAATGAAACAATTCAAATCGAAAACAAAAAGTATCTTATTATGTAATTCGTATGAAACCAACTTTCCAAGCAACTGTATCCTTTTGTGTGTCTCCCTTTAAATGCAAATGAGTTGGCAAGAAGAGGGCGGAGCTTCAAGAGCTCTGATTACCTCACGCAGACATGCACTGAAAATGACAGCAACTGTTCAGCCTTTTATGTTCAAACCGGAGTCGGACAATGATGGAGAGACTCAAGAAGAAGTGACAACATGTAGAATGAGACAGGACGTTTCTGAATGCTTAGTTGATGTATTTTGGAGTCATCTATCTTCAGGTCATCGCTAAGCATGTTCTGTCATTATAATCTATAAATCGTGAAAACTGTTGTAAGATGCCTACAGAACCAGATAATATATGCTGCATGAAGATAGAACATGTATAGTAAATTACGGTTATAACTTATTGTTGTCATCTTGCTTTTATGACATGCTATTGCATATGCTATTTGCTAAATGTTCTTTACTACAACAACTCTTCCTCTTCTCTAAAGCAGCCCAACATGGCCTCGGCCCCTTTGTTGCATGTTACCATGGGCAGGGTTCATGTAAATTTTAGGATTTGTGATGTCACCAACCCGGTAAATAGCTTGTTGTAGTCCCTACTAGCCGTTTGTTGCAGTCCTTAAATAGTGATTTCTGTAAAAGAAAAAATCTCCCTTTGCATTTAACTTTGAGCGCCATAACTTTGCAGATGTTGTTTATGCTCAAACTGCAACATTACACCCTAACTAAAGTTAAAAAAGTGAAATCATAATCCAGGACTCCTTTAAGTTTAGTTTAATAAACTCAAGATAATTCTTTACAGTGTCTCCAAATCAAGAAAGCTGCTTAATATTTTAGTTTTTGTAAGTGGATGCAGGAAGTAGACAGAAATAGTTTGATTAAATTTTTGAAGGTTAACAGTATACCGAAACTAGGCTCTTGGATATCTCCCAAATGGTGTCTAACCATTTAAGGCTATGACACTCTCCATGCTTAAGCGAAAGACACTTCAGCTCAGGCCTTGAATACCAGCCATGCTTGCCAAGTGACACTATAGAAGACACTGTGCAGATTGCAGTGTGAAAAACCATTAGGAAACCTGCACCTTTGGAGCTCATACTGATGACGTAAACTGCTGTAAGTCTTAGAAGACTGCTATTTATCAGGCTTTTGAAACAGAATAGAACAGTGCCCCTGAAAAAAGAGACAACTTTCAGCTTGGTTTAAAATTATGCTAAAGCCTTGATTCCCAACTTGGAACTTTCGACCCTGCAAAAGTTGAAAGGTTAGCCTGTTCTGCTCTCTTCTGGATGTCTCTGTTTTTTGCTCTGTTTGTGTGTGTAAAAAAAAAAAAACTGCATCAATAGGACTGCACTCAAAATGTTTGGTCATTAAATTTAGTGTTTTGTTTAATTTCATTTTGTACATTTTGACAATTTGATTCAAAATACTGACGTTGAATGATTTGTATTATTGGGTACAGTCAAAAAGGACCAGACCTCTTAGGTGGAACAGGCCAAAAGGAGTATACAGGCAGATCATTTCATGTAAACAACTAAAAACATTAGATTTGTGCCAATAATGCTTGTTAAAAAGTCCTGTTTGTGGAAAGTGCCATTCAATTTCGTCAATTTAGCCATCAGTCGGCAAGAACTCTCATGGCTAGTCTATTCGACTGATTCCTAGAGTGGCTAATGTAAGCTGTTTATTCCGATTTGCTCATTGTTTACTTTGAGAAAGTTGTGTTTTCATGGTCAGATGATCTCATAATGACGTGGGTGTGCGTCTAAAGGATCAAGTTCACCTAACCATTTCTATTAATCTACAAATCTTAGATTAATAGAAAAGCTAAGTGATAACGCAATGTGGCACTGTAATTTCTATAAAAATATATTTCTGTAAGCTTCAAGGGATGTTAAAGGAAGCACTGTACAGTATGTATGTACGCAGGAATATTTTTTATTTTATTATTAAGTCGGACTTGACGTTGCGAGATTCTTATTCGTGACGGTCATTTGCATGCTCTCAACAGTATAGGGTGGAGCTGAAAAGTATTGATTTAATAACTTGCAGGGCTGTAGTGACAGTTGCTTTGGCTGTGCAAGCACTGAGAGATGACAATTTTATGCATCATCAAAGATAATGAAGGATCTGGATCCTTCCTTCAGGGAAGAGACTTTTGATTAGGCCATAATTTCAGATTATCCTTTTGAACTGGATAAAAATGAGGGAAAGCTGAAGAGCCTATCTTTTGTAAATGCTTTAAGGGGAGGAAAATGAGGTCATTAGAGAGGAAAAAAGTCATAAACAGTGCGGAGAGTCATATGGAGGACATTTTGGCAGTTATAGAGGTCAATCCTCTAAATGGTCATTTAGCATGAAAACTTTAATTTATGAGTTGTGGGGAAGCACAGCAGGGGGGCATTCCAAATGTTTTATTAGCTAACATATTATTGTATTAAGAGTATTTCATTATTCAAGTTGGAAACTGATCCTTAGCATTGGTCTTGTTTTTCATAAAATTTTACATAAATGTCTTGTTAGAGTCTTGAGGCAATAATATATGACCAATGAGATATGAAAAACAAGAAACATGCTTCTCGGACCACTGAATGCTGAAGTTTTAAGCCATGCACCCTTTGATTATTGGGCCAAGTTGTTTTCAGATGTAACTGGATGGATTGGATTGGATGGATGATGGATAGGTAGATGAATGGATGGATAGGTGGGTGGATGGATGGATGGATAGGTAGATGGATGGGGGGATTGATAAGTAGATGGATGGATGGATGGATGGATGGATAAATGGATGGATAGGTAGGTAGGTAGGTAGGTAGGTAGGTAGGTAGATGGATGGATGGATAGATAGATGAATTGATGGATGGATGGATGATGGGTAGATGGATGGATCAGATGGATAGGTGGATGGATTGGATGGATGGATGGATGGATGGATTGGATGGATGGATGGATGGATAGGTAGATAGATGGATGGATGATAGGAAGGTAGGTAGGTAGGTAGATGGATGGATGGGTAGATGATGGACGGATGGAGGTAGATGGGTGGATGGATGGGTAGATAGATAGATGGATGGATGATATATGGATGGATGGGTCGATGAGGGATGGATGAATAGGTAGATGAATGGATGGATACGTGGGTGGATGGATGGATGATGGATAGGTAAATGGATGGATGGATAGGTAGGTAGACAGATGGATGGATGGATGGATGGATAGGTAGATGAATTGTTGGATACGTGGGTGGATGGATGGATGGATGATGGATAGGTAAATGGATGGATAGATGGATGGATAGGTAGATGGATGGATGGATGGATGGATAGGAAGGTAGGTTGGTAGGTAGATGGATGGATGGGTAGATGATGGATGGATGGAGGTAGATGGGTGGATGGATAGGTAGATAGATGGATGGATGATATATGGATGGATGGGTAGATGATGGATGGATAGGTAGATGATTGGATGAATAGGAAGATGTATGGATGGATAGGTAGATGGATGGATGGATGGATAAATGGATGGATAGGTAGGTAGGTAGGTAGATAGATGGATGGATGGATAGGTAGATGAATGGATGGATACGTGGGTGGATGGATGGATGGATGATGGATAGGTAAATGGATGGATGGATGGATAGGTAGGTAGACAGATGGATGGATGGATGGATGGATAGGTAGATGAATGGATGGATACGTGGGTGGATGGATGGATGGATGATGGATAGGTAAATGGATGGATGGATGGATAGGAAGGTAGGTAGGTAGGTAGGTAGGTAGGTAGATGGATGGATGGATGGATGGATGGGTAGATGATGCACGGATGGAGGTAGATGGGTGGATGGATAGGTAGATAGATGGATGGATGATATATGGATGGATGGGTAGATGATGGATGGATGGATGGATAGGTAGATGATTGGATGAATAGGAAGATGTATGGATGGATAGGTAGATGGATGGGGGGATTGATAGGTAGATGGATGGATGGATGGATGGATAAATGGATGGATAGGTAGGTAGGTAGGTAGGTAGGTAGGTAGGTAGGTAGATAGATGGATGGATGGATAGGTAGATGAATGGATGGATAGGTGGGTGGATGGATGTATGGATTGAATGGATAGGTAGATGATTGGATGAATAGGAAGATGTATGGATGGATAGGTAGATGGATGGGGGGATTGATAGGTAGATGGATGGATGGATGGATAAATGGATGGATAGGTAGGTAGGTAGGTAGGTAGATAGATGGATGGATGGATAGATAGATGAATGGATGGATAGGTGGGTGGATGGATGTATGGATTGAATGGATAGGCAGATGTATGGATGGATGGATGATGGGTAGATGGATGGATCAGATGGATAGGTGGATGGATTAGATGGATGGATGGATGGGTGGATGGATGGATGGATAGGTAGATAGATGGATGGATGGATGGATGGATGGATGGATGGATAGGAAAGTAGGTAGGTAGGTAGGTAGATGGATGGATGGGTAGATGATGGACGGATGGAGGTAGATGGGTGGATGGATAGGTAGATAGATGGATGGATGATATATGGATGGATGGGTAGATGATGGATGGATGGATAGGTAGATGAATGGATGGATACATGGGTGGATGGATGGATGGATGGATAGGTAGATGGATGGATGGATGGATGGATACGCAGATGAATGGATGGATAGGTGGGTGGATGGATGGATGTATGAATGGATGATGGTAGATGGATGGATCGGATGGCTAGATAGATGTATGGATGGATGGATTGATAGGTAGATGGATTAGATGGATGGATAGGTAGATGGATGGGGGATTGATAGGAAGATGGATAAATGGATGAATGGATAGGTAGGTAAATGGATGGACGGATAGGTAGATTAATGGATGGATAGGTAGATGGATGGGGGATTGATAGGAAGATGGATAAATGGATGAATGGATAGGTAGGTAAATGGATGGACGGATAGGTAGATTAATGGATGGATAGGTGGGTGGATGTATGGATGTATGGATTGGATGGATAGGTAGATGTATGGATGGATGGATGGATGTATGGATGATGGGTAGATGGATGGATCAGATGGATAGGTAGATAGATGGATTGGATGGATAGGTAGATGATGGATTGGATGGATGGATGGAAAGGTAGATGGATGGATGGGTAGACAGATGGATGGATAGGTAGATGGATGGCTGGATGGATGGGTAGATGATGGATTGGATGGATGGAGGTAGATGGGTGGATGGATAGGTAGATAGATGGATGGATGGGTAGATGATGGATGGATGGATGGATGGATGGATAGGTAGATGGATGGATACGTGGGTGGATGGATGGATGGATAGGTAGATGGATGGATGGATGGATGGATGGATGGATGGATAGGTAGATGGATGGATGGATACATAGATAAATGGATGGATAGGTGGGTGGATGGATGGATGGATGGATGTATGGATGGATGATGGGTAGATGGATGGATCGGATGGATAGGTAGATGTATGGATGTATGGATTTATGGATGGATAGGTAGATGGATGGATTAGATGGATGGATGGGTAGACAGATGGATGGATGGATGGATAGGTAGATGATGGATTGGATGGATGAATAGGTGGATGGATGGATGAATAGGAAGGTAGGTAGGTAGGTAGATGGATGGATGGATAGATGATGGATGGATGGATAGATGATGGATGGATGGAGGTAGATGGGTGGATGGATAGGTAGATAGATGGATGGATGATATATAGATGATAGATAAATGGGTGGATGGATAGGTAGATAGATGACTGGATGATAGATAGATAGATAGATAGATAGATAGATAGATAGATAGATAGATAGATAGATAGATAGATAGATAGATAGATAGATAGATAGATAGATAGATAGATAGATAGATAGATAGATAGATAGATAGATAGATAGATAGATAGAGATTAAATTCATAATTTTATTTATTTATTTGATTGTTTGATTGAGAGGTTATTACACCCTGTGCTTTCATTGTAATTCTGCATTTAGAAAAAGTTAACATGCTCATCAAGTCTTTGTCAAAATGATCTATGAACATTCAGCACAGACCATTCATTCATATAACAGTTGTACAAACTGACATTGACCGAGCAGCACAAATTCCAACACATCCGATGTCCAATCAACCCCTGGTCACATGGGACAGTAGAGGGAGACTGAGCAGTAAATCTCAGATACAGCTGGTTTAATGAGCCTTGGCCGGCAATGAGAACCCTGATTATATATGGTTATGAGGGTGTGTGAACGCCCACCTCATGCCCACCTAACCTTTGAGCCCTATTTATGGAGAGGTCCACACGTAAATCTGTTACTCTAATCAGCTATTTGCATTTTTTATGGTAAACTGCTGACAGATGCGATTCATTGTTTAACGTTTGGTGTAATACAGGCCAGTTGTAAGCAGTTAGATTGATAATTCTGATACCCAGAACTCAGCTCAACTTCTTCCCAACTGTTCCTAGATTTTAACATTTTTAATTAACAGATGTCAGCTGACTTTTGTTGTCTTTCTTAAAGGGATAGTTCACCCAAAAATGTTGTCATAGTTTACTCACCCTCAAGTTCTAAATGAAAAAGAAGATATTTTGAAGAATGTTGGCAATTTCTATAGTAGGAAAAAAATAATAAACTGCTTGGTTACCAACATTCTTCAAAATATATTCTTTGTGTTCAGCAGAAGAAAGAAACTCATACAGGTTTGGAACAACATGAGGGTGAGTAAATGATGACAGAATTTTCATTTTTGGGTGAACTATCCCTTTAATAATCTGTTGTACATATAATATGCTACAAAACTATATTTTAATACGTTGAAACATTTGCGTATTAGGTAAAGCTTATGAAATGGAGACCTGCAAAGACTCTGAAAAACAAGTCAGTGTAATTTATTGTCTTACTGATGGACTGCAGTTATTCCAGCAAAGCCACTTGTGAAAAACATTAACAGACTCAAAAGAATTCCGGTTTGAAAATGATATAGTGAAATTAAATGTAGGCATAACTTTAGGTTGCCATTAGGTAAAAGTTTTATTTTTATTTTTTATTTTTTAATGAAAATAAAATAAAAAAGAAACCAAAATAAAAGAATTTGTATTCTTGAAAAAATAGGGTTGTGATTTGCTGGGGAAGCCCATTACTTCCTCATATTAAATAGATATTAATTGTGATTTATAATCTCATAACCATAGACTGTAGAAAAATCCCTATAGTGGCCAGTCGATTAATGCCAGTCTAAATCACTTCCATATTAGAGAAACTGGGGGAGGTTGCCGCTTGCTCATAACTGAGACTTTATATCTCAAAATTGTGACTTCATAATCATATCTCGTTTATGTCTCATAACTTTATTTCCGCTAATTGTGACTTGATATTGTTATATCTCACAGTTACAAATTTCTTATTGATTTTACAGTTAAGATATTACAGAGTTCCAATTTTTACTTTAAATTTGATATAATACAATCATTTTTTTATTTACTCTGAGATGGAAACAGGCTTCCATAAGATGAACACTCCTGTAATATCAGTGACCTAAAATGCACACTGAGAAAAAAAAAAGAAGTAAAATTGACTTAATTTGTAAATTTCACATATGGAATTAAGTAAACTCTATTTAACTAAGCCAGCAGGCACCGGACATCAATATGACGTCAGATTGACGTTGGACGTTGCATTTTGGTCACCTGACTTCACAACCAAAATGTAACCAAATATCAACGTCTTATGACGTCGTGTGCCTGCTGGGAAGTTAAGTAAAATTTAAAAAGAAATTAAGTAACATTAAATTGGCCAGTATAAGTTTATTGAGTAATTTATACTTAGTTGAAGTTTACTTTGCAATACTTTTTACTCAAACAATATAACACTGAATTAAACCACACTTTTAAAGTGTATGTTTTACTGAGAAACATCTAAGTAAATAATACAATAGATATTGTGTAGACACCATAACTACAAAATAGAAGTAATGCAGTACCCAATAAAACCCAGAGACCTCAATAATTGGTACACAATACACAATGACGGTAAAATTTGATCGTTTTTGGGTATGAATTAACTCCAGATGTCACAAAATGGCAAGCTACTAAACCTAACAACAAAATGATTGATAAATCAGTGTAAATACAGCTGGAAAACAGCGAAAAATCAACCTTATTAATTATTCATGCCCCAGTGCATGATGGGAACACCAGTTTCAGAAAAGTTGAGTATTGGAGAATTTCTACAAGCTTGAATTGAGTACTAATATAGAATTGACTTTGTTTCTTGAACATATTTTTTTCATGTAGAATTCTTTTCTTTCTGAATTATTTACTTCACCACAAAATAATTTTTATCAGTGCAGTTTTATTCTGCATGGTGGCTGCCATTTTGAGAACACTTGACAAACGATGCAAAGTTTTGGTGGCAGAATAAATGAATGATGTGCCATAAATATATCAGTGAATAATATTTCTACAGTGTCAAAAATTGTCCACTCCAAAATCACTTCATCGCGTCTGGTTAGGACACAGCATTAAAAACGAATTTAATCCCAGAATATTCCAAATTATGCTTTAGGAGGATCTGTAAAAAATCTTTTTTTGAACTGTCATGAAAACATTTTCAAATCAGGAATGATTTCCCAGATGCGATGTTTCAAAATCAAACAATTCCTCAAAACGACCTGCAAAATATTCATGGCTGTGGTAAAATGAAGAGCCTCTTTTTTCAGAGATTCTGTTATTGTAGCTTTGGAAAATGTGGAATCTGACCCCATTTCCTTCCATTTTTTCCAGCTGTGTATGTTTCTCCCCCCCCCCCCCCCCCATTTTCTTTCTTTCTTTTTTTCAAGATTGCAACATCTGGTGAGGCTTTCTCACAGTAATCTCTGGAGCTAACAGGCCTGCTCTGCATCATAATGGAGCTCAGAACTCTTTATACACAGTTCCTCTATCGTTCCCACACGCAAACACTGCTCTGACAGGCACACCAAAAACACGTGGCTCTGGTTCCTGCAATGAGGTAATGCCTCTTGGCAAGGGTGAAACAAGAGCTGACCGTATTCAATGGCGAGGACAATCTGTTCAGTTTAAACCTCAGGTAAAAATAAGTGAAGCAATACAATAGAAAAGAAGGAAAAGTAATTATCATTGTTTTCATTGCGCTGGCTCTCGCAAGTATTCCGACTTTGACGTAACCCAGATATTGCAATACCTCACACATCAGCCCACATCGATAAAAGCTCCAATCTTTCCCGGCCAGATGTTTACTCCAGATGCCAGACCATCGCTTTGCAAGTGCCGCATTGTATTTTACTTGGCCGTGGTGTCGTGTGAAGGGCCACGACAAATGCGAGTCCCTGGCACAGTGCCGCATTTAATTGGGGTGAGTTAGTGTTTGGCAACAATCTGTTTTAATTGGCTTTCAGTGCATATTCAGTTCTTGCACGTTTATGGGCTGCATCTGGCCAACACGGATCCATGGATGCACCTTGTGATCTATGCGCGTGCGACCGTATTTGGACTGCGTTATGACAAGCTGGGTCAGGGCGTAAATATTAGGACAGGCTTGTAATGTATGACTGACAGAAATCCCCACCCTTGAGCGAGAGGAGGCCCCATCATAAAGACTTGGAGATAGAAAAACTATTAAGGAAGATTTAGCCCTCTTATCGACCAAAGGCCATTTCCTGCAGTGCCTTTCATGCTTCTAGGGTGCCAGGGATGTGGATATCCGAGCAATTAACTGGCTAGTGTTAACATGTCAGGGGCTTTTGTCAATCACAGAGTTAAAAGAAATGTTTCAAACCATTTTAGACATTTGGAAAGCCATCATCACTGAAAACCATCATCACTTTGAGAAGTTAAGTGGATGACACAGATGAGAACTCAAGTGAAGTGTTTCCACAAACCAGCAACCTTTTAAAATACATATTATCTGCAGTTCACATATAAAGCCTTGAAACCAGAGATTTCCCTATGCGCACTCCTTGTATGCTTAAACAAACGTTTAGCTTGTCATTACACCTCGGCTATGCAAAGTTCACAGAGGAAATCATACAGCAAGAACATCAATGGACCACCAAGGCGGTCTGTCGAACAGAGAAACCCACAATCTCTTTACCTGAGAGCCGCTTCTCACGTGCGCTTTTCCAAAATATATCCCAAGCCTTGTTAGTGGAATCCTTCACGTGCTCGCTAAAAGACCTCCTGAGTGGAGTTTTCACGGTGTGTGCCATATCCAAATGCTTTACGGTTGCTTTTCACTCCATCTGAGCGCCGAGAATCCTCCAAATCCAATGGGGAGCCCAGAGAGAAGGAGGTTTCTTCTTACCAGCTTGACACTTGATGCAAAAAGTCTGCATGTGGTTTGCAGACACCCTCTAAAATGAGATTGTGTAAGAGAGAGAGAGGAAGAAAGTGGGAGAGTAAAAAGGAAGGGGGAGAAAACTTTTTTTCCCTCCTAAGTTAGGGGTCAGAGGAGCCTGAAAAGGAAATAGCATCTACTTTGGGTTAAGCGTCACCACCCGTCCTCTTCTCCCTTGCCTCTATAAGACGAAGTTGTATCGTGCATCTGGATGGTCACCAGTCATACACAATCATTTCCAAGGACGTTAAGATAAATATTACATTTGGATGTCTCTTTTGTTGAAGGGTGGGGAACTAGACTGTCCCCTTTTTTCTTTATCTTTGCTTTTTCTCCAGCTGTTTTGGAGACTTCCCGTTTCAAAGGAGAACTTCTCTGTTTTCTATATTTCATACTGTCAGCCCTTTTGAGGTTGACTCTGATTCCAAACAAGCTATTTGGTTCTGAATAAACAGATCTGTTGTGATTGCGTATTGGCTTGTCACAGTGTCCTCGTTCACTTGTATTTATTGAATAATCAATGTTCTCACTGTGCTTACAAAGGATGACATTTAAAAGAGTAAATTTTCTTGGTGTACTTTTGTAGAGCTGATCAGTGGATTGATTCTTGTGATGTCGTCTTCCAAATTGGAATGCTAATTCACAATGGGTTCTAGCTTACACAGTGTCATTTTGTTAATTCATATCTTTGTTTTGTTGTACACTAAAAATATTTAAATATCCATAAAATAAGATTTTTTTTTTGTGAGCAAAATTGCGTAAGGTATATGTTTTTTTCTTCTTCTTGTTTTAAGCATACGTCTAAACAAAGATAGAGATGCCTGATGGGGTCTTAATATCTATTTATTTTTTAATTCCTTCCCCTTAAAAATGTTCCCTTTCGTTCAGTCACTACGACGTAATGTTAGTGACTAACGAATGGGGGTTTCGCTTAGAAGCCTATCATCTTCGAGCACTTAGAAAACGCACAATGGCGTGCCAATGCCATGGGCATGCGGAATTTGCATACGTAACTCCGCCTCACCGCGTGAGTATAAAAGGAAGTACGTGGCAATATCGCATTACATTTCTGCTTTCGGAGCCAAGAGTACCTACCTCTTCACTCCTCACAATAATTCTGAGACTCTGTCAGCTTCTTCGAGACGAGCAGCTCCAGTGATCGTATACTTCCTGCCTGCTGATCTGCACAGTGGTCTGCTAGACAGCTGGTGTGTGTTTCCCTGGGCGCTTCGGCATCGACTGCGAGGCTTCCTCTCACAAAAAGAGCTTGCGCGTGGCACGTCCTTTTCAGGATGCAGGTGCACTTCTGGTACACTTCTGGGTGCGGTAGATTTCTTTCGCCTTCTGATGGGCACGAGCACTGTTTGGTGTGTTTGGGCTTTCAGCACGCTCAGGCAGCGCTCGTGGATGATTCATGTTCTCACTGCGGGAACATGGTCATCTCGGTGTTACGGTCGAGACTCCGTGAAATCCGTGCTGATGCCGGAGCAAGAGTCCCCTCTGCCACACCCCAATCTGCGGTCTCTACGGGAGGCTGCACTTTGGCTGGTGGCGAGGGTGACCTGAGGATGACGGTGTGGAACAAAGCTCCGACGCTCATGCCTCGGTCCACACCCCCCTCTCATGCACCTGACCCGCCCCATGTTCAGGCGTCTACATTGGGGCCGGCTCATGCTGTCCCGACTGTGGCGTTTGGCACGGTGGAAGACGAGGAAATGTCTATCGCCGCATCACAAGGTGGGCTGGAGTCATCTGAGGATGACGATTCGGCTGCGTTGCCGCCTTCGGGCGTTCCAGCGTTTCCCGAGTCGGACCCAGAATTGACAGCCATGCTCTCCTGGGCTGCCGCAGCGCTTGGGTTGGAGTGGAACCCTCCGCCTCGACCTGAGCGTGAGCGGCTCGACCTGAGCGTGAGCGGCTGGATGATTGGTTTTTGGTCCGGACACCCGTCCGGCCACCCCTCCAATTCCATTCTTCCCCGAGGTGCATGAGGAGATCGCGCGGTCCTGGAAGAACCCGTTGTCTTCCCGTGACCGTTCTGTGAACACCTCCTTCTTCACCGCCCTTGATGGAGCCGCGGCTAAAGGGTACACTGGGGTCCCCCCGATTGAACGTTCTGTTGCGATGCAACTGTGTCCACAGAGCGCTTCAACGTGGCGCGGTGACAAAAAGCACCCCTCCACGGCCTGTAGGTTTTCGTCATCTCTGGTGGCGAAGTCCTATAGAGCTGCGGGGCAGGCCGCCGCTTCTTTGCATGCCATGGCAACTCTTCAGGCATATCAGGCCAAGTTGCTGTGCGACATGCACGAGGGCGGGGCTGTTCCAGGACTCGTGGGCGAGTTGCGTGCCGCCACCGACCTCGCTCTCCGGGCGACGAAGGTGGCCGCACGCTCCCTGGGTCAGGTGATGTCCACAAACGTGGTCCAGGAGAGACACCTATGGCTCACCCTGGCCGATACGAAAATGCCTTTTCGAATGCGTTCGTCTGGACGATTGGTTTGCAGCGATCGACCTGAAGGACGCCTACTTTCATGTCGCCATCCTTCCTCGACACAGACCGTTCCTACGGTTCGCTTTCGAGGGGCAGGCATATCAGTACGCGGTCCTCCCATTCGGGCTATCTCTGTCCCCTCGCGTCTTTACGAAGATTGTCGAGGCAGCCCTTGCGCCCCTTCGGCAGCACGGGTTCGCATCCTGAACTACCTTGACGACTGGCTCATACTGGGCCACTCTCGAGCGCAGGTTTGCGAACACAGAGATCGGGTGCTCCAACACCTAGCCCGTCTGGGCCTTCGGTCAACTGGGAAAAGAGCAAACTCTGCCCAGCGCAGAGGATCTCTTTACTCGGTATGGACATCGACTCGGTCGCCATGTACGCGCAGCTTTCGAGCAAGCACGCGCAGTCTCTGTTGGCTTGCCTCCGTCAAATCGAGAGCAAGAGTGCGGTTCCACTGAAACTGTTTCTGAGGCTCCTGGGGCATATGGCAGCTGCGGTGACGCCGCTCGGATTGCTTCATATGAGACCGCTTCAGCATTGTCTTCGCTACCGAGTCCCGAGATGGGCATGGCAGTCTGGCACGCTCCGGGTACAAGTGACTCGGGCCTGCTTACAGACTCTCACCCCGTGGTCGAACCTCAGTTTTCTACGAGCCGGTGTGCCCTTAGAACGAGTTTCCAGGCATGTTGTCGTATTGATGGATGCCTTTGCCATGGGCTGAGGTGCCATGTGCAATGGACAAGCAGCCGCGGGCTCCTTGACAGGACAATTGCATGTCAATTGCCTCGCACCGCTTCCGGGCATTGCTGAAGGGTCAACATGTGCTAGTCAGGACAGACAACACGGCCGTTGTAGCGTACATCAACCACCAGGGTGGTCTACGCTCCCGTCGTATGTCTCAACTCGCCCACCATCTCGTTCTACGGAGTCAGAAGCGCCTGAGGTCCCTTCGTGCTGTCCATATTCCGGGAGTCCTGAACCGTGCAGCCGACGAGCTCTCACGGTCTCAGCCACTGCCGGAAAAATGGAGACTCCATCCACAGACGGTCCAGCTGATGTGGGAACAGTTCGGGGATGCACAGATAGATCTGTTTGCCTCCCACGACTCCTCCCACTGCAGCCTGTTCTATTCCCTGACCGAGGGCACGCTCGGCACGGATGCACTGGCGCACAGCTGGCCGCGGGGCCTACGCAAATATGCATTTCCCCCAGTGAGCCTACTCGCACAGCTCTTGTGCAAGATCAGGGAGGACAAGGAGCAGGTCCTTCTGGTCGCCCCGTACTGGCACGGCCGGACCTGGTTCCCCGAACTAGTACTCCTTGCGACAGCCCCTCCCTGGCCTATTCCTCTGAGACGGACCTCCTTACTCAGAGATGGGGCACCCTATGGCACCCGCGTCCCGATCTGTGGAACCTCCACATGTGGCTCCTGGATGGGACACGGCAGGTTTGAGTAGCCTACCACCTGTGGTGGTCGCTACCATCACTTCCGCTAGGGCAGAGTCCACTCGGCATGCCTATGCGTTGAAGTGGAACCTCTTCGTCACCTGGTGCTCTTCTCGCCAAGAAGACCCCTGGAAATGCCAGATCGGGTCTGTGCTCTCGTTCCTCCAAGAAGGGTTGGAGCAAGCTGTCTCCCTCCACCCTTAAGATTTATGTGGCCGCAATATCTGCCCACCACGATCTCTTGGAGAACAAAAAGGTAAGTCAGCACGACCTGATCATCAGGTTCCTGAGGGGGGCGAGGAGACTGAATCCTCCTCGCTCTCCTCTCGTACCCTCTTGGGACCTCTCAGTAGTTTTAGATGCTCTGCAGAGGCCTCCCTTTGAGCCTTTGCAGTCAGTGCACCTTAAATATTTGTCAATGAAGACAGCGATCCTGACTGCATTGGCCTCCGTCAAGAGGGTCGGGGACCTGCAGGCATTTTCGGTTGACGAAGCGTGCCTGAAATTCGGGCCGGCCTACTCTCACGTGATCCTGAGACCCCGGCCTGGATATGTGCCCAAGGTTCCCACCACTCCGTCCAAGGACCAGGTGGTGAACCTGCAAGCGCTGCCAATGGAGGGGGCAGACCCAGCCTTGGCATTGCTCTGTCCAGTACGCGCCCTCCGCGCTTACATAGACAGGACACAATGTTTCAGGACCTCAGACCAGCTCTTTGTCTGTTATGGTGGAGAGCGGAAGGGAAGTGCTCCATCAAAGCAAAGGCTGTCTCACTGGATAGTGGACACCATTGTTTTGGCTTACCAGCAGCAAGGTCGACCATGTCCCCTTGGGGTTCGGGCCCACTCCACTCGGAGTGTCGCCTTCTCTTGGGCTTTAGCGCATGGGGCCTCGCTAACAGACATCTGCAGAGCTGCAGGCTGGGCAACACTGAACACATTCGCCAGATTCTATAATCTCCGAGTGGAGCCAGTGTCCGACTATGTACTCGCCCCCCCCGAGGGGCCGGTAATGGACCAGGCTCAGGTGTCTTTGCTTGCTCGCCATTCCACTCCACGGACTGGATACGTGCGATATTTTCCTCAGGTGAGCTCCCCGAGAGCCCTGAGTCCCTCCAGCACTGCTTACGCCGATACCTGTGTGTCTGCCCTCTAACGAGCCCAGACCCTCGTGTCCGGCCAGGTGCCAGGTGCCCCGTGTGCATGGTTCCCCTCCAGCGACCCCCACACGTGTATTTCCACCGTAAGCCTCCACAATGAGCAGGTGTCTTTCCCTTGGCAAGTAGTAGTCTTTTGTTGGACAGGTTCATAAAAAAGATGTGTTTTGCTTTTTTCAAATGCCGTTATAAGTGACTCAAACTCACAGTGCTTTCAGATGGAGCAGCATTTACTACTGATCACAGAGCCATGCTTCACTGACAAACTGTGCATAAAAAAATAAATGGCAGCCTTAGTGATTTCATAATTAGAATAACTGAAATCGTAACTCAGCTCTACTACAGTACTTCCTGTTACCAGAGCAAACAGCACATGAACACATTAAATGGAATGACCCAGGCAGATTCTTGAGGTTCTGGCAGTCCGGATCATGGCATGTCACTGGCACATATGCTGTGCTGCCATATGTGAAACATAATTCAATTCTGTGTTAACATACCAAATACCCAGCATGAGCTACATATTTTGCCATCTTTGTTTATTTTTTGCCGTCGTTCCCTACCCATTTGCTTTTTTAAACTTTAAACTGTAGCTTAAAAATGCAAGGCCTTGTAGTGAAAATAATCAGTGGGACTTGTCAGATGGCTAAAACGACATCTTGCCTCCATTCTTTGAACTCTTCCGCACAAGTTAAACGGTGGAATACTGTTAGCAGAAACTGTGGACAGAGTGCAAAGAGCTTGTTTGAAACTTCAAATGTGCATTCATCTCAACCAGTGAAATATAATTAGCAATGTCTTATCGTCAGCTTTGTTCCTCACGACTAAACATGAAGTTCTGCATGACTGTTTTCAGGATGAAACAGCAGTTCATGATTTTTTCATAGAGGGAACTGTCAGGCTTCTTTCTATGAAAAAATCATGAACTGGCAATGTTGATTTATTCACAAAAATCCACTTGTAAATTAGTGTGTTACGAGCATCTGGTTCACATTTGCGACAGTTTGTTTGTTTTTGTTTTCCCTTAAAAGTTTGTTTGTTTGTTACGTGGATTTCGTTGGTTTCAATATCATATATATCAAAGGGGGAAAAATATGTTCCCTTTCAAAAGCTACACTCAATGCTGCATAAGCTTATGCAAATGGGAATGTCTTTGACATAACCAGCTGTGAAAATAGTGTGAAAACACGTCAATGAAATTGACCCGGAGGTATTTATAGCCTCGGCCGGTGACGTCATAGGCGCACCTGCTGCACGAGGCTATAAATAGATGAGCTCCAGCTGGAGCAAACCAGGTCTTTTTGTTTTCAGACCAACTCTGTGTTATGGTGTGTTACAAAGTCTCTGAAAAAAAAAAAAAAAAAATCTCTCTCTCTCTTTCAAGACTCAACTTGAGATCTTTGTTAGGAGTTAGTTTTCAACATGGCAGTGTGCAGATTTTTCTCTCTCTTTCTCATCTCTGTTACAAAGAAACATTAGTGGAAAGAGTTCTAGTTAAATCTAATCAGTTGGAAACGAGTCAGCAGAGTAAAACGCTGTATATCCATGTTCTCTTTCAAATAGAACTGGATGTGCACGTTTATTGCTGTGTGTGTTTGGGGAAGAGCATGTGGTCGCTGCATTGAGTCAGACGAGTGCGAGCATTGCAAGCCTTTACAGTTAGAATGCTTTATGCTCGTCTGGGCTACTTTCAGTCCGCACCAGTTTTCGGAGCTCTCGAATGGGTTTGTTGACGAGCAAGAGACGGGTCCGTCCCTTTCGCTTGCTCGCTCACCAAATGCATGTTTCCCCGCGTGATCCCGAAGCGCGCTCCGGCGTTTCTTCGGCTCGCGCGGGGAATGATGATGAATCTCTGGGTCCGCGGACCTCGAGCAGCCGCCTGCGATCGTTCCTCACATGATGGTGAATCCATACGAGGAATTTATCGAGGTGGTTGTTCGCGCGGTGGCCAGGGCAGTTTGTCTGGTACCGTGAATGAGAGATCCCCGAGCGCAGTGAGCTTGAGGTTTCTGTCTAGAAAGCATTTACTTCACGTGTTTTTGTACCCTTGACTTCGACATTTTCGACTATCATGGGTGCGAAATCGTGTGGATATGTGAATACCCCAGGTGGGAGACGCTCACGAGCTATCTCTCGCCTGGGTCTGCATTTTCATTAAAGAGACATACCTCCCCATAAAGCCATGTAGAAAATAAACGTTGGCTGTCATGGGCAAAGCTTATATATATGAATTATATATTGTATATTATTTTATATGGAATATATGTTGTATATGATTTATATAAGAATAATAAATATAAAGGGACAGGCTGGTGCTGCTCTGCACACTATGGCTGTCTTGCAAGCATATCAGGCTGACCTTCTGAAGGATTTGAGTGGTTCATTTGGTGACTCAGTTAACTCTGTAGTGGCCAGATTTAAAGAAGTGGAAGAAACATGAAGTGTTCACTCAGTTTCTTCCTCAATGCACTCAAGGGGAGGGGCTATCAGCCACACAACCTCTCTTCAGTCCTTCAAGATTTAGGGGGGTAATAAGCAGAGTGTGGCGAGTCGCGCTCTCCCTCGTAAAGACTGGAGACCGGCTCGTCATCCTCAACAACCTCCCAGGGCAGACCTCGGGACTGTCATCAATATAAGAAGTCCGGTGGTCTGGTGCCCAGTCTGCCCCCACGGGACAGGGCGTGTCAAACATTTGCTCGCCCCACCCCGTTATCCTCAAAACTACTCCATCCCCGCCGCCTCTGGTGATTCGGGGGGGCAGTGGTTTCCAGTGAAATGTTAGACGTTCAGTGTTTAAATCCTACTATCATCCAGGACATAGAACGTCTAACATCCCCTCAACAGGAAGTGTTAAAATTGTCACTCTCAGAGTCTCAGGCAGCGTGTGAACTTCTGCCAGGCGTTTCTGCATGGGTGTTAAGCACAGTAAAAATTAGTAAACTAATTTATTTGTCATCCTCCTTGTTTGAACGGCGTGGTCTCCACTTCCGTGAAGGCGGAGTTGGCGTTCGTACTGTCACAAGTGACAGCAGTTACTTCCTGGTCCCCAGTAGGGTGGGGGGGGAGGGGGACGGGGGGTCTAATCTCAGATCTTCGAGTCTTAAACCGTGAAGCAGTTAAAGTACTCAAGGTCAAGATGTTACAGTGAAGGCGGTCGTGTCGCATATTCAACATTGTGATTGGATTCGGCACGATTGATCCGAAGGACGCATGTATTCGCATATAAAGTCTGCCACAACACAGGAAGTTCCTGAGGTTCGCTCTTGGGGGCAAAAGCTTACCAATTTCGGGTCTTCCATTTGACTAGCCTTGTAACCGCACATAAACAAAATGTATGGATGTATTACCGGCTCCATTGGGATTCCGGGGCATTCAAATTTTGAATTACAAAGGCGATTGCTGAAATTAGCACAATCACATGAGATGGCGCTTCAACACAGTGTGTTAGCTCATCTAGTTTCTCTAGGGTTGAGACTCAACACCAAGAAAAGTGTTCTTTCTCCTGCCCAGAGAACGACTTATCTAGGGTTTGTTCGGTTTTTGGTCACAAGGTGGGCACAATGGTTTCCCGCTTGAATCAAGACCATTCAGTATTCCCTGAGCAAAGTCAGGCTAGACCAAGATCTTACTGATCATCAGCACCAGAGTGTTAGGTCTAATGGCATCAGCATCCACGGGTTTCCCTTTGGGGTTGTTGCACATAAGACCGTTTCAGTTGTGGCTCAAAGCCAGAGGACTTAGGGCCAATCCTCAGGCAAATAAAGTGGCGCGCCATGTGGCTTCGTACACTAACTATGTGGTTCAGACCCCGGTTTTTGCCTTGGGTCCCACTCTAGGCGTACCTTGTCGTCGCAAGTTGCTAACGACGGACGCTTCCCTGACGGGCTGGGGTGCGGCCTTAAGTGGTCGTCCAGCCCAACGGGAATGGGAGGGTCATCAACTCAGTTGGCACATCAACTGCCTCGAGTTGACGGCTGTATTTCTGGCCCTGAAATACTTTCTCCCCCAATTGAGGGGCTGTCATGTCCTAGTGCGGGTGGACAGTACAGCTAAATATCTTGTATATAATCACCAGGGGGGTCTGTGCTCACGCTATCAGAATAGCGAGACAGATGTTTCTCTGGGCTCAGAACAAGTTCCTGTCACTCGAGCAGTGTACATCCAAGGGCGGTTGAATGTGGGAGCAGATTTACTGTCCAGACAGAGTTACAGATGGGGGGGTGGAAACTCCACCCAGAAGTACTCAAGCAGATCTGGATCAGGTTTTACAGAGCTGACCACAGGGAGTGGACCTCTTCGCCTCTTCTCAGACAGCGCAATGTCCCTGCTTCTCTCTGTCACCCAGCCACGCTGGGTCTGGATGTGATGGTTCATACATGGCCCAAAATGTGTCTGTATGCCCTCCTTCCAGTCGCTCTGCTCCTGGGAGTTCTAGCCGGGGTTCGCCAGCAAGGGTCTTATCGATAGCGCTGCGTTGGTCGAACAGGGTTTGGTTCTCGGAGATAGTGTCTCTCCTCAACGGCTCACCTTGGGCGATTCCGGCGAGGAGGGACCTTCTGTCTCAGGCAGAGGGCACGATATTCCATTCCAAGCCCGACCTGTGGAACCTTCATGTTTGGCCCCTGAAGGGCACCAACTGAGGGACACGGGGCTTTCGCCTGCAGTTATTGAGACCATCCTATGTGCTAGAGCTTCCTCCACTCGGAAAGTTTATAGCTAATAAATGGGGTGTCTTTGAAAGGTGGTGTACGACACAATGTAGATTCAGTCAACTGCCAGGTAACTTCAGTTCTGGATTTTCTGCAAGAAAAGTTGTCATCAGGCACCTGCCCCTCCACTCTCAGGGTTCATGTGGCCGCTCTTTCGGCTTGCCACGCCTTGGTGGATGGGGTGCCGCTTGGGAGACATCCTCTACTCGCTCGCTTCATTCATGGGGTAGGCGGTTGAGGCCACCTGTTAGAACCAAGATCCCTTCATGGGACTTAGCTTTAGTCCTCGAGGGTCTGGTTGAGACCCCCTTTGAAACATTAGCTTGCCCCTCCACTCTCAGGGTTTATGTGGCCGCTCTTTTGGCTTGCCATGCCCTGGTGGATGGGGTGCCGCTTGGGAGGCATCTTCTGCCTGCTCACTTTGTTGTGCCAGGCAGTTGTGGCCTCCATTAAGAGCCAAGATCCCTTCATGGGACTTAGTTTTAGCCCTCGCGGGTCTGGTTGAGACCCCCTTTGAACCTCTAGAATCAGCGTCTGACGAACTTCTGACTCTAAAGATGGTTTTTCTTATGGCTATAACTTCTCTGAAAAGAATTGGGGACATGCAGGCTCTGTCAATATCGCCATCCTGCTTAGACTTTGCCCCAGGTTTGGTGAAAGTGATTTTGCATCCCCACCCTGTCTACCTGCCTAAGGTTCCTTTGTCGACTGTACATCCTGTCACTCTTGAAACCTTCTGCCCTCTGCCGTTCACAACGCCGGATCAGGAGAAACTTCATAGACTGTGTCCAGTCCATGCTCTTCAGGCCTACGTCCACCGCACTAGCCAGTGGCGTAAGTCAGAGCAACTGTTTGTTTGCCATGGGGGCCGTAACAGAGGTTCTGCCACCATCAAACAATGTCACATTGGGTCAGGGATGCTACTGCTCTTGCCTATGAGGTGCGCGGTCAAGCTTCACCTATAGGATTAAGGGCTCACTCCACCAGGGGAGTCGCCTCTTCTACTGCGTTAGCAAGGGGTGCTCCCTTACGAAGTGTTTGTGATGCGGCAGGTTGGTCCTCTCCACACACATTCTTAAGACTTTATAGCTTGGATGCTCATGCCACTCTGGGCTCTCATGTCCTTGAGTCGACATCACAGGCTAATGCCTGAGGCTTCTTGCGTTCTTGTGCACACCTACACAACCGTAAGGGGTCCAGGCACCATCAAGCACGGCGGCGTGGGTATTCTCGTTCCCATTTGCATAAGCTTATGCAGCATTGAGTGTAGCTTTTGAAAGGGAACACTTGGGGTTACTTGACTGTAACCCTGTTCCCTGATAAAGCGGAACGAGATGCTGCATTCCTAGGCCGTGCTGATGATGCTTCAGGACTGGTCTTCAAACAAAGAAGATCTGGTTTGCTCCAGCTGGAGCTCATCTATTTATAGCCTCGTGCAGCAGGTGCGCCTATGACGTCACCGGCCGAGGCTATAAATACCTCCGGGTCAATTTCATTGACGTGTTTTCACACTATTTTCACAGCTGGTTATGTCAAAGACATTCCCATTTGCATAAGCTTATGCAGCATCTCGTTCCGCTTTATCAGGGAACAGGGTTACAGTCAAGTAACCCCAAGTGTTTTTTAGATTCATTTTATCTCGAAAACCTGCAATTTTAACAGGGGTTTATAGACTATATAAACAAGCCATAAATATACTGTATATATTAATACATAAATGAATTGTTGGATCAAAGTAAAAAAAAAATACTTCAACTTGACCAATAGGTTTACTTTTTCTCAACTGAAAAAAATGGGCTTTACACAAATCACATTTCTACAGTCAATTGAAAGTAAAAATACTCTTTCAACCAAAGATATTTTTAACTTCAGTTTGACTATTTCTGTCATACATCTACAAAAGTTCTTATTGAGAATTAACTAGGGCTGTAACGATTTGATCAACAATAAAAACCTCAATTAATTGAACATTTTACCTCGATTACGATTAATTAACTATTATTTTGCTTTTGTTGCTTTTTTTTGCCCTCATAAGGTTTTTGAGTAAGCTCACTGATAAAGTTTGTAGGCTACTGTAAATATTTTCTACTATTAAAGGTGGAATTTTTTTTTCTAATGAAAAAGTGCATTTCTTTGTGATTTTTAAATACTTTTTAAAACGGTTCACTTTCAGCAGTTATTTTCTATGGGGCAGATTTCTGTTTGTTGTACATCAGATACAGATAAATTAGCTAAGTAGGCCTACATTACATTTATTTGAATGCATTAATGAGAGAGTGATGGAGTGTGTGAATTACTTGTACCGTCTCTATTCATTATGAACCTGTGGTTTGTACTTCAAAGGTATTAAAATATATGCCTATAAGGGTTGAGTTTCTAAGCTACTTTAGTGACTTTACTTTAGTCACAGGACAGCATTGACACTGCGTTTCTGTGCTCCTCTCTGCGTGAGATCTTCACGTGATGTACAAGCTTCTGTCTGAGTGTTCATTTGTCTCAATATATCAGGCATTAGTTCAACATAACACACATCTGATGGTCTAAAATCGCTTTAATGTTCAAACTGGCAGGGCTTAAACCACATACCAATGACAAACTTTGTGGAATGCAGGTGAAAGAGGTCTGCCGTCAGGGTGTGCATGCGTTGTCAGAGACGCGACACGGCTCGGCTCTCTGTCACAGAAAAAAGCTGAGCACTGAACGGATACGTTTTGCGTATTGTTGTTCCATATTGTTGCACAATCGCTTTAAATATTGAAACTGGCAAGCCTTTAAACGCATGTACTTGACAAACTTTATGAGCACGAAAATGAAAGCTATCTGGCTTCAGGGCTTGCGCGCGCTGTCTGTGTGTGTTTGTGTGTTTGTGTGTGTGTGTTTCAGCGCGTAGGCTATAAGAACAGTAATTAACTGACCTGTATAAACTGTGTAAAACATGCAGTTACTTTAGTGATTCTGGGCATATATAAACACAGATAACTGCTCCTGCATCTCTCTGTGTGCCTGCAAACTGCACTTGATGTGACTGACAGGGCGGAGTCACGCGAAAACCGAAATAACCGACATGGGAAAAAAACATCGGTTAGAGGTTCTGAATGTCGGTTTCGATTATTTTTCGATTAATCGTACAGCCCTAGAATTAACACGTTTAGATGTTGATGCTTTATGGAATGTTTTGTTACAAGTGATGGTGATCAGTGTTTGCTTTAGTTGGACTCTTGACCATTTACTTTTTGATATAATTTTTTTCTGGCTGTTTCAACTTTGTTTGTTTTGAAATTATGACCTGGTCATGACGGTTATTTTTTGATGATGACATTATCATCATGTAGCGGCCCGATTCACTGGTCTCATCCAGCATATTAACTGGTCATCTAAATATATATTTTTACATTTTTCATTACAGTAAATCTGTGATGTTACAGCTTGAGATCCAGTAGTGCTGTTATAATCTGAAGTATTTTTAAAAAACACACACAGGCATCAGGAATCAGCATATGAACCTCAGCAATGGTGACAATCAAACAAAATGCTTCTTGCAGTGCATGATGGGAGCCACCAATAAAAACGTCTCGGTTACGGATGTAACCCTCGTTCCCTGAGGAGGGAATGGAGACGTACGTTAGTGACTAACGAATGGGGGGATCATCTTCGAGCACTTAGAAAACGCCCAATGGCGTGCCAATGCCATGGGCATGCAGAATTTGCATACGGAACTCCGCCTCACCGCGTGAGTATAAAAGGAAGTACGTGGCAATATCGCATTATATTACCTGCTGAGGAGCCAAGACTGAACTCCTGCATTCCAGGTAGCACAGCTGAAGTGGCATGTACTAGTACTAGGGAAGTCTCCGTTCCCTCCTCAGGGTTACATCCGTAACCGAGATGTTCCCTTTCGTTCAGTCACTACGACGTACGTTAGTGACTAACGAATGGGGGTCCCAATATAATCACACTACTCAGCCGTCTTCCAGTGCCCTGCATAAGTGTGAGTTCCCTGTTGTAAAACTAGTACGGACGAGGGACTCCCACTTATCACAGGAATACCAAGGTACACTGGGAAGCATATTCCAGAGGAGGTATGCAAAGATGCCTGCCCATAGGGAGGACTTAGAGAGTACACATATGACCTGCTGAGGGCTGCATATGGGAAAACTCTAGGGAACCAGCCAAAGGTGGATTTTTAACCCCAGGGTGGCAGGGACTTGCGGTGGCTTGACCTTGGTGACCTTGGCTTACGGTGGAAAATACACGTGTGGGGGTCGCCGGAGGGGAACCATGCACACAGGGCACACCTGAGCCTGGTCCATTACTGGCCCCTCGGGGGGCGAGTACATAGTCGGACACTGGCTCCACTCGGAGATTGTAGAATCTGGCGAATGTGTTCGGTGTCACCCAGCCTGCAGCTCTGCAGATGTCTGTTAGCGAGGCACCATGCGCTAAAGCTCAAGAGGAGGCCCGAGTGGAGTGTGCCCTAACCCCAAGGGGACATGGTCGACCTTGCTGCTGGTAAGCCAAAACAATGGTGTCCACTATCCAGTGAGACAGCCTTTGCTTTGAGAGAGCTCTTCCCTTCCGCTTTCCACCATAACAGACAAAGAGCTGGTCTGAGGTCCTGAAACATTGCGTCTTGTCTACGTAAGCGCGGAGAGCGCGTACTGGACAGAGCAATGCCAAGGCTGGGTCTGCCCCCTCCATGAGCAGCGCTTGCAGGTTCACCACCTGACTCACTGAACGCAGTGGTGGGATCCTTGGGCACATATCCAGGCCGGGGTCTCAGGATCACATGAGAGTAGGCCGGCCCGAATTCCAGGCACGCTTCGTCAACCGAAAATGCCTGCAGGTCCCCGACCCTCTTAAAGGAGGCCAATGCAGTCAGGATCGCTGTCTTCATTGACAAATATTTAAGATCCACTGACTGCAAAGGCTCAAAGGGAGGCCTCTGCAGAGCATCTAAAACTACTGAGAGGTCCCAAGAGGGTACGAGAGGAGAGCGAGGAGGATTCAGTCTCCTCACCCCCCTCAGGAACCTGATGATCAGGTCGTGCTGACTTACCTTTTTGTTCTCCAAGAGATCGTGGTGGGCAGATATTGCGGCCACATAAACTTTGAGGGTGGGGGGAGACAGCCTTCGCTCCAACCCTACTTGGAGGAACGAGAGCACAGAGCCGATCAGGCATTTCCAGGGGTCTTCTTGGCGAGAAGAGCACCAGGTGACGAAGAGGTTCCACTTCAGGTGGCAGGCTACTCAAACCTGCCGTGTCCCAACCAGGAGCCACACGTGGAGGTTCCACAGATCGAGACGCGGGTGCCAAGGGTGAGTAAGGAGGTCTCAGAGGAATAGGCCAGGGAGGGGCTGTCGCAAGGAGTACGAGTTCGGGGAACCAGGTCCAGCCGTGCCAATACGGGGCGACCAGAACGACATGCTCCTTGGCCTCCCTGAGCTGCACAAAAGCTGTGCGAGTAGGCTCACTGGGGAAAACGCATATTTGCGTAGGCACCGCGGCCAGCTGCGCGCCAGTGCATCTGTGCCGAGTGTGCCCTCGGACAGGAAATAGAACAGGCTGCAGTGGGAAGAGTCGTGGGAGGCAAACAGATCTATCTGCGCGTCCCCGAACTGTTCCCAATCAGCTGGACCGACTGGGGATGGAGTCTCCATTCTCCTGGAAGTGGCTGAAACCGTGAGCTTGTCGGCTGCACGGTTCAGGACTTCCGGAATATGGACAGCACGAAGGGACCTCAGGCGCTTCTGACTCCATAGAACGAGATGGCGGGCGAGTTGAGACATACGGCGGGAGCGTAGACCGCCCTGGTGGTTGATGTACGCTACAACGGCCGTCTTGTCTGACCTGACTAGTACATGTTGACCCTTCAGCAACGCCCGGAAGCGGTGCAGGGCGAACTGTACTGCCAGCAGCTCGAGGTAATTGACATGCAGAAGACGCTGGTGTCCTGTCCAGGAGCCCGCGGCTGCTTGTCCATTGCACATGGCACCCCAGCCCGTGGCAGAGGCATCCGTCGACACAACAACATGCCTGGAAACTCGTTCTAATGGCATACCGGCCTGTATAAAACTGAGGTTCGACCACAGGGTGAGAGTCTGTCGGCAGGCCCGAGTCACTTGTACCCGGAGCGTGCCAGACCGCCATGCCCATCTCGGGACTCGATCGCGAAGACAAAGCTGAAGCGGTCTCATATGAAGCAGTCCGAACGGCGCTAACGCGGCTGCAGATGCCATATGCCCCAGGAGCCTCTGAAAAAACTTCAGTGGGACCGCACTCTTGCTCTCGCATTAAAGAAAGGCAAGTCAGCCGTGACTGCGTGCGCGCTTGCTGGTAAGCAGCACGCACCTGGTGACAGAGTCGGAAACCACACTGAGAAAAGAGATCATCTGCACGGGGCAGAGTTGCTCTTCTCCCAGTCGACCTGAAGGCCCAGACGGGCTAAGTGCCGGCGCGCTTGGGCTCTGTGTCCGCCGACCTGCTTACGAGAGTGACCCAGTATGAGCCAGTCATCGAAGTAGTTCAGGATGCGAACCCCGTGCTGCCTGAGTGGCGCAAGGGCTGCCTCGATAGACTACGTAGAGTCACGAGGGGACAGAGCTGCCCGAATGGGAGGACTGCGTACTGAATGTCCGCCCCTTGAAGCAAACCGTAGGAACGGTCCGCGTCGAGGAAGGAGATATAGAAGTAAGCGTCCTTCAGGTCGATCGCTGCAACCAATCTACCATACGAACGCGTCCGAGGAGGCAATTGCTACCGACATCCTGAACGGAAGCCTGTGAAGGGATCGGTTCAGGACGGGCAGGTCCAGGATTGGCCGTAACCCACCGGTTTCCTAGGGTACAATGAAGTAAGGGCTGAGGAAGCCGGACTTCCTTTCGGCTGGAGGGACAGGCTCGATCGCACCCCTGACAGGAGGCTGGCGACAGAGAGGGATGAGAGCGGCGCGGCCCGGGGGCCGGCACACACTGCCATCACCGGTCTCTGGGACCTCAGAGATGGGGACACCAGTTCTTTCCAAGTGCCGCCAGCCCGGGGGCCAGCAGCTAGCCGCCGGGGCAGTACGTGTTATAGCCTCGGTCTGCTCTGGGGCGGCCGAGAACCGTTGGGCACAGTTCTCAGCCACGCCGCCGAAGAGACCAGCCTGGGATATGGGCGAGTTGAGGAGGCGGGCTCACTCAACCCCCATATCACCAGGTAAGGCCAGGAAATTCTCCCGGACCACAGCTGTGGACATCGCGCGACCGAGGGAGCGTGTGGCAAACATTTAATGTAGTAAACATTATTTAACTACATTAGTTAACATGAACTAATAATGAACTGCACGTATAAACCATTTATTTAGCTTTGTTGATGTTAATTTCAACATTTAGTAATACATTATTAAAATATTGTTAACATTAGTTAATGCATTAACATGAACAAACCATGAACAGCTGTATTATTATGAACTAACATTAACAAAGATTTACAAATGCTAAACAGAGGTGTTGTTTATGGTTATTTCATGTTAATTAATGCATTAACTAATGTTAACTAATACAACCTTATTGTAAAGTGTTACCCATTTCTTTTATGCTTTTTTATGCATTTCTCAGTGTCATGTTATATCAAAGAAACATTCAAATAAAGTAATCTGTGTCAATGCATATTGAAACAATGGAATAAAGTTATTTGTGTGAGTGCATTTAGCTTATTATCGCCTTTCATTCACTTAAGTTAATGATGCTTGTGGTTACAGTTTCATTCGCGGATCCTTTATGTCGGATACGACTGCCCTATATTGAGTAGACATGCTTAAACGCGGATATGTTACAAGTCTAAAGTAGCCTATATAGAAATAATTTAAGAAATTAAACTTAAATTTCGCTTAAAAACATAAAATATAATCTGCATGCACAATAAATTACAGTAAAATTTATTTACATCTCTCTCTTTGCAGGTTTTAATAAAAAGTTAATTAATATCAGTAGTCATAATAAGCATATTTCCAGGACATGATCAGACTTGCGTGGCCAACTCAATCATCAGAATCCTTGGTAATCCTCTGCAAAGTTCGACAGATGTTTGAACCGGCACATTCGGTTCTTTTTTAGTCGGACGTGCTACTTCGGCTTTTGCATCTTGCGTAATCAACCCGGAACTAAAGTTTGTTTCAGTTCGATTAGTGAACCAGCTCAAAAGAACGATTTGTTCAAGAACTGAACATCAGATTTAGACTCTGCATGACATCAGTGAATCAGGCTATTACACAATGATTTCATCATCATCAAAACATAACCATCATGACCAGGTCATAGTTTCTCTTGCCATAACAAATGTGCTTTACAAACACAACGTTGGAGCAGTCAGAGAAAAACTAATATTATAAAGTAAAGGGTCAAGAGTCCAATTAAAGCAAACACTGATCACCATCGTGGTGACTTGAAACATTCCATAAAGCATCAATATCTAAACTTCTGTTAATTCTCAATAAGAACTTTTGTACACGTATGACAGAAATAAAGTCAAAATATATTTAGTTGAAAGAGTATTTTTACTTTCAGTTGACTGTAGAAATGTAATTTGTGTAAAGTCAAGTTTTTAAGTTGAGAAAAAATGTGAAGTATTTTTTTTTTACTTTGATCCAACGACAATTTTTTTTCTTCAGTGCAGTAACTATACTGTATTGAGACAGATACCTCTGTTAAATGTAAAAAAAGAGTAATTATTCAACAATATGACAGTTAGGGAACTAAATATGCTAATCAATATGCATGAAATCTATCCGTGAAGTGCACTACATTGTTGACTGACACACAAAAATCCACTTGTGAATATGTGGGATTAATATGGTCCTGTGGAATTCCCTGGTTGCCTGTAAATGATTGCCTTACAGTCATCTGGTTCACATTAGCAACACTGTTTTCGCCCACTATGAATCTGATTGGCAAGCGACAATGAAAATCCCATATTGTATATTTTCTTCATGCGGTGAAATCACTATTTTGTGTTGTACAGCGGTTTGCTCAGGGAAAAGGTTACGCTCACAGGACAGGTGTTATGGGAAAACGCTCATTATTTTCACCCTGATATGGAAAAGTGTGTGAAGTAACAGAGGCTAATATAATAAGGAGTGCCCTTCTCTGCCATACACTACATTAATTATTTAGAGTCTTATGCTGTTATCTTTGCTCTGATAAAGATTTATTCAAGCAGTATGTGTCCTTACATGCAAAACAGACGGCATGGTGGACCTTGGGGGTTGCGGGTTGTGGTAGTAATGATGTGGTAAAGAAAATCTATGCATTCATTAAAACCCAACTTCACTTGCCATGACTTACTGCATGGAATCAATTAAACAAGACCACAGGATCTTTCTCAACACCCATTGATTGCATAGTCCAAATCAGCTTTGAATCCCTGCAGTACTTCATGGGAAAGGATGGGATATATTATAAATGTGAATAATTTAAACGACTTGTATACAGTTCTGGTGAAAAGCTGGTGTTCTGGTGTTCTACTCTACCCAGTTCTGGTGATTTGATTGGTGGATCCAGTGGGTCAACAGGAAATTGCACAATGACTCACAGATCGTTCCTCTTTGGGGAGCTCTAGCCACAAAGCAGAAGTTCTTCATTTGTAAGCAGCACATATGCAATGCTATAGTCATCATGTCGGCACCCTAATATGCACATGTGCGTGTGTCGACACCCTCTTTCAGTATGTCTCACTCAGCTGCATTCCCTTAGGATTTAATTGTTCATCCTTGCTGGCATATATTTTCCCAGTAAGAATTAATTCTTATCTCTTTCTTAGCTCTCTGCTCGCTCTGGAATAAAACATGATTAAAGGTGCCATTCTCTCCTTCCCTCTCACATTTTTCTCTTCCTCTCTACCTCTTCCAGTGAGTGAAAGCACTATGAGACTTTTAAATAGGACTTCAGTGATCACTTAAAGTTGCAGTAATAAATACTCTTCATTGTATAGTGATTACAAACCCCAGCTGAACAGTGTTGTTAAGCAAACTAAAGTCATGTGTTTCAGGATTAAAGATAAGGCGTTGTGTTAATTCTTTCATCACTTGCAGTGTTGGGCTTTTTACTAAAATTGTATTTATAAGCCTACTCATCACTCCTTTCAAAAGTATTATTATTACTTATTACATCATGGCAACAGTAATTTGTTACACTACTCATTATATTACACCCCATACAATTCTCAATGACATATTTTCACCTCAAAGTTCTGACTGCGATGTGCGCCTCTTTGTGAATGTTAGGGTATATTTTAATTTAGTTTGTATTTCTTTAGACAGAATCATCTTTTCTATTAATTTTCCACTGCGATCTGGTGAGCATATCCAGCGCTATCTCCCTCGCTGTGTCCGAATATACCGAACTTCCATACTATATAGTAGGCGGAAAACAGTATATGAGCTGAGTAGTAAGTCTGAATACATAGTATTCATAAAACAGTAGGCGAAAAGTACCTGGATGACCTACTACTTTCGTCGACATTCTGAACTACGCATACCATGGACACTTTACTATCCCATGAGGCCACGGGAGAGCAGTACATCAAAATTTCTTTCATACTACACACATTCATACTATTTAAAACATAATTTTTAACGGTAAGTTTCAAACCAAATGTAATACCTATATATCAGTAGCTAGAGGTGACTTCTTTAGCTGGGTATGCCGTGGTGTGACGTGCGTCATGTCAAAAAAAGCGCCCAATGCAGATACGCTGGATGGGTTTATTATAAGCAAGACCCTCGTGTTCACTCTATATAGAGTGTTAGCTACTCAGTTGCTTATTCTCATAACACATAGCAACACAGCTAAAAATATTTTTATATGTTGGACCTTTCATTGAAAGTAGCCTTCATTTAGCTGTTGAGAAATGCCATCACAAGTTCCTGTAAGAGCTGTGATTGCTTTGTCTGAGCTTGCAAAAACACTGCAAACACACTGAGATCGATCTGACAAATATGATTATGTCCAATTAAGTGTATATAAAGAAAAATTAAAACTAGATAACTTAGAAAACGTATAAGAATTCCATGATTAACAATACCAAAAACTTTCTTAAGATTAAGAAACGGTTCAAACTACACCTTTATCTAATAGAGATTTAAAAAACTGTGGGTAAGATACTGAAATGTCTATAAATTACAGATAGAAAGAGGATCGCCACTTTTAAATATTGTAACAACAATAGCTGACTTCCAGACACTTGGAAATGTACCCTGAAAAACCGAAAGGTTAATAATAGCTCTGATTAATGTTAACTAAACTATTTAAGCATACCGACATCCATACCAGATACATCCTTTACTCTAGATTGTTTAAGAGATCTAATCGGTCTCATAACGTCTAAATCAGTAACAGACCTTATGCTGAAAACAGGCTGGACATTCATATACTCAAACAAGAAGCATTGTGCAATGGTAGCTACAAAATCAATAAAGTAGTGATTACAAATTTCCACTACTTCAGCTGGATTATTTACTTTAATTTCTAAATATTCCCTGCATGCATGTGATCATGGGACTGTGCTCGGCCAATAGTAAGGTGGCGTTTTGCTGTAAAACCTGGAAGCACTGTACTTTGTGAAAAGCCCAACAAATGAATAGTGTAAAAGAGTGACAGGGAAAGGAACAGATTGTTGAATAAAGTTATTTTTATTTCTTTTTACGCACAAAAAGTATTATTGACGCTTCATAACATTAAAGTTGAACCACAGTAGTCACATGGACTATTTTAACAATGTCTTTACTACTTTTCTGGGCCTTGAAAGTTGCAATTACGTTGCAGTCTATGAAGGGATCAGAGAGCTCTTGCACTGTAAAAAATGTAGGAAATTTCTAGTGAACGATCACATCTACATTTTTAAATTGGCCAAATTGAATTTCTGTGAATTGAATTTTATCCATTGTGGCAATAGTCAGTTAACATGGGCTCAATTTGCAAAACATGTTGAGCCAATGGAAAAATGTAATTTACCAACACTGTAAAAAATGTCAGCCCTCTCCAATTTAAAATTTTCTAGTGACCGATCACATCTAAATTTTTCAGTTGGCCAAATTGAATTTCTGTGAATTGATACAATTTAATTAACAGAAATTCAATTTGGCCAACTAAAAAATTTAGATGTGATCGGTCACTAGACAATTTTGAATTGGAGAAATGTTTTACAGTGAAACTGTGAGGTTGGTCCAATTAAATATTTTAAATTGTAGTAAAAAAATGTATTTCTCACTATTACAAAAGGCAACAATTACTAAAAACATAAATATATTAAGCAAAATACATAACACAGACAACAGGGTTGACATTTTATCAAATTACTTTATTAACAAGTAAATTCCAACTTATTTTCAATAAGGAAAAACTCTGAATACATTCAATAAGTCTTCTGCATAACAGGATGTCTTAATATGGTGAAGAAAACGTGGCACTGCATAGGCTAAAAACCTGCAAATAAAAATAAAAACTAACATTAATGGCAAAGTTTCCCTGCATCACATCTAGCAAATGACAGAACAGAAGTTCTTCATTATATAATGAGGATGAGATGAATGAATGGACGAATAAGAAAATCGAGCTTGACGTGTTTGATATTAAAGGTCCCCTTCTTCGTGATCCCATTGTTCAAACTTTAGTTAGTGTGTAATGTTGCTGTTAGAGCATAAATAATACCTGTAAAATTATAAAGCTCAAAGTTCAATGCCAAGCGAGATATTTTATTTAACAGAAGTTCCCTTTCAAAGCCTACAGCGAACGGCCGGCTTGGACTACATCCTGGTACTTCCTTTATAAATGACGTCGATAGAACAGTAGAACAGACTAACCTCCGCCCACAAGACTACACGCAAAAAGGGGGCGTGGTCTTGTTGCTGTCCCACGTGGAGAAGAGGACGTGTCGTGTGGAGAAAAGGAATTGTTGCGTTTGAGTGTGTTTGTCGCCATGTCGTCGAGACGCTGTTATTTTCATCCCGGAGTCAAATCACCTTTGTTTGGCTTTCCCAAGGACGCTGTAGAGATCATTAAGCGCATACATCACCCCGTTAAGAGGCGTGACCTTTCCACGTGCGCTAAGCTGCTGTCGAATCACAACACGGGAACCGCTGGCACAATCAGAACTCGTTACGTATTTCTGAAGGAGGGACTTCATAGAACAAGGAACTCATCAATCCGTTTTTAGGACAGTGAAAACAGTGGTATACAGATAAGTAAATTGTGTTAAAAATACTGTTTTATTTTACACACGAAACATGAACACGTTATATTGCACACTGTAAACACAATCAAAGCTTCAAAAAACACGAAGAACGGGACCTTTAAAAGGCAATAACTTAAGCCCTGTTTGTTTCGGTCTTCAGCACCGTTTGGCTCTGCAGTCTGGACGTGCTCGCGCTCTCGCCGCTCCCGTGCTCCGCATTTGAAATCTCCAAACGAACGGTTTTCCTCAAGCGCATTTTGCACATGCGTATACAGTTTTTCGGACGAAGGACTTGTTCACCCAACATGGATGTTTTCACTTCGACTTCATAGATTGACTGAGCACAATTAAATATGTTCAGTGAATATACAATTTTAATTTTGAATGAAGACCTTAAGCTATGATTAGTACAATGCATCTTTTTGCATGGGGATAATTATTTGGAAGTCATTTATTGGGCCAATATGTAATGATCAATTTTCAAAATTTTTAAATTTTTTTTTTTACAGTGTGGATTTCATCAGTAATATCTTAATTTGTATTACAAAAAAATGTAATCAATTTGCCTCTTGGTGAAATTATTTATTCTTGTAGGCCCACTGATCAGCTGTGTAATATCAAAACTATCAGTTATCTAGGATTTATAGCATTTTTCCTCCCAATTAATGTTAAAATCACCCATAATAATTACCTCTTTGTTAAAACTGGTAGAACGATTTAATCGCACATTCAAAACCACGATTCGTAAGTTTGTTCACGAAGACGCCAAAAATTGGGATAAATGGCTGGAACCCCTGTTATTTGCTGTGAGAGAGGTCCCACAAGCCTCCACTGGGTTTTCCCCATTCGAGTTACTATATGGGTGCAGCCCTGGGGGGGTGCTTGACGTCATGCGGGAAACTTGGGAGGAGGGGCCATCTGAAAGCAAGAACGAAATTCAGTATGTCCTGGACCTGAGAGCAAAACTCCACACTCTGGGGCGGCTGTCAATGGAGAATTTGCTACAGGCCCAGGACACACAGAGCCGGTTGTATAACAGGGGAACCAGGTTGCGAGAATTTGCACCGGGAGATAAGGTACTTGTATTATTACCCACTTCTAGCTCAAAATTGCTCGCCAAGTGGCAAGGACCGTTTGAGGTCACAGGACGAGTGGGAGATCTCAATTATGAGGTGGTTAGAACGGATAGGAACGGGGCAAATCAGATATACCATCTCAATCTCCTTTAAAAATGGAGGGAGGCGGGTGCAGTGTTGCTGGACCCAGGGGGTGATCACCTCTCACGCTACCAGTTCACTGACATTGCCAGGTTGCAAGCAGCGATTGGGCAAGCCCGATAGTTTTGGTTCTGAAAACGGACGGCTCAATCCGGTTCTGTGTGGATTATCGCAAGGTGAATGCTGTGTCGAAATTTGCTTATCCAATGCCGAGGGTTGATGAGTTGCTTGATCGGCTAGGTTCGGCTCACTTTTATTCGACACTGGATTTAACAAAAGGATATTGGCAGATCCCCTTAACTCCATTATGCAAAGAAAAAACGGCTTTCACATCGCCGTTCGGGTTACACCAATTTGGGGGCTGCAGGCCGGATGGCTCCCTGGCCTGAGTCGGGCGGTGGGGGTATGTGGCGAGGGTGGCATGGTTCCGCGAGGTCTACACAGGGGCGAAAAGAGTGAGGAGAGGAGCGGTGAGTAAGTAGGTCAAGTGCATGATGATAAACACCTGTGTTTGATTGCAGTGATTGGCGCGGAGAGACCGGATAAAGCCGCTCCCCACACAGTGTTCGAGGAGAGAGACGGACTGAGGGCTCGTGGAGTGTAGTCGGAGAGAGTTGTCCTAGATGTGCTGACTACAGAGACAAGATTACAGTTACTGAGTATATGGTTGCAGAGAGAGAGCATGTGGCGGCAGTTTGTATTGTTTAGAGTTGAATAAAATATCCACGAGTCCCAGTCCACAGCCGACCCTACCTTCTTCCTTCCACCCTCATATGAACTTTGTTACAGTGTTGTTTTCAAAGTTAATTCATTTATCGACTGAAATTTGCGCAACTACACCACACATTACAGGCACTGATCAACAAACGTGGGTATGTTGTTTATATCTAAAGTAGGCTACTATAGAACGAGTAAACCAGTCTTATCAACTCCTTGTTTATTGTCCTTAATAAACTTGTTGATTTAAAATATTATCTGCACGCACAAAAAAAAAAAAAAGTCATGTTTTAATAAAATGAAGGCCTATTTAATAAAACCAGTTCACTTAAGTTAATGGTGTTTGTGGTTACAGTTTCATTCATGGATCCTTTATGCCGGATAGAATATGACTGATCAATATTGAGTAGCCTACGTCTACATTCCAATATGTTTCGCACATGCAGCACACATTACAGACATGCATAAACGCAGATATGTTATGTCTAAAGTAGCCTATATAGAAATAATAAACCAGTCTTATAAACGTATACATTTCGCTTTTTAAAATATAATCTGCATGCACAATAAACTACAGTAAAATGTATTTAAATCTCTCGACAGAAAGTTTTTTTCAGATTTTGATAAAATGTATTTAATAACAGTAGTCATAATAAGCATATTTCCAGTATGTGCCTCAGACTTGCGTCGCCAACTCAATCATTCTCTGTAATCCTCTGCAAACTTCGACAGATGTTTGAACCGGCTCATTCGGTTCTTTTTTAGTCGGACGTGCTACTTCGGCTTTTGACTCTTGCGTCATCAAAACGGAACTAAAGTTTGATTCAGTTCGATTAGTGAACCGGCTCAAAAGAATGAGTTGTTCAAGAAACGAACATCACTACCACACACACAATAATCGTCTGGTCTATGACCAGGACCCTCCAAAGCGTTGGATGATATACTCACCTGGACTTCTTATGTCTGTGTAATTCTTTTCATTACTGCTCGCTCTGGATTCCTCTTCTCATGTTTCCCAAGTGTGTATCTCCAAATGCCTGTAAGAGAAAGAGAATGTTCCTTTGATAACAGCTACATACTGGTGTTCATGTGTGTGTGTGTGTGTGTGTGTGTGTGTGTGTGTGTGTGTGTGTGTGTGTGTGTGTGTGTGTGTGTGTGTGTGGTGTTACATACCTGCCCTGGACTGATCCCCTTCATCTGTTCAGTTGTTGTTTGCTGAAATTCTCACCTTGTGCACTCAAGTTCGTTTGATTGTGAACTCACTAGTCAGATTCTGTCAGAAAACCATGTATATTTTGTATGTTAATTTTGTATTTTGTTCTATGTATAACTAGTATTATATTTAATTTGTTTGTACGGCAACTGTTTTTGTATTAAATTGTGCTTTTATAAAGAAAGAAGACAACTTGATGTACTCAAGTAAAAATACACATTTATTTTAAATCTTAAAGTACAATTTCTGATAAAGTACTTGTTACTTCACACCCCTGCAATCTGACACGTCTGGTGAATGATTTCTCCTTGCAGCAGTCCTCCTTGTTAAAATAGAAACTTTCAACCTCCCTATCAATGTCATTTAAAGACATCCCTCGGTTAAATGTAAAAGTGCAAGGAAGAAAACAAATGTAGCACAAAAGAAACAATGGTCGACTCACACTGTCACAAACTCCAAAGCTTTAGTCATCCAAGTATTGATCTCATCTATTACAAGCACTGTTAAGTCAGAGCTTCTAGGTTGCGTCCTCCAAAAACGCTCAATTAATTCCCATCTCGGTGCACTGTTGAGTGAAGGGGTAGTATACGCTGCAACATTGACAGAGTAGAGAATTTATTCACAGAGAAGCCACTCGTCAAAGGGAGACGTTATTCATTCCCGCTACCTTTGTTGTGAGTCTGAAGAACTCCTCAAAGTAGTAAACTGTCTGGATTGGACTAAGGCTTGAAAGAATACCAGTCAACAATTCCTCTTGTGTTTTGTTGAGGCATTGCTCTCAAGACACACAGATCAACAAGATTTTAGTGTCTGGTACAAAAGGATCACGTTCTTATTTCACAAGAGGCCACAGCCAGACGAATATATAACAGTGCCCAGGATATTCACGTTTTATTATTCATGAAGGTAAATGTGTAAAGAAGAACAGCCAGCTGGGGACATTGAAGATGATGCATTGATCAAATAATGACTCAAGTTACCTTGGGCATTGCTGTAGCTCAAACAGTAGCATGTCCTGCTAGTAACACCAAGGTCAGGGCTTTGATTCCCAGGGAGTGCATGAACTGATGAAATGTGACCGCCTGCCAAATGCCTAAATACAAATATTCCTAAGAAAATATGATTCCCTTGTGAATGACCCCTAAATTATATTTATTAACCCTTAAATGCATGAATGATTGGCGAAACATTCATTACATATTTTTGGTCATTAGCAACCCGGATCTATATCTAACATGGATGGATGTCTAGCTGTCGCTAGATAATATAAAACTCTCCTGATATTAAAGTAACAATTACAGAAGGAGAAAATAAAGCATATTTTGTTACCATTTGGAGTTTGGAAGGCTTCAGTTTGAGCAGATGTTTTATCCCATCCTCACTGTCCTCATCAGAGCTCATTTCCCAATACATTCAGCGTCTGGAACATATTCATGATCTCAAAAATATTCTCAAAACTATCATTTTCAACATCTTCCAAATCAATATTTTGTTTTGCTGACAGCTTCTTCACCAGATCCACCATCAAGTGACAGTAACAGTAATATTTTATTACGTTCAGTACTTGCTCTGCTGTAAATCGCTGAGCCATTTCAAGTTTTGCTGATGATACTTCCTATTATTTTGTTTTCTGCCTGCGGTAACTATGAGTGAAACGTCACTTCATCATTGTGTATCAGACATAAAAAATAATAAAGGTGAATTGCACTCAGTCATCAAAGTTTCAAGTATTGTTAAAAAATATACTTACACTGATACACGCCTCGGGTTGTTAGCGACCCTATACAGTTTTTGAAACAACAAAAAAATGAATGGGAAAATGAGCATTCTTTTATAATTTTACTATGGTTTTTCTTTTTATATAGTTTAGGAATACTAAAAAATTTGATGCCTAACTTTTAAAAAATGAATGAGGAGGAGGGTAGTGAATGACATCCCGGGTCACTAAAGACCCGAGGTATGCGTTTAAGGCTTAAATTTGATCCATATAATGAAATATTCATATAAAGATAATATATATAAAATACAATTATATATTATAGTATATTAATGCTTTAATGATAGTAGCCTGTATATTCAAATGTATACCTTGAATGCAAAAATATATATTTATATTTAATACATAAAATCTATGTATTAAATAAAGGACTATGTAATAAATAAATAATGTCTGTATTATAAAATATTATCTTTCATATGAAAGGAAATATATAAATGTATGTATTAAAAATTACACCTTTCTCTGAACTTTTCCTATAGACGGTTTCAACAACATAAACAAACGTTACTGCGCATGCGCGCTTTTGTGGCCCATACTTAACTTTCGGTAGACGTCCGCAAAGAATCAACAACAACAGAGGCTGCGTTATCTTTCTTATACGCTATCTTCTTTCATTTTAATTGGGCAGCATAATCTTAATTTACATATTTGTATTGTTTCAGCATGCTTATTATAAATAATCTCCCATTTCTGTCTGCAATATAGAGTGGGGGAAACGCCCTCCTTAAAGGGTTAGTTCACCCAAAAATGTAAATTCATACATTAATTACTCACCCTCATGTCGACCCCAAAACGTAAGACCGTAGAGAAATATCTTAAGATGTGTTTCGAAGATGAACGAAGGTCTTACAGGTTTGGAACGACATGAGGGAGAGTAATAATGACAGAATATTTTTTAGGGGGAGAACTAACCCTTTAAAGACCGTGTAATGCCGTTTTCTGTACAGTAGGCTATCTGCTTGCGCGCTCGCCTTCAATCATGCAATGCATCGGAATAACATGTTTCTTTGTTTCATAACATAAGATTAATGTTGGGAAAGTTAACATGTAAGTTAAATAAAGTACCCTATTTGAGATTGATTGTATGAATGCATCACAAAAAATCCCGTGCTCTATGGGCACTGTCATTAATAGAGGACAAAGCGAAAGTTGTTTTGCACTCCGTGATAAAGGCACATTTAAATATTTTGCGGGAAACATAAATCCGATCAGTTATCCAGATGGCGACCACTTGATGTGAACAAATGTAAACTCGCCATGTCCTGATTGACTGATGATCGCGGTGCTCGCATGTTAATGCCAAGTGTAACGTTAAACGCAGCCAGAATAAGTTCCTCTAGAGTAGGTTATTTCTGATAACAAGCTAAATAAATAACAAGAAAATTACATTAGAGTCTAAATTACATTAGACGCTGCTCTCGTATGACTGGATTTTTATGAAGCATTTAAGGCTTTTTGGTGAGTGGCACACTGTTTTTGCGCTGGTGTCATATTCTCTCTGCTTGATCGTTAATATTTATATCATGTTATTCAAATAGTACGTCAAATAGTAAGAATAGTACGTCAAAAATGTGTTTCTACTGAGTAGTGCGCCATACTATCCTCTTGCCAGACCGATAAACACAGACCGGAAGTTAACCTCAGGCCAGGCGCGTAACCGTGACAACGCGCGTGCGTCCGATGAAACCGTCTATAGCCCCCCATTAAAGTCTCTTGGTGGTTTTCATGCACTGGTTTGAAAACGTTTTACCTAGGGTACCTTTTACTAAGACAATTTACACCTCCACCTAATGCTAACAGCGGGGTTTCTAAGGTCAAATGAAACTTGAGCTCATCTATACAGTCTAGTAACGCTATCAGAACCTGTTAACCAAAAGTCAAAGTGTTAAATGTAGCATGAAAGTGTAATGGAAGTCTCTTGGGTGCTTTGATTGAAAAAGTCCAGTGTAATGACCAAGAACAAATTCTCTAACTTCAGTACAGCATATATTTGAGATTTTATGAGGAATTTGTGGCTTAATAGTATACTGTAGCAGCCAAAATGAAGCTAAGAGGTTATTGGTTTTTATAATAACTTTTGTAATTTTGGTTATAGCTTCCACTGAAAAGGCCCTTACTTGTTCAAAAAGGACCCCACTTGACCTTTATGCATGTGATAATATATACTGATTCTCTTATTCCTTCGTAATAATCAAGGAACTTTGCTGCCGTACCATAGATGCAGCAGCAGGCGCAATGATATTATGCAGCGCCTGACAATAGGCTAACTTCCGTCAACATAACCAACATGACAACCTGCTTGCACAGAGAGCGTGCTGGGGACTATTTTCAGGTGCTGCGTAATATCACGGCACCAAGTTAAATGATTATTACGTAGGAATGAGAGAAGAGTTCTACACACATCACAACATGTAAATAGGAAAATGTGGCATTATTTTGTCACTTCTTGACAGTGTTGGGCACGTTACTTTAAAAAAGTAATTAGTTATAGTTACTAATTGCTTCTTATAAATAGTAACTGAGTTAGTAACTGAGTTACATCATTATAAAAGTAACTAATTACTAAGGAAAGTAACTACTGCGTTACTTTTTATTTTTCAAATGTTCAAATATGTCAAATAACTTGGATGCCCCCAATATTAAATATGTTAAATTAATGAATTGGACACTAAATAGAATAAATTATTATTATAAAACGTACATTAATGTAGGCTACACTATTGCTGTGGGACAATGTGAGAGACACCTATCAAATTCAATACATTATTGTAAATATTATCTGTAGACCTACTATAGTGTAAATATTGTGTAAATATTATCTGTAGACCTACTATAGTGTAAATATTGTGTAAATATTATCAGTACTACTCCTTTATTAGTGGAGCTCACGTTATCACCTGGGTTTATAGCCACTCATTTTGAGGCGGCATGTGATGATGTGAGGAGCTTCATTAGATTAGAATTATTGCCACAGACGTGGAGAGACTTTCTTTCTGGGCATAAGTTGCACATTACATGAACATTCTTACCTTTCACCTCAACGAGGGAAGTGTAGCGCTTATACTTCCAGTTTGTGAAAGCTACCTTTGAAGTCGTTGGACTTGCCATCGCTCTGACTTCTCCTGGTCGTGTGTGACTTTGCATATGCGTGTGTGTGTGTGTGTGTGTGTGTGTGTGTGTGTGTGAACTCAACCTATCAACCTCAACCTTGTCTCCCACCCACCAATCATCATCAGTTATGTGTACCAAAACACACGCATGGCTGGCGCGCGTGCACACACACACACACGTTGCAGGTCCGACTGACAGAGAGCCTGTTCAGATGAAAACCGCTTCAGTGAGCTCAATTATAGTAACGCTGCATTTTTTTTTCTCAGTAACGCTAACGGCGTTGTAACAGGAGAAACAGTAATTTGTTTGATTACTCGTTACTGAACAAATAATTCCGTTAGTAACGCTGTTTATCTATAACGCCGCTATTCCCAACACTGCTTCTTGAGCAGTAGGCTAGATGGAGCCATTTACATCCAGTCTTTGTGCTAAGCTAGGCTAGCGGTGGGTGCGTCAGACAGAGTTATGGCACATACGATGATGAGAATGGTACGAACTTATCAAACTCTTGGGGATACGATGAATAAGCTAAAGTCTCAAAAAGTCGACGTGTTCCTTTAAATAGCAGTTAAGCGCAGATGTAATTTCAGCTGGCTTTTGAAACCTGGTCTTGTTTTTGGATTTTTTTAGTCCAATGGAAATTCATGTTTAAAATTTGCTGAATTATTTGTAAAAGCACATGAGCACTGTATAACATGTATAACATCACTAACTCTAATTAATATAATATAATAGTCTTATAATATATTTTTATTTTTAAACCCGTATAACATTAAATTCTCATCAAGTTTATGCAGTTTTAGTTACTTCAAAAATCCCTCAACCTGACATTGTTCCAAAACTGTTCCAAACAAAAGAATATATTTTGAAGAATGTCAGTAACCATTTGATGGAAGTCAATGGGGACCATCAACTGTTTGGTTTCTGTTATTCTTCAAAATATATTCTTTTGTGTTCAGCAGAAAAAAGAAATTCATACATCACAACTTGAGGGTGAGTAAATGATAAAATAATTTTCATTTTTGGATGATCTATCCCTTTAAAATTCGGCTATAATTATTAAACTTCACTTTGGTGTCCCTGTTGGCCAGAGTGACTTTGCTTAATACACCTTTGTATCTCATATTTCATAATATCTGGTTAGTTTCATTTTTGTACTTTTGATTATTTTTCGCATGCCAATTTTTTGAAGTGGCACTGCCTCCTCTGAGAAAACAACCCTGCTGCAGACTGGACAAAATGAAATAACATTTCTTCACCCACGGTTAATCTAGACAGTTCCTCAATACAAGTGAAATTTACTGTATCATCAACTTTCTTAGAAATAGCCCTGTCAGCAATCATTATTTGAATGTTTTGTCCCTGAAAACAAGGAACTGAAAGCTTTTAATTCTTCTTTTGCTGTTCTGTTTTCTTTTCTTTGTGAGTTTAGAAAATTGCATAGGATAATTTCTAAATATTAAAATGTTTTTTTTTTTTTTCATTTTGTTTGAATTAAAGTTGTCATTTCAACCACCTCTAAAGTGGGCCATACTTATCCTATATGACTATTCATAAGGTGCATGGGCAGAGGGCAGAAAAGAATGTAAATAAAAGAATTAAACATTTTATTGATAACCGAGTGTTATCATTCAAATGTAACTGTTGGCTATCCAATAAACACATTTGCTGCATAGTTGAATAAGAATTTTCTTTCTTGAGCTGAACTGAACCAAATATTCCAAGCAAGCTATCTGCACAAGGCCTCAAGAAACCCAGCCATGTTAATTTGTACAACAGCACAATTTTAAAGATACTCCATGTCATTTTTTTTGTAATACCATGGGCCCTATTTTAATGTTCTGAGCGCTTGCACTTAGGGCATGTCCGAATCTCCTTTTGCTAGTGTAATGACGGAAAGAATGGTTGGTGCACCAGGCGCATGGTCCAAAAGGGTTGTACCTAGTCTCTTAATGAGTCATGGGTGTGTTTTGGGTGTAACATGCAATAAACCAATCAGAGTCTCATCTCCCATTCCTTTGTTGTGACACTTTCTATTTTCAATTGCGCTTGTTCCTGTTGCGTGTCCTCAATCGAGAAGGGTCTGTCTGCGTCCCACGGCACTACAAATACACCCCAACAAATTACACCTACTACAACAATGTACGCCTCCCGTGAAGAAACAAGCATGGATATCATTAACTAAAACAATCTTTTGAAGTAAATAATTTTATGTTTTATGAAATGTTTGTAAAATGGTTTGTTGAACTGTGGGACACACATACTTGCCTCAATCTGGCAACTCGCATGTGCGTCATGTCTGAGGAGGAGGGGGGAAACAACTCTCTCCAATATTTAGAATTTGGACTGCAGTACCCATTTTAACCACTAGCTGTCTATATTAGATACTGTACCTTTAAGTGTGATGTTTTATACTATAATTTAATAAACAATAAGTTAATATGGAGAAGCTGACTGTTGAGTTAAATGAATATACTGAACGTTCCTTTGTGGGTTTTTTTATAGTACACTTAACGAAAGCATTTTTAAAAGTATACATTTCATGTATTCTCTCTCAATAATATGTTGTTCTGAAACAAAATACTGCTTACAATTTTATGCCAACTCTATATTTACATGTACATCTTGTGCGATCCAAACACTTTGAATGATCCAGAATGCAGCAGCACGTCTTGTCTTCAACGAGCTCAAAAGGACCCACTTCACACCTCTCTTCATCTCCCTGCACTTGCTACCACTCGCTGTTCGCATCAAGTTTAAGGCGCTGACGCTTGCATACAGACCCACCACGCGCTCAGATCCTGCTTACTTTGACTCCATTCTACAAATCCACACCCCCAACAGAAGCCTTCACTCAGCAAAGGAACAACAGCTTGTGGTACCATCACAGAGGGGGAAAAAATCCCTTTCCAGAACATTTTCATTCAACGTTCCCAGCTGGTGGAACGATCTTCCCAACGCCATCCGAAACAGAGAATCACTGACATTATTCAAAAGTCAACTTAAAACTCAACTCTTCCGTGAGCACTTAACCTCATAATAAAAAATAATAATTAAAAAAAAAACACTTTCCTTTCCTCTTTCTCTTCCTTCTTCCCTCCCTACTCTAGCCTGTGCTACACTGAGCAATGTACACGGTCTCAGGATTTCAGGCTCTTATTGCGCTTCTCGACTCTTCATGACAAATCGCTTCATGTACCCCCAAGTTGTAAGTCGCTTTGGATAAAAGCGTCTGCTAAATGCGTAAATGTAAAATGTAAATGTAAATTTACAGGAAAGTATGTTTCAACAAATAAACATGGTTTAAGTTTAGTTTGTTTTAGTGAAAATAATTGAACAAAAACTTAATTGAAACCTACAAAAAAAATTAAGGGTTAGTTCACCCAAAAATGAATTAATTCTACGGTTGAACTAAAAAGACGAAATTTTGAAGAATGTTGGTAATCAGACAGTTGACGGGACCCATTGACCTCCATAGTAGGAAAAAAATACTATAGAAGTCAATGGCTACCATCAACTGTCTGGTTACCAACATTCTTCAAAATGTCTTTTGCGTATCTGTGTTCAACAGAAGAAAAAAAACTCATACAGGTTTGGAACAAAATGAGGGTGAGTAAATTACATAATTTTCTTTTTTTGGTGAACTATCCCTTTAAGCTGCAATTGTTATGTTTTTAATATATAAGCTGACTGAATGACTTCTGTAATGTCACTTTTATTTTTCATGTACAGTAGCTACTGCATTATAAAAAGAACTTGACTGGCTTATTTCTGCTCATCTTTGAAAACGCATTTCTGACTTCAGAAGCTGCTTATTGCGAAAATGACAAACCATCTGCAAACAATAGCAGAGACAATGGTTATATTGACATCAGTGAGCCTGTAACTGCTGGAACCAGGATATACTATACTTGTTGTCCCGTAAGGACACGCGTTGTGAAACGGGACGTCTGATCAATCAACCTACGATACATGTTAATACCAGTCTGTCTGTGTCTCTTTCTCCTTGATATAACAGCCAATCTTCACAACAGAGCTCCCTCAGAGCATCAGAGTGTCATTCACCGCGTCCTCCTTTAACGTCAGTGATCCCTCAGAGGCCGGATGGTTTGAGCTTGGTCTCACTGCTCAACCCTCTTCAAAGGCCTGGAATCTCCTGGGGCCATGTGAACCAGTGTAGACTGCATTCTCACGAGACCGCAAGCTGAACTGGAAACATCTTACAAACCTAACACAGATCTGAACGGAGGGCTGAACATCACAGTTTTCTCAGACTATACATATTTGAGGACGTCTGGTAAAGCTCATCTGTCTGTATTGGGAAATCGGATCTTGATAGTGCATGCCACTGATGATTCATGTGGAGTTTGCTTAATTCAAATGCGTAGTTTGGATAATTGATTGAAGCAATGAAAAGAGTATTATTACAGGATAATTCATGAATTTTACTCTTGCAAAGCAAACTGGATGCTGTCCATTAACATTCCATCCATCTCAATGACTTCTCAGCTGGTACATGCAGTCCTGGAGGCTGCCATCTTTGTATCATTCTAGAAACATGTTTGAAACATGGTCAAATTAGCCCTTGCTGCAACTACACCATTATGGAGGCAAAACAGCTTTATCCATAAGCTCAAAAGTAGCCATATATTCAGAAAAATATACGTTTCATATATTGTTAAAGCCCATCATTTTTGTTGAAAAATTACTTGTTTTATCCCCTAAATGTTAACTAATATAATATATATAAAAAATGTTAACTAATTAAAAATAAGAAATAAAATAATGTATGAATAATATTTCATTATATTGCATTTACAATGGCTATAAATAGTTTGCACACCCTTGTTAGATTTTCAGGTTTTTGAGATATAAAGTATAAAATATAGAGATTAATCCAAGAAACATCATGTCAGGTCTTTTACTTTACCTTTAATGTGATATTTAACCAACAAAATTATAATTTGAGTATTTTTTTAATATTTAAAACAAATATTTTTTTAATAGCCTACTTCTTTAATGCCAACTTTTCATTACAAATTATATTATAAGCATAACATTTTGAGTAAATATAGCTTTGTAAAAGTTTAAGGCTGATGCCACCTTTTAGAACAATGTGCATTTACAGTCAGAATTATTGGCACCCCTGGTAAATATGATCAAAGATGGCTGTAAAAATAAATCTTCGTTATGTATCCTTTTGATCTTTCATTAATCTCACAAAAATCTAACCTTTCATTGAAGTACAAGAATTGAAAGTGGGGGGTAAATCACAAAATAATGGCAGACACATACTCTTTTACTCTTTCTCAAGTAGTTTTCATCTTAGCGAATCAGTGTATGAGAAGAAAAACAGAAGTGATGAAAGCCAGCCAACAATGAATGACAACACCAGAGCAGAGCCATTTGCAACTTATCAGTAATTTTACAAATCCATCTGTGGTGATTAAATTGTTTTAATGGCAAACAAGCACCTCTTTTTAAATGGTTTGTATATCTGCGGTTGTAGCTCTTCGGGTTTTCTTTTTTGAATGAATATACTGCCACCTATGGAGAGTTATTTCTGCTCACACAGGTGCAGAACATAAATGCTGGTAGGGCATTAGCTGTAGTCTTTGTGTTGCGTTCAAATGCAAAAGACGCAGGCGACATGAGACGACACAACAGTCTGCTTTTGCTGCCTCTAGTTCTTTTATGTCTGGGCGGCAGTGGCTCAGTGGTTCATGTAAGTTGTCTACAAACCGGAAAGTTGGTGGTTCGATCCCCGGTTCCACCTGACCAAGTGTCGAGGTGTCCATGAACAAGACACCTAACCCCAGCTGCTCCCAACGAGCTGGAGGGTGCCTTGCATGGCTGACACCACCGTCAGTGTGTGAATGGGGGAATGTGAGGCAATGTGTAAAGCACTTTGGATGGCCATTGGTCTGTTAAAAGCGCTATATACACTCACCTAAAGGATTATTAGGAACACCTTGTAGCGTCTGGATCAATCAGACACACACATATTATTCATTTATATAATGAATAATCCAGCAAACTCACTCTCCCAAATAAGGCCTGTGAAACGTTCCCCAAATGAAGCTAACTTGTTACAGGACACACACTGAGACTGGGTTTTACGACGGAAAAGAATGTCCTGAGAGGTGTGACCCTCATTTAAATTCTTGCAGAGGAACAGGAATAAAAACCCTGTTATTCCTATATATAGTCTATATACAACCACTTGATAAATGTGTAAACATGTATCTAATTTTCCCATCTCATGATTTTCCCTTTTATGTGGCATTTGTATTCTTGTAAACTCAATTGGGTTAATGTTTCAGACTTTGCATATTATGCTTAACCAACATTATATGTGCGGCATGTTTGGTCTCTAAAAAAACCAATCTTCGTCTCCGATTTGTTAATTTACATTACATGTTGTTAACTTTGTGATGCATTAGTATTATAAGAATCTTAAAGATTATTTTCTTAAACACCCAATGAAAGTACATATTCAAATGCCCTGCTAGAACACAAAGGGTTGTAAAGTTTCCCTCCAAAGGGAAATCTTCTCATTGGCTCTTGCACCTCCAGGGGGGGGGGGGGGGGGGGGTGCCATCTTCACACTTTAAAGTCACTGATCAGCTTTTAGCGGGGGCTTACTCTTTTTCTGAAATGCTGACGTGAAGATGATGCTGAACTAGAAGCCTCTAAGGACCCACCAAGCTGTGCCAGGCTGCGGCCTTGTCTTTCCATTCACCAAAGATACTCTGACTACCACTGGTTCTCTCTCATCAAGACCACATCAGCAAGGATCAACTGGAGCCTCAACAAATTGCATCAGGACGGTTTAATTCAAATGGGCGAGACATGCAAGTATCAAATTAAGTCTCATTATTTGATACATTAAGTATCCTTACCCCTTTTAAAGAAGGGCATGTAGAACTAAACTGATGGTTTGCTCAAGGCTGTTGATCTGCTGAATTTCAGACAATGCTGTAACTTCTTGCTTTCCTGTATTCTGCTTCAGCTCTCTTTCCCTTAGTAAACTGTATGCATGTATGTGTGTGTATGTTAGAGTAGTTTAAGTGTTTAGACTAGTTAATAAAATCTTGTTCATGTTACACGTGAAGTTGTCCGTGTCTCAAGCTCATAACTGGAGTCACTAATCATTTAGATCTTGGTTACTGCTCTTAGTAGTATTGTAAATTAAGAAAGACATTTCCCATGCCCCGGAAATGTACATTTCTTAGAGTTAATAAACAATTGATCCTGAGTGTTCCTGGGACAAATAGGTTCATTGATTGTAATATTAATTTACGATAGTAAATTAATTATATTAACTAATCCAAATATTCATAATAAATTATAACCAGTTATTATTTATTATTAATATTTCATATAGAGCTAATTTGCTACAACCTGTTCAATTTCTCATTAATGCAATTATCTAATCAACCAATCACATGGCAGTTGCTTCAATGCATTTAGGGGTGTGGTCCTGGTCAAGACAATCTCCTGAACTCCAAACTGAATGTCAGAATGGGAAAGAAAGGTGATTTAAGCAATTTTGAGCGTGGCATGTTTGTTGGTGCCAGACGGGCCGGTCTGAGTATTTCACAATCTGCTCAGTTACTGGGATTTTCACGCACAACCATCTCTAGGGTTTACAAAGAATGGTGTGAAAAGGGAAAAACATCCAGTATGCGGCAGTCCTGTGGGCGAAAATGCCTTGTTGATGCTAGAGGTCAGAGGAGAATGGGCCGACTGATTCAAGCTGATAGAAGAGCAACTTTGACTGAAATAACCACTCATTACAACCGAGGTATACAGCAAAGCATTTGTGAAGCCACAACACGCACAACCTTGAGGTGGATGGGCTACAACAGCAGAAGACCCCACCGGGTACCACTCATCTCCACTACAAATAGGAAAAAGAGGCTACAATTTGCACGAGCTCACCAAAATTGGACAGTTGAAGACTGGAAAAATGTTGCCTGGTCTGATGAGTCTCGATTTCTATTGAGACATTCAGATGGTAGAGTCAGAATTTGGCATAAACAGAATGAGAACATGGATCCATCATGCCTTGTTACCACTGTGCAGGCTGGTGGTGGTGGTGGTGTAATGGTGTGGGGGATGTTTTCTTGGCACACTTTAGGCCCTTTAGTGCCAATTGGGCATCGTTTAAATGGCATGGCCTACCTGAGCATTGTTTCTGACCATGTCCATCCCTTTATGACCACCATGTACCCATCCTCTGATGGCTACTTCCAGCAGGATAATGCACCATGTCACAAAGCTTGAATCATTTCAAACTGGTTTCTTGAACATGACAATGAGTTCACTGTACTAAAATGGCCCCCACAGTCACCAGATCTCAACCCAATAGAGCATCTTTTGGATGTGGTGGAACGGGAGTTTCGTGCCCTGGATGTGCATCCCACAAATCTCCATCAACTGCAAGATGCTATCCTATCAATATGGGCCAACATTTCTAAAGAATGCTTTCAGCACCTTGTTGAATCAATGCCACGTTGAATTAAGGCAGTTCTGAAGGCGAAAGGGGGTCAAACACAGTATTAGTATGGTGTTCCTAATAATCCTTTAGGTGAGTGTAAATGCAGTCCATTTACCATTTAATACTCTTCATATTTTCTCTATTTGTTTTGCCTATATCCACTCCTCTTGCATTTATTACCTTATCTATTGCCATTATTCATGCTTTTTGGAAACGCACCCATGTTGTTTAGCTTAGCAAATCAGTGCATGAGAAGAAAAATGAAATAAAAGTATGCCAGCGACGAATTTAAACACCAGAGCCATTTGCAACTTATCAGACATATTCAAAGAAATGATTTTACGAATCCATCTGTGTGTGGTGATTAAAATGGTGTTAAATGGGCAAACAAGCACTGCTTTGTTTATGGTTTATATCTGCAGTTGGAGATCTTCGCAAGATGCAAGAGACGCAGACGACATGAGGCTAGAGAACAGTCACCTTTTGTTGCCTCTCTTTCTTTGATGTCGGTTTGTCGGAGTGTCTGTGCCTTTAACGCTCTTCATTTTCTCTACTTTTTTGTTGCCTGCATCCCCTCCTCTTGCATTAGCTTATCTCTTGCCTTTATTTATGCATTAATGTCGTTTTTTTTCTCTCTAAAGGCAAATTCCTTGCACAGGCATGTCAACATACAGCTCATAAGAGGCTTATCAAATAATGAATAGAAATTGATGGATTATCAAATAATGAATGCTGGATTCTTACAACATTTAACCGTGATTTCTCAGAATAAAACACTGTTTTTGAGGAGGAGGAGGATTGACAATAGTAATGTGTTATCTCTGGTTAACTTTTAATATGGGTTCTCAATCAGAAATGCACAGACTCAGCATACAAAACTACATAATTTTATATTTATACAACAGCAAAATAAAACAGAAAATAGTGCATTAAATAAAATGTTATAACTGTGCATTAAATGTTGTGAACCTAAGTTTAAAAATATTATGTACTGTGGACATCACACAATTTAGTTACTCTATACCGATCAGGCATAACATATGACATTATGACATTATTGTGTTGGTCCCCCTTTTACTGCCAAAACAGCCCTGACCCGTTGTGGCATGGACTCTACTAGACCCCTGAAGGTGTGTGGTGGTATCTGGCACCAAGATGTTAGCAGCAAATTCTTTAAGTCCTTAGTTAAGTTGCGAGGTGGGGCCTCCATGGACCAGACTTGTTTGTTCAGCACATCCCACAGATGCTCGAAACGGCTAAAATGTGTTGCTTATGTTACACAAACCTAGGCTGCATCCAAAATCGCATACTCTTGAGTAGGTACTTATTTTGAATAAGTAATTACTTCATGACCGCTAAAAATGTATGTTCTATATGAATGTGTGTACTATGAACGTACGTAACCCATCAGCGTCAGTTGCGTTGCTTCACTTCCATTCACAAATCCTCTCCTATGGCCTTATGGGATAATAAAGTGTCCATCATATGCACACTTCAGAATCTCGCCGAAAGGTGTAGGTCATTTTTGTCTCCTCTTTTAGTACTGTGAATTTGGACATACTTCTTTTATCACATACTGTTTCTCGCCTACTATGCAGTAGGGAAATATGCGATTTCAGATACAGTCCAAGTTCACGTTCTCCATCTCAGAGTCAGACAGCTGCTTTCTAAAATTCCACATCCTTAGAAATAATGAAAGGAAAAACCTCACCCCACACATTGACAGGAATGGTTACAAGCTTGTGATGGTAAGAAAGACAGGCCATTTCAAACCGCGTCTTTGACACACTGAAGATTTAAAGAGAAAATACTCAGCAATGGTGTTTGACTGATGGATTTGGGTTTGTTTTAAAGCATATTAAAACACACACAGACATAAAAACAACATTAAAAACGTGATTTTCACTGCAGGGAGTCTTTAATCGAACATGTAGGGTCATTAAAAACAAATCTCTAACCCAATCCCCTCTGGACACCACTTTTGGCCACTACTGTATATATATTTATGAGACTCTGCAACCCAAATTTAGGTCAAATATGGACAAACCCAGCCGTTGGATTACATTTTTAACTCAATGGTTGGGTTTGTCCATATTTGACAAAAATTTGGGTACAAGAAAACAAGAAGTATCTGGGTATGGTGGCCATATCACAGTTTTTCTTGTCTTTAAGGGAGACACAAAAAAGGAAGGAGTTTCCTTCCTCATTTCAAGGACAGAAAAGGTGGCAGGGCAGATCTTTTCACAAGCTCTCGTTATCCAACCAGTGCAGCAGCCAGCCAGACAGCGACTTGAGCTCTGTAAGGCATCAAACCGAGCAATAAGCTCTTCTGTCGTCTGCTGTGGATTTCTACTTTTATCCTAGCCTTTCATCCACTTTTCCCTTGCTCTGCCCCCCATTCCTGAATGATGATGCCTGTGCTGCTGTTTCTACAGAGTAACACTGATGGTGTGGCCCCTGCGAGGCTCTCGGCAGGGCTCTGACAGGTAACTCCCCTGGCGATCTTTTGCCCCAGCCGGCTGCCATTAATCCCTCTTTCCCACTTGTAAACGTCTCATATGGAAGCTGTTAGCACTCCTGATGGGGGCCACGGAGGGAACTGTGAGGGATATTGTTTTTAGTTGCACTGCCTCATTGTTTCAAATGAAAATTCTATAATTATAGTGGCCATATATATTAAACTTGGGGGAAAAAAGCTCCATGATGTACCCTAAATGTTGTCAAGTCATACAATAATTAAAAATCTTCTCTGCTGCAGCTCTCAAATGTCACTTTACATTCCCAGCCTGTATGTTTACACATATTTGAATATATGAGGAAATATTCCCTAAAGGATGTAATGACAGAATCTAAAACGTAAACTAATGTATGTAATATTTATAATTATATAAATTCTTAATCGATTTGTTAAATTTATTTAAACATCCTTAAGATTTGCAAACCATGCAGTCACTGCATTTCTAAATACAATTCGTACAAACAGCACCACACAATGCATTACCTGCAGGAGCATGTCACTTGCTCAAAATCTTTAGTTCATCTCTCAAAAGTAAGTATTTATGACAATGAACACATCAGTGCCATCAGCATGTAACATGCTCAAATCCTTAGTATTTATGTCTATGGACATATAGTATCAGTGCAATCAGAATGACAAGTCATTGTGTCATTGTTCACAATCAAGATAGTCAAAATGCTTACAAGTTGTCAACATACTAGTGTACTTCAAATGTAAACATATGGCTACGATTTTGATGACAATAGAGCTCCGGAGGTTGACGTCACTCAATCTAAACTCCGCCATTTTGGCAGGCAATCAGAGGAGCGCTAGAACGGCTGTAGCATTGATATTAGTGGTCGAGCAATAATTTAAAATCAGACTGTTTAAACCTTACTATTTCAACATGGTGGACAGCTGCTGTGCGCCAGGATGCCAGAACAGATGGGGGAAAGCAAAAAATAAATAAATATATATATATATAGGAATTTATACAAGGATTTTTTCTTGGTGCTGAAGCTTCCAGTGCACATATACAATACAAACACAATAAAAATATGAAAATAGCATTAAAAAAATATTAGGTCACAGTTATGTTTAGTCAGAATAAACATTTACAGATTATAAGCATATTTACAGTATGTGAGTAGTATGAATAAATTTAAATAATCTCCTGAGTTAAGAAGATATTGCACTAAACAGTGGGAGTATTGCACTTTCAGGCATATGCCTTGGGGGGTATTTAACTGTTCAAGAGGGAAATGATTTGTGGGAAGAAACTGTTCCTGTGCCTAGATGTTCTAGTAGCCAGTGATCGGAGTCGCCGTCCTGACGGTAACAGTTCAAACAGGAGGTGTCCAGGATGCGTGGAGTCTGTGATGATTTTACCTACTATCTTCCTCACTCTGGAAGAGTACAGGTCCTGGAGGGTTGGCAGGGAGGCACCAATAATCCTTTCTGCAGTCCGGATTGTGCGTTGTAGTCTCCTGATGTCAGATTTGGTAGCTGAATCAAACCAGACAGTGATGGAAGTGCATAAAACAGACTCAATGACAGCCGAGTAGAACTGAATCAGCAGCTCCTGTGGGAGGTTGAACTTCCTAAGCTGACGAAGGGAGTACAGTCTCTGCTGGGCCTTTTTCACAATGGAGTCAATGTGATTGTCCCACTTCAGGTCCTGAGAGATGGTAGTGCCCAGGAACCTAAATGACTCCACTGCTTCCACAGTGCTGTTAATGATGGTGAGTGGGGGGAGAGCTGGGCTGTTCCTCCTGAAGTCCACTATCATCTCCACCGTTTTGAACGTGTTGAGCTCAAGGTTGTAATAACTGCACCAGACAGCCAGCTGTTCAACCTCCAGTCTGTAAGCAGACTCGTCACCGTTTTGGATGATTGTTGCAGACAGTAACGTTATCAAAAAAAATGATTACTGTCCGTCGCTGACTGGGAGGAGCATTCGCGCCGCGCGCAGTCCTACATCCTCGGACTAATTTTGGATGTTTTTTTTCTTACTCGTCTTCTTCTTTGCGGCTGTTGACCCTGTTTGTTTCCTTGTTGTTCTTCCATAAGAAATTGTAACTGTGTTGTTGTCTGTATGTATGCTTGCCAAATGAAGGTT